>CM049582.1:663041-935541 GCA_027123335.1 Amphiprion clarkii | reverse complement strand
TCAAATTAAATAAAATTAAAGTCAAATAAATTCATGTAATTAAAGTGAAATTAAAATGAAATAAATTAGATTAAAATTAAATAAAATGACGATAAAATAAAAATAAAATGAAGTAAGATAAAAACATATGAAACATAATATAGAGAAAAAAATCTAAAGAATATACAAGAGTGACAGGATGTGCAAATAAGGTAAGACATTTGAATTGAAATCATTTTGCACTTATCGTTATAAATATCCGTATTTTATTTTGTAAAAAAACTCAGGTAAATCAGAGAAACTGTTGTAAAGATTTTAGTTTAAATGATGCATTTATGGGACACAATCTGAGACCTTCAGAGCTTGGAGAGAAAAGAACAAACGCAGTGAATGTTTTTCTCCTGGTACAGTTGGTTTGTTTGCAGGAAGTGTAATTAATTAGCTCCACTAATAGCATCCTGCTGCCTGCTGGAGGAATTCTACACAAGATTAATGTATAACGCTTCGGAATAAATGGGATTTATGACGCCGCCAGTTCAGCAAAAACACACGTTTATATACACACTTAGACACACACTGTATACACACACCTACATGTTCAGATACACACTTCTACACACTTAGACACACACTGTACACACACATCTACACACTTATATACACACACATGTACACACTTAGACACACACTGTATACACACACCTACATGTTCAGATACACACTCTACACACTTAGACACACACTGTATACACACACCTACATGTTCAGATACACACTTCTACACACTTAGACACACACTGTACACACACATCTACACACTTATATACACACACATGTACACACTTAGACACACACTGTATACACACACCTACATGTTCAGATACACACTTCTACACACTTAGACACACACTGTACACACACATCTATACGTTTAAACACACACATCTACACATTTATATACACACTATACACACGTTTATCTACACACTGTACACGACTCTTCTTCACTTCAGACTTGAAAAATCAGCAGAAAAATCCGCTTTTTCTCCTTTAATCCTCCAAATGAAGAAATAATGAGAAGTGTTCAGATTAAAACTCTCATCTCTGATCCTTTGTTCAGGTTTTCTTCTGCTTCATCGTTCAGTTTTAGGAACTAAAATGAAACTCATCTATGAAAAGCAGCTCAGACTTCCATAAATGTCACTTCAAACATCCATTAATGTCTCATTTGTACATTGAGTATCTATAATTATTATTTTATTCTACTCTTAACTCATAAAGCAAAGCGCATTCTTTTTATTTTACTAGATATACTAGAACTAGATTTACTATAAACAACAGCGACTTGACAACTTCTAATAAAGTCAACATTGAGTTATGGAGAATTGACTTTCCCTCCCCCATTAAACAAATTTCTAACATCAATTAGTCAATAATTAATAGCATAAACACAAGTTTTTAAGGAGTTTTTGGAGAAAACTTAAGTTTTCAAGTAAATTTAATTAATTTACTATAATTAAGAGTTTGGTTTTAATCAATAAATGCAGACATTTCAGTTTAAATTATTCACAATATTAATTTACACAGCTCAAAAGAAATGTTTGCAGCTTGAAAGCTTTATTTCAGTACAGTAAGTGCAATAAATTACTGTAGAAATGTAGCTAAATCCAAAATATGATTAAAAACTAAAATCTGAAGCTTTTTTGAAACCAGAAACAACAGCAGGCAGCTGATAAAAGTGATGCTGGGAACAAAACAAAAACACAATGAACCTGTTTAGAGCAGCGATTTGATTTATGCAGCTCAAAATATGACTGAAAGTGATGCAATGACATAGCATGATTTTACATCTTTTTCCATTTAAATTATGTGTCCTTGGTTTGGAAAATCTTCGACTAGATTCAGCTTCGTGTTTAAGACGACGAAATGCAGTTTAGTGTTTAAAAAAACACAAAAGCAGCAGTAAAGTCCATTATTTACAGTATACATAGAATAAAGAGTACTCTGAATATATACTGAAATAGATAAATGGATAGAACATAAAATAGATGATATAAAACTACAGCGAGAGATAATATTACTGGAGAGTCGGCTGAGAATAAACATTATATTTTATTATAGGGGCTGAAATCAGTGATTAAAACTCATTTAGTTTTTATCTGAGCCTTTTGTTCATCAGCTGATTCCTCCATTTAATTCTTCATCTCTCTGCTGTTCAGGAATTAATGTGACGTTTTTCCACTCTGAGCTCAGATGGAATTACACGAGTCTGGAATTAAAAACAAACTGGATTTACATGCAGGGAAATGAAGCGCTGATGTTTGGAGGATTATAATCGACCAGCAGCTGCTCCTTAATTCACTTTATTTTGCTTTTATTGTGGAGAACAGCAGCAGCTCAGATCAGGAGTTTCTGTCCTGAAATGAACCGAGTAGAAGCAGCTGAACGACAAAAAGAATATAAATCTGGTGACCCAAGAAATAAATAAATTCATTAATAATAAAAGTATTGATAAATTAACTTTTTAAAAATAAATAAATACATAAATGAACGAATAAATAAATGCATTTATTGATAAATGAATAAATGTATTGATACATACATACATAAAAAGATAAATGTATTAATTTATACATTGATACATTTATCAATAAATACATGAATAAATACATTTATTTATGAATAAATAAATGTATCTGTTTGTTTATTTCTTTTATAGGTCAGAACTGTAAAAGTCAGCATTTTATAAATGGCAATTTCTTTTCTTTTTTTTACAATTATTTCTGCATTTAAATCACCCCCAAAAATTCTTAGTAATTATATAAATAATATATATATATATATATATATATATATATATATATATAATTAAGAAACACAAAAACTACATAAATGATTATTTAATGATTATTTTACAGATAGTTCCCATCAGTGAAAGAAAATAATTATTATATTAAGGAGTGAAAAATTGGCAAATATGTTGTTTTGTTTGTTTAAGAAAATAACTAGTGAAGACAGGAAAATTTGTATATATTCAGTAGTTAACTGTTTTTTTTTTTTTTTTTTTTTTTTGGGGGGGGGGGGGGGTTGCTGCTTTTTCTTTTTAAAAAAAAAAAAGGGCCACAACTATAAATAATGTCCACAATCAAAACAAGGTATTTATAAAACATATAATTGATAATTCGTTATTTTACTACATTTGATGATAAAATGAAAATACTTAAATGTGAAAAAATGATCTACAGATTGCAGTATTTTACAGACGTTTACAGCTCATAGCTTGGGGCAGTGGTGGTGCAACGGTTCAGTCTCTGGACTACAGATCAGAAGGTCAGAGGTTCACTGTTGGGCCCTTGAAGGCCCTTCACCCTTCCTGCTCCAGGGGGCGCTGTACTGTGGCTGACCCGTCACTCTGACTGCCCCCATTGGGGAGAGATGCGAAAATCAGAATTTCCCCTCGTGGGATTAATAAGGGATAATAAAATAAAATAATAAATAATAAAAGAAAAAAGATCTTGTTTGTTATGGATTGAAAAATTACCAAAAAAGTCATTGATTTTGCAGATTTTCCCAGGTTGGTTAAATTACCAATAATAGCTAATAAAATCACAGAAAAATATTAATTTACATATAAGCAACAACAAAATCACTTACTTTATGTTATATATTGTCAATAGAATCCATTCCAGGAGGATAAATGTTTTTGTAACACGTTGAGGTCAGACGGCTGCAGATGGATTTTCTTTCCCTCTTCTCTCCTGCTGGAGTCCATTAGAGCTGAATAATTAGAGCTTCGATTGCTTTTAATTAGTTCAGAGTTCTGATGGAAATAAACTCGACAGGAAATGGAAGCAGAACTCCATTAGATTGAGCTGCACGTGCACACGGATGCCTGAGTTTGTGCACGAGTGTGGATGATTCTAACCTCCAGCCTCCATCCATCACTGCAGCTCCAACAGCAGAAACATCTTTCAGCTCCTCAGCATCACAGAGGCAAAACAAGAATCTGGTTCAACTCTCTCAGGGTGTAAAGTTGTTTAAATCTGCAGTTTGAGGCTTTAAAGTAGTTTAAATCTGGAGTTTGAGGCTTTAAAATCATTTAAATCTGGAGTTTGAGGCTTTAAAATCATTTAAATCTGGAGTTTGAGGCTGTAAAGTTGTTTAAATCTGGAGTTTGAGGCTGTAAAGTTGTTTAAATCTGGAGTTTGAAGCTTTAAAATCATTTAAATCTGGACTTTGAGGCTTTAAAATAGTTTATATCTGGAGTTTGAGGCTGTAAAGTTGTTTAAATCTGGAGTTTGAGGCTTTAAAATCATTTAAATCTGGAGTTTGAGGCTTTAAAATCATTTAAATCTGGAGTTTGAGGCTTTAAAATAGTTTATATCTGGAGTTTGAGGCTGTAAAGTTGTTTAAATCTGGAGTTTGAGGCTTTAAAATAGTTTATATCTGGAGTTTGAGGCTGTAAAGTTGTTTAAATCTGGAGTTTGCCCATTCAGAGTGAAGCTACGAGGCTGGAAATGCAGCACTTCTAACAAGTCTGCAAATGTTTTGTCTTTAATGGAAACTACGGCATAAAATACATAAAAATATTGGAAAAAATAATACAAAAAAACACAAAGAAGCCTAAAATCTGACAGGAAGGTACAGAAAAAAGTTTCATCAACAGCAGAAATCTGTAACTTTAAAAAACAACTGTAAATATAAATAAATAATATCAATTACAGTGACAATAAGAACAATAATTATTAGTTTGAACAGAGTCAAAGGAGTCAGATTTGCCTCATTTGACTTTAATTGTCATTTTAGACCAGTTTTGAGTCATTTAGTCCAAGTTACAAGACAATTTGGGCAAATTTCAAGTAGTTTTAGACAAGTTTTTGTTCTTTTGGATAATCTTTGAGCAACTGTGGATATATTTGTAGACATTTTAGACGATCTTTAAGTCATTTTAAACACATTACAAAACATTTTTGCAGAACTGTAGTCATTTCAGACACGTTCTGAGTCATTTTGGACATAGAATCACATCTTTGAGCACAGACAAGCTTCTAGTCTCCATCAGTTACTGCAGCAGCTGTGGGTTAAAATGAAGCTGAAAAAAGTGAAACAAGGAGTTTATAAAGTTCAGATAAAACTAAGTGAATTTAATTTCAACTCTTTTCCTCAGAAAACATAAAACTGCCAAGTTTATTGTCAGGTTCCTGCGTCTGACTCCATCTTCCGTTCCTTTCTTTCTGACTTTAAATCTTCATTCGGTGGTTTTAGCTGCAGACAAACGTAGATTAGCTCCATAAGAGTCAACAAAAAGCTCCATCGACTGAACAGTCCACCTCCAACCGAAGACGGATTAACTACGGGAGCCCAGCGGGAAGGCGTTGGTGGCGGATGTTGATGAGAAAATCCATTTTCATTAAAACAAATCGACATTAAGTACAAAGTCGAATTAATCGATAAAATCGATTTATCGCCCAGCCCTACTTCCAGCTGAAAAGTCTCTGGATGAAGAAGCTTTTTGGAGCCTCAGTGAGAACCTCTCTAACAGAAAACAACATGGTGGAGGTGAGGTCTTCTATTCTCTGTGATAAAAGCTGCTTCACGGCTTCTTTCTGGTGTCGGGGTTAGAATGATTTGTCCACCAGCAGCTCTCCGAGTTCATCCATCTGTGACTAGTTAGACGCTGCTGCTGCTGGAACTCCCATCAGGAGGAAAATCCCCAAATAATAGGAGAGGAGGCGCTAAAAGGAGCGATTACTGCAGCTTCAGGTCAGCTCCGAGAAGCTCCAGGCCTTTGTTCAGGTTAGCAGGAGGGTGAATGTGTTGTTATTTCATACAGGAATCTGAAGTAGGAACCAGAATGGACACTAAGATGGAGGAAACTTGAAATTTGTCCAGAATTTGCCTAGAAATTCAAAAAAATCCTCCTTAACTTTTCAAAATCTGGCCAAAACGAATCAATTGTCTAGGATTGCTCAGAAGGGTTCCAAAAATTACTTAAAGTGTGTCCAAAATGACTCACATTTGACCTCATAAAACAAATTTATTCTCTAAATGTTGTTAAATTTGTTAAAAATGACCTGAAATATGTGCAAAATGACTAGAAATTACTGTCTAGAACTTGCTCAAAAAATCCTCAACTGTTCAAAATCTGGCCAAGAGGAATTAAATCAGACAGAAATCCTGGGGGAAAAAGTCCTACATTACTGGAAATATTCCAAATGACTCAAAATTCATTCAAAACAACTCCACATTGATACAAAATGATTAGAAATTAGTCCAGAACTTGCTCAAAAAATCCTCCTTAACTGTTGAAAAGCCGTCCAAAATGAATTAATTGTCTGGGTTGGCTTAGAAGGGTTCCAAAAATGCATCCAAAATGACTTAAATTTGACCTCATATGATAAGCTGTTTCTCAAAATGTTATTTTAAATGTGTCAAAAATGACCCTAAGTATGTGAAATGACTAGAAATTTGCAAAAGGTTTACCCAAAAGGTCTCAAAATCTTTGAAAAATTACTTATATTTGTTGGGAATAGCCAGAAATTTACCCAAGATGACTTGAAATCTGTCCAAAACAAGTTAAAGGTTCTCCAGCGTTACTCTACAGTTTGAAATGACTCAAAATGTGTCAAAAACAAGACAAAATGATGTAAAATCAAGTAAAATTTGTGGCAAATGAATTAAATGAACTCCTTATTGACTGGAACTTCATCTGATTTTCCTGAAATCTGTCCAAGGTTTGTCTAGAAGGACATAAAACACCACAAAGAGACACAAAGACACACAAAACCACCACAAAAAGACACAAAACAACCTCAAAGAGACACAAAACAACCACAGAGACACAAGACCACTGCAAAGAGACACAAAACAACCACAAAGAGACAAAACAACCACAAAGAGACAGAAAACAACCACAAAGAGACAGAAAACAACCGCCAAGAGACAAAACAACCACCAAGAGACACACAAAACAACCACAAAGAGACAGACAAAACAACTACAAAGAGACAAAACCACAAAGAGACAAAACAACCGCAGAGACACAAAACAACCACAAAGACACACAAAACAACCACAGAGACAAAACAACCACAGAGACAAAACAACCACAAAGACACAGAAAACAACCGCCAAGAGACACAAAACAACCGCCAAGAGACACACAAAACAACCACAAGAGACAAAACAACCGCAAAGAGACAAAACAACCGCAAAGAGACAAAACAACCACAAAAACACAGAAAATAACCACAAAGAGACAAAACAACCACAAAGAGACAAAACCACAAAAACACAGAAAACAACCACAAGAGACAAAACAACCGCAAAGAGACAAAACAACCGCAAAGAGACAAAACAACCACAAAAACACAGAAAACAACCACAAAGAGACAAAACAACCACAAAGAGACAAAACCACAAAAAGACAGAAAACAACCACAAAGAGAAACAAAACAACCAGAGAGACAAAACAACCACAAAAACACAGAAAATAACCACAAAGAGACAAAACAACCGCAAAGAGACAGAACAACCACAGAGACACAAAACCACAGAGACAAAACAACCACAAAAAACACAGAAAACAACCACAAAGAGACAAAACAACCACAAAGAGAAACAAAACAATCACAAAGAGAAACAAAACAACCACAAAAAGACAGGAAACAACCACAAAGAGACACAAAACAACCAGAAAGACACACAAAACAACCACAAAGACAAACAAAACAACCACAAAGAGACAAAACAACCACAAAAAGACAGAAAACAACCGCAAAGAGACACAAAACAACCACAAAGACACACAAAACAACCACAATGAGACACAAAACAACAACAAAAGATGTAAAATAAAGATTTAGGAATTCAAAATGACCAGTGAAAACCTGCAGGGACCAGAAACAGACCCGATGACTGAACTAAAGCCAGCAGCTGAGATAAACTATGACATTAACTGAGTGTTTATTCAGAGCTCAGACGCAGAATAAAGACGACTTTCCTCAAACTCCTCCACTGATGGACGACCTTCAGGCTAAAGAGCTGCTCCATTGAAATTCTGCACAGACGAGTGGAGATCCGTCTGAGGGCTGCAATTATCAGACAGAATCAGCTCTGGAGGGAAAAGTGCAGCGGCGTTTGGCTTTAAACGCTCAGAGAGATGCTCATATCTACCGATAAAACACTTCTACAGATACAAAGAGGATAAAAAACACAGTCTGTATGAATAGACCTGAGAAGTTCAACCCGCTGGAGGAGCCTCAGCATCAGAGAAGATCAGGGTCAGAACATCTAGTCTCAAGGAGATTCTACTTCCTGTGTCTGACCTCCAGGCAAATAAAGCAGCAGAGAGTTGATATCGAGATAATACACACGTCCACTTCTCCAAAGAAGACACAACTCACCTAAAATTACTCAAAATTTACCAAAATGACTGTAAAAATGACAAAAGATTGACCAGAATTACTCAAAATGTGTCTGAAGTGACACAGGATTAGCCAAAATGACAAAAGTTTGTCCAGAACTTCTTGAAAAGGGTCCAAAATGACTAAAAGTTGTCCAACATGACATGAAATTGTCCAAAATTTACACAAAATCTTTCCAAAAACACACAATTTATCTAAAATGACTCAAAATTTACCCAGAGTGACAAGAAATGTGTCCAAAATGACTAGATAGTTGTCTAAAATGACTGAAAATTTGTCCAAAACTACAGGATAGTTGTCTAAAATGACTTAAAACATGTCCAAAATGACTGGATAGTTGTCCAAAATCCTTCAAAACCTTTCCAAAAAGAGGCAATTCATCTAAAATGAATCAAAATTTGCCCAAAGTGACCTGAGATGTGTCCAAAATGACTGTAAACCTGTCCAAAATGACTGAAAATGTGTCCAAAATGACTGAAAAATTGTCCAAAATGACTGGACAGTTGTCCAAAGTGACTGAGAATGTCTCCAGAATGACTGAAAATGTGTCCAAAATGACTGGACAGTTGTCCAAAATCCCTCAAAACCTTTCCAAAAAGACACAGCTCATCTAAAATGACTCAAAATTTGCCCAAAGTGACAAGAAATATGTCCAAAATGACTGAAAATGTCTTCAAACTGATGAAAGAATGTTCAAAATGACAAAAGATTGACCAGAATAACCTAAAATGTGTCTGAAGTGATGGAAGATAATAATAATAATAATAATAATAATAATAATAATAATAATTTTATTTTTATAGCACCTTTCAGAAGAACATTCACAAAGTGCTTTGACAGGTAGAACATAGTGATAAAAGAGAAGTATAAGAGAACTTTACAGGAAGGCGAGTCTATAGAAGAGGGTTATAAGAAGTGATTTAAAAGAATCTACTGATTGGGCGAGCCTTATCTCCTCAGGCAGGTCGTTCCAAAGCCGAGGTCCTGATGGAGAAGGTCCAGTCACCTTTGGATTTACCTGGAGAGGGCTGCAGCTCATTTGCATGAATTAGACTGGACTTCAGCGTGCAGAGATTAGGTAGGGGCTTAAAAAAAAAAATCGGATAAATCCTGAATGGGGATTTTTTGTGAAAAAGTCGGAGATTTTTTTTGAGGCCATATTGCCCAGCCCTAAGTATCAGATTCTCTTGAAGCTGCTCCAGCTGTAATAAAATATAAAACCAGGAACCTTGAGTGCGTTTTGTTCCATCAGTCCTGCGTCTCTGTGAGGATTGTAGAGGTAATTTCAGCTTAACGTGTGAAACATGGGATGGAGGCCATCTGGTGTAAGTCAGTGAACACCTGAGAGGATCATTACAACCAGGATTCCTTCTTTATGCATGACAGTGATTCCTGATCGCCAGCTGACCCCATTACTGCTGCTGTACCTGAAGCTAATGTGGACCAGGATGGATGGATGGAGCTCCACAACCATCCATCTCTGCAGGACACAACAGCTGCCATCATCTGGAAGCTGAGAGAGACAACAGCCAGATGAAAATGTTGATTTATTTCTGCTGACAACAGAACCAGGACAGATGGACTCGCCACCTACTTCTACATGTATATCCAGAGATTCTCCATTTATTTCTATATTTCAGATTTTCCACTTATTTCTATATTTATATTCCATTTATTTCTATATTTCTACTCAGCTTATTTCCATATTTCTACTCCACTTATTTCTGTATTTCTACTCCACTTATTTCTGTATTTCTACTCCACTTATTTCCATATTTCTACTCCACTTATTTCTGTGTTTCTACTCCACTTATTTCTGTATTTCTACTCCACTTATTTCCATATTTCTACTCCACTTATTTCTGTGTTTCTACTCCACTTATTTCTATATTTCTATCCAGAGACTCTTCACCTATTCCTGCATCCTGTCCATATCCTCTTTGTCCATCCTTCTGCTGGTCCAAGGTCGAGATGAAAAGCTGTTTCTACCTGTCCTCTGTAACGTGGAGCATCAGATCAAAGGTCTGATGTCCAGCCGCTTCTCTTTGTCTGATCCAGCTTCAAACAGTCGACTGTTGACAGAACCGGGTTGGATCAGAATCTTAATCAGATGTTAAAGAACGTCGGCAGTCAGAGGCTGCTTCACACCAGTCTCATATGTCTCTTTCTGATGGCAGCTTGGATAAAATCCTGGTTGTGTGCAAATTGTGCAACAAAGAGTTTTCTGATCACTGCGTCACTTCAAGCCGACGGTATCACCTCAATGTAAAACATGTTGCTGTTAGCACCAGAGCTAACGTTAGCTACGAGTCATGCTAACAGCTAACGGTGTAGCCATCCCATAATAGACCACTTTTCTAGACAGTGCTTGAGTTTACAGAAAGTCTTAAAATGTTGAATAAAATCGCTATAATTGCACTTAGATTTGCAGTAATCTGTGAATGTAGCAGACAGATGAAAAATGCAGATAAATAGAAATGAAACATTTTTGTGGTTTAAGTTTTTACTGCCTCCTTGGAGGAGGAATAACCTAAACAACAAAAATATCTCTTTTAATAACTTAATTATAAACTAAAATTACATAAATAAAAATTGATATTCCTATAAAAAGAACCATCAAAATTCCACCATTTATCAGACCCAGAAAAGATGAAAACAGAATGAATCTCTGGATTTTCAACTTTCTGAAGCTCCTTGAACTACTTATGCTGATTTTATGTGCCATACAGTGGAAAAAACAACTAAATTCAGGCATTAAGTCATCAAAATCACTTTTTTGTACATGTCCCATTTTCCTTTCTTTTTTTTTTAAGTACTCAGTAAAATACTTGTTTGTTTTGTTTTATTTCTCATGATGAATAAACTGAGGTTTATGTGTGAAATCAGGGCTTTTTTTTTTTTAAGTATAATTACAGTTACTAAAGAAATGATCCTTTAAAAGTGTTTTCCAGAAGCTCCTGGAGTCACAAGAAGTTTAAAGAAATATTTAAATAAAAATCTAATCTACAGATTGTTCAGCTGCTGATTTACATGATGAGAAGCAAAGTGATTTTATAATAATAATAAAAAACAAGAAGAGAAAGTAATTTGTCCAGGTGACAGAAGACGTCTCATAGAAACAAACGATCAGAGGAAATGATTTTCTCTGGTTCTGTTTGAGAATAAACCAGAGAAGAAATCAGCAGATGTAATGAGATCACAGCAATCTGATGAATATAAAACAATACAACACTCAGTTTAGTAATGAACCAGAAAGACAGAAAGACGGTTTAGGTTGTTCCTGCAGCAACATAAATGAAACATCAACATGTGGAGCATTTTGTCTGATCGACGTCTGACTTTTACAGCAACAACAAAAACAAAAACTTTAGAAAGACAATGTTTAAGATTCAGCTCCAAAGTAGAAACTCAGTGAAACTACACTGAGTCTAACTGATGAACATGGTTCTAAATGAGCTGAGGACAGCAGAATCTTCTCCGTTCTGGACCTATGGATTGGGTCTATCTATGTCTGCATCATGGCTCCACATGGAAAAGAACTGCACATTCGGAAAAATGATGTTCAAAAATACTCCTAATTAGTCCAGAATTAGCAAACATTTGTCCAAAAAAAAATCCAAATGTGCTCAAAGGGACTGAAAACCTGTCAGAAACTAGTAAAAATGGTCCAAAATGCTTCAAAACGTTCCACTGAGTAACTTAAAATTTGTCTAAAATGTCCAAAAGTTACTCAGAATTTGTTCAAAATTACTTCATCACGGAGAATAATTGAACAGAGAATCTAGAAAATCTGAGACTTCACAAAGATGAAAAATCCAGGAAGATCAACTCAGGAGGTATGAGCTCAGATGGAGTCCAGATGTTTGGTGAGAACCTGACCAGGACTACCACATTGAATGCATAGTCCTGACAGTAAAGCA
Source organism: Amphiprion clarkii (assembly GCA_027123335.1). NCBI lineage: Eukaryota > Metazoa > Chordata > Actinopteri > Pomacentridae > Amphiprion > Amphiprion clarkii. The sequence goes on along the minus strand of CM049582.1, from coordinate 923,216 downwards.
CGGAGGTGGAAGTATGATGATATGGAGCTGTTTGAGTGGAAAAGGTGATCCAGGAAGATCAATGAGCAACTAAAACTCAGTGAACCAGCAGCAATCAGGAGGTCTAGAAGGAGTCATAGTACCACTAATCAGGAGGTCTAGAAGGAGTCATAGTTCCACTAATCAGGAGGTCTAGCAGGAGTCATAGTACCACTAATCAGGAGGTCTAGAAGGAGTCATAGTTCCACTAATCAGGAGGTCTAGAAGGAGTCATAGTACCACTAATCAGGAGGTCTAGAAGGAGTCATAGTTCCACTAATCAGGAGGTCTAGAAGGAGTCATAGTTCCACTAATCAGGAGGTCTAGAAGGAGTCATAGTACCACTAATCAGGAGGTCTAGAAGGAGTCATAGTACCACTAATCAGGAGGTCTAGAAGGAGTCATAGTACCACTAATCAGGAGGTCTAGAAGGAGTCATAGTACCACTAATCAGGAGGTCTAGCAGGAGTCATATTACCACTAATCAGGAGGTCTAGAAGGAGTCATAGTTCCACTAATCAGGAGGTCTAGACAGAGTCACAGAACCACTAATCAGGAGGTCTAGAAGGAGTCATAGTACCACTAATCAGGAGGTCTAGAAGGAGTCATAGTACCACTAATCAGGAGGTCTAGAAGGAGTCATAGTACCACTAATCAGGAGGTCTAGAAGGAGTCATAGTACCACTAATCAGGAGGGATAGAAGGAGTCATATTACCACTAATCAGGAGGTCTAGAAGGAGTCATAGTACCACTAATCAAGAGGTCTAGCAGGAGTCATAGTACCACTAATCAGGAGGGATAGAAGGAGTCATATTACCACTAATCAGGAGGTCTAGAAGGAGTCATAGTACCACTAATCAGGAGGTCTCGCAGGAGTCATATTACCACTAATCAGGAGGTCTAGAAGGAGTCATAGTACCACTAATCAGAGCTGTAATTTGACATGATGAAGCTCATTTATATGGATAATTCTTGGTAAATTTTCCACTAAACAGCTGCAAAAACTTGAGAGAAGTCCATTTTAAGACAGGAATTAATGGTGGACAGGATTTACAGCTTCAGGTTTGTTTGTTGGTTTGTTTTTTAACGTTAACACCTAAATTAACACTTTTCTGAATGATTTTATGAAAAGAAAACAGTGGGGACGTGAAAATGAACAGTAAACTTTTCTGAAAATTACAGTTAAAGATCTTTAAAATCAATCAGTCACCTGGTTTCAGGTGAATCTGACATTCAAACTCAGTAACTGATGAAGACTAGAAGCTTCTGCAGAGCAAATGTTTCACCACATGAGGAAGGTTTTAACTGCTTCTTTCAGTTGTTTTTAAATAGTTTTTTTGATTTTCTATGCAGATTGACTCCCCTACAAAATAACAAAAATCATTCTAGAACGATTATTCTTTTAAAATCAAGTCATCTGGATGAAATTGCCTAAATATTTCCATCAGTAAACTGAATATTTCTGTTAATAAACTGAATATTTCCATCAGTAAACTGAATATTTCCGTCAGTAAACTGAGTATTTCTGTCAGTAAACTGAGTATTTCCGTCAGTAAACTGAATATTTCCATCAGTAAACTGAATATTTCCGTCAGTAAACTGAGTATTTCCGTCAGTAAACTGAGTATTTCTGTCAGTAAACTGAGTTTTTCCGTCAGTAAACTGAATATTTCCATCAGTAAACTGAATATTTCCGTCAGTAAACTGAGTATTTCCGTCAGTAAACTGAATATTTCGATCAGTAAACTGAACATTTCCGTCAGTAAACTGAATATTTCCATCAGTAAACTGAACATTTCCGTCAGTAAACTGTATTTTTCCGTTCTCTCCAGATCTCCCATCATCTTTCCTCTGTTTCTCGCTGCTTCTGGGACGTATTTTCTAAAATCTCTCTGATAAAAAGAGGATTTTTAGGGGATTGTTTTGGTGAAATGCCGTCAGCAGATGAAACGCAACAGGAGATCTGAGGCCTCGATTGTTTTCTTCAACAGAAGATCAACCAGAACAAACATGAAACCTGCAGACGTGAACATAATAATAATAATAATAATAATAATAATAATAATAATAATAATAATAATAATAATAATAATAATAATAATAATAACAACGTTCAGAGCCGGCCGGCGTCTTAAGCTGGATTTGTTTTGTCACTAAATAATCCTTTTCTGACAAGAATCTGGATCCTGAATCCACATTTTCTCCTCCTTTAAGAAACACGTTTAATGTTTGTCTCCATCATTTTATCATCCTTCAGACGTTTGTCTTGTTTTCTTTCAGATAACAGAAGATGAGATTATTATTATTTATTTCTCTGATCCTCAGTTGTTTCCTCTGGTCTCTGGTCGCTCTTTTAAGAAATACAGTTAGGTATACATATATATATTTGAACACTGACTGTTTAATGAAACATATTCCACTTCTAGTTCTATAACAGACATAAAGTTCAGACTCTCAGCTTTCATCTGAGGGAATCCACATTCAAATGGATGAAGGGTTTATTAGTTTCAGCTCCTAAACATGAGCCACTCTATTTTGAAAGAGACCAAAATTAATTGGACGGTTGACTCAAAGGACATTTCATGGGCAGGTGTGGGCAGTTCCTTTGTTATTTCATTATCAATTAAACAAAAACAAGACATAAAATGATAAATGCAAGACAAAAAATGACAAAAACGAGACAAAAAATAGCAAAAACGAGACAAAAAATTACAAAAACAAGACAAAAAAGACATAAATGAGACACAAAATGACAAAAATGAGACAAAATGACAAGACAAAAAACGCTTTAAATAAGACACAAAATGACACAAAATGACAGGAACGAGACAAAAAGGGACAAAAACAAGACATACAATGACAAAAATAGGACAAAATGACAAGATCAAAAAAAGGGTTTAAATAAGACACAAAAGGACACAAAAGGACAGAAACGAGATATATGAAATATGCTTATCAAATATGAGTCTCTTTTTGGTTATTCTGTGTCTCTCCGTGATCATTTTGCATCTCTTTTTGGCGTTTTTTTGTCCATTTTTGTTCATTTTCAGTTTCTTTTGGGTGTTTTTCTGTCTATTCATAGTTGTGTTGTGTCTCTTTTTGTTTGTTTTGCATCTATTTTCTGTCATTTTGTGCCAATCTTTAGTCATTTTATATTCTTTTTTGGTCTTAATCTTACAAGTCTTTATCCTGTTTTGCCTGCCTGTAGTATTTTATTCTATCTTATTGTGTTTCAATAATTGATTTTAAACTCATTTTGTTGCTGTCTGCAGCACTCATGTTGTTTTAAATGTGCTTTATTGATTAATTCGAATTTAATGTGGTTGTTGGCTGCAGCAGAGGAGAGGATCATCAACACTTTGACATCTTTCTTCCATCTTTTTATAGTTCTTAAAGAAGAATAAAATGCAGTCGTCCCCTCAGGTGAGACGAGTCCCAGCGTATTTCTCTTTTAATTAGCCTGGATTCCTGATTCAGATCCTATATTTACTGTGTTTTGTCCTTGTCAGATGAGAGCAGATGTGTTTTTAATTCACCTACATTTACTGTTTGGTTCCCTGGTGGACCCAGAGGTGACACCAACCAAACCAAGTTAGGTCTCTTTGTTCTAGAGGATTTTATTTGTGGAATAAAGATAAAAACATTCAGGATTTCTAAACATGTCGTTACATTTCGACCTGGGTCGTTCTGAATCTATTTCCTGACATTTTGAGTCAGTCTTTGGTCATTTTGTGCTTGTTTTTGATCATTTTATCTTCATTTTAAGACATTTTTTGCCTTTTTGTCTGTCTATTTTTGTTCATTTTGAGTCTTGTTTTGGTCATTTTGTGTCTATTCATGATTGAGCCTGTGTTATATCTATAAAAAAAATCACCAGAATAAAACCATTTATCGACCAGAATCTAATTGCTGTATAACATCTAAAAGTAAACCTTCTTGAACATTATTCTGGATTTTTCATGGCCGTTCTAGACCAGAGGATTCCGTGTACTTTTAATTTCAATGGCATTTAATTTTCATGAAACACTATTTTCTGTTGAAGTAGGTTTAGTTTTACTCAGGTTTATTGCACATGAAATATGGCTTTTTTTGTCAAAGAAATTACAGTTTTAAAGGTTTAATCTGACTCAAATAGTATTTTCTAACCAACAGCTCATGATTTTAAAGGTCTATTCCACCCAAGCTATGCATAGATGTTTTTTAACCAGCGTCTGTAGCTGAGAAAAGGTTTTCAGATAAAATCAGCACCAATTCTTCTGATCATATTCTCTCAGAAATTCTGAATAGAACCTGCCCCAGAGCAAATTAACTCTGTAGCATCAGTTACCATGGAGATGTAGCTCCACAGCACCTGGAGATCTAACGCCATAGTATCAGTTACCATGGAGATCTAGTTCAGTAGCATCAGTTTTTTTGTCCAGGTTCTTGTAGTTTTAAAGGTTTATGTTTCTAAATAGTATTTTCTAAGTAAGAGGTCGTTATTTTTAAGATCTTTTCCACCCAAACTTTTCATAATTAATTTTTTTCCCAGCATCTATGGATTATAAAATTGCTCTTCCCTTTCTGGAGTAAACCAGAAGACAGAGATGCAGCCTCCTTCACATGATGCTACTGCATGTTAATGAGTGGAGGACAGGTTACAGTAGAATATAAAATCTACTCATTCATATTCTAAATACACATTATAATAATAAACTGTGTTTCTATGGTGTTGAACCTGTGATCAGGTGTCTGTAAATAACAAGCTCTATACCTGTAGATAAACATTTCATTGAATGGACTGAATGTTTAAATAAATTTACAAACCTCAGTTAAAAATATTGACATCAGTTCAGTCTTTTTGGTAATTTTTAGTCTCTTTTTGGTCAGTTTGAACCTCATTTTGGTCATTACTGGTCATGTCATGTCTCATTTAGATCAGTTTGTGTCCATTTTGGTCATTTTATGTCTCTTTTTGGTAATTTTGAGTCTCTTTAGGTTAAATAAAATAAAAATACTTTAATTCAATGTTTTAAATAAAATGGCAAACATATATTCCCTTCAACTTGACAATTTTCAAACAAAAAATAACTCGAAATAGTACCTTTCAAACTGAATGGGATACCTTCCCATTAAATTAATAACCAACACAAAACATTCCCCTTTAAATATTTAAGGGTACCTCAAATTTGCTCACAAAGGAATATTCCAAAAATGTCACTGAAATGTTTATATGTTACGCAAAACAAACAACTTCACACAACATAAGTGTTGTTCATTAATTTGTGGGCCCACACACACACACACACACACACACACACACACACACACACACACACACACACACACACACACACACACACACACACCAACCTCAAGACGTTGTAGGCCTGTGTGTCGATCTCCAGCTGGTCGCCGTAGTCCAGGTGCAGAGTAGAAAACCCACGATGATCACAGGAAGCAGCCCACGAAATCCCCGCAGCGGCGTTCATCTCCGGTCAGCAGAATCCACGGTTAGCAGTTAGCAGAACCCACGGTTAGCAGAATCCACGGTTAGCGGTTAGCAGAACCCACGGTTAGCGGTCAGCAGAATCCACGGTTAGCAGTTAGCAGAACCCACGGTTAGCGGTTAGCAGAATCCACGGTTAGCGGTCAGCAGAATCCACGGTTAGCAGTTAGCAGAATCCACGGTTAGCAGTTAGCAAAATCCACTAGTGGCATTCACAGCTTACAGGTCAGAGGTGCGGCAGGTAACTCCTCATCCAGGAGCACCTCAGTCTGTCCAGTTCAAAGTCCACTCAGGCCGTAACGACCCTCACCTGCCCGTAGCTTAGCTGTTAGCTCTAGCGGTTAGCTTGAACCCGCTCACACAGAATCTCCGTTTTTCTCACTCAGATAAAAAACAACAACATCTGTGCCTCTGCAGTCCTTAACTACACACAGCTAACAAGACAAATAATAAGATTAACTAAGTAAATCTAATCAACAGAAACCAGGACTCCAACCTCTCCGTCCACCATCTCGTCTTTCTCCCAACGTACATCTTCGTTTTTTTCCTCCCGCCCCCTAACATTCGCTTCCTCATCCCCGACCAATCCCCACACACAAAAACAACTTGACCTTCAACCCTTGACCAATAAACAGTTAACTGCAAATAAAAGGCGTAGTCTGTGTTTTTTCATTTTCTCATCCACTAAATGTAATTCTTTAGATCACCCCCCACACACACACACACACACATTCTTTCCTGTACACAGTTTATTTCAACTATGTAAATAACCATTTTGTTTACATAACAATTAACATGAATTAACTATTTTAATGTCTTAGTTAACTCAATTAGTTTTAGTTGAACAGGTTTTTACATAAAAACCTAATAACTTTTTATGCCATCAAAATGTTACGTGCTCTATTTTCAACGGTGCTACATCTGAATGAAGGGAAGTGATGAAATCTAACTCTGAGAGGTGGTGTCTCTGTCTGACAGGTGATTTATTCTCATCTTCAGGTGTTTTTTTTTTGACAGATGTCCTTCAGAATTTAGTCTTAGTTTCTACGTATGGAGAAAAAAGGGGAGGAACATAGAGGAAAAAAAGCAGAAGCAGATCATAGTAAACGACAGATGTTAAATTAGAGAATCTGTAATATCTGAACCTAGGAATGTTTCTACTGATTTTTATATTTGTACTTTTAGAATTACAGTGACGGGTCTGAATATAAATCCCTCCAGTCTTTTACTGCCATCTAGTGTCTGCAGCAGCTCAAACCCTCCGTCTGTCTCTGATTTAGATCAATGTTTACTGATGAGAGCTGAAAGACCCAACACTGATCAGGACAAAGTACTAAAGTGTGATTTAATAAAGACACAGCATTCAGAATGAAATCATGAGCATTTCTGTCTTATAAATGATTACTGATGAACTTACATACATGATAAACAGCTAAATTACTGATGACGTGTCAGGATGATTAACATGATCGTTTAGTGTCTCTTTTGGAGCGTTTTCAGTCTAGTTTTAGACATTTTTGTCTATTTTTGGTCATTTGTTGTCTTATTTTGGTTGGTTTGTGTCTATTCATGGTTGTTTCGTGTTTCTTTTTAGACATTTTGTGGGGTGGGGGGGTTGTGGTCATTTTGTGTCAATCTTTGATCATTTTATATTTCTTTTTGGTCATTTTATGTCTCTTTTGGTCATTTTCAGTCTCTGCTTCAGTTTGGATGTTGAGCTCCATTAAACTGTGATTCTCTGGTCAGATCATAAAGCTGCTGACTGAGACCTGAGAGGTTTTTTTTTTTTTTTAATCACATGAAGATAAATAAACCAGGTCAGGATCTGCTGAGAAACTCTGGAGCCACAACAAGACAAGTTCACAGATATCTTTAAAATCAGTTTGAATTAAAAGGCTCAGAGTTGCTTTTAGCCATTTTCCATCTCTTTTCTTTTCTAAAATGTTCACCCAGCTGGTTTCTGATGAGGAAACTGAGCTGAAGGTTCCTCTTCCCATCAGGTTTGATGGATTCTGCCCTCTAGTGGATAAAATGCAGAACAACAACCTCAAGCTGGCGCTAACAGGACAAAAGCTTTGTTTCCTGTAATTATGGACAGAATTTTTACAAAATTAATCTACTTGTGTCTCATTTTATGTAAATATTAAAACAAATCTGAATTTAATGAGTCTTTCTCAGCTTTAGGCCTGATTTTACAGATGTCTTTGTGATCACTTTATGTCCCTTTTGGAGTACTTTATACCTATTTTTGGTCATTTTGAGTCTCGTTTTGGTCATTTTAGCTTTCTTTGTTGTCACTTTGTGTTCGTTTTTTATCATTTTGTGTCTCTTTTTACACACTATGTGTCTGTTTTGGACTGTTTTCTGTCTATTTTTACTCATTTTGAGTCTTTTTTTGTTAATTTGTGTATATTCATGGTTGTTTTGTTTATTTTTGATTGTTTTACATCTATTTTCTGTCATTTCATCGTTTTTCTGGCCATTTTACCTTGCTTTTTTGAGATTTTCTGTTTAATTTGTGTCTTCATGGTGACTTTGTGTTCCTTTTTGATCATTTTGTGTTCTTTGTACATGTTTTCTGCCTCTTTTGGGGTGTTTTCTGTCTATGTTTATTCATTTTGAGTCTCTTTTGGGTTAATTTGTGTCTATTCATGGTTGTTTTGTTTGTTTTTGGTTATTTTGCAACTATTTTCTTGTTCGCTTTAGTTTCTTTTTGGTCATTTTATATACATTTTTAGACATTTTGTGTCTCTTTTAGGTTATTTTTTGTCTATTTTCTGTCATTTTGTGTCAATCTATTGGTCAATTTATCTTCCTTTGTGGTCATTCTGTGTATATTTTTGGTTTATTTTTGTGTCTTTACAGACATTTTGTATCTCTTTTGGGGTGTTTTCAGTCTGTTTTTGGTAATTTTGAATCTCGTCTTGATCATTTTAGCTTCCTTTTTGGTCATTTTGTGTTAATTTTTGGTCATTTTATGTCTCTCTTCGGTCAGTTTGTCTATTTTTGGTCAGTTTGTGTCTCTTCATCATCATTTTGTGTCTCTTGGGTTGTCTTCTGTCTATTGCTGTTCATTTTGAGTCTCGTCTTGATCACTTTAAACCTTTGTTGTGTTTTCCAGATTTATGGCTGCTCAGTTGTTCAGGCTGCAGGACGTGTGCACGTTTCTGTGCACGTCTGTGTGCGTATTATGTGCATGTGCATGTGTGTGTGTGTGTGGCAGGGCAGCAGCATGTGGACATTCCTTCCATTCCTGCAGCTCTCAGCTGTCCTGCCGTCTGTCTGTCTGTCTGTCTGTCTGACGGGAACTCTGAGTGTTTCTGCCGGACGGACGAAGAAGCAGAAAGATTTCCTGCATGTTCTAACAAAACAGTCAAAAATAAGTGATCTGCAGCACCCAGAGTTCAACAGATGAACATAAAAATATTAAGAACAGATGTTTAAAATCATATTTCTGTGCAATCTGTTTCCACTTCCCATCAATCCAGAGTTTTACAAAGACAGCGTTTACCTCCCACCTCTCTCAGCATCTGTTTCTTTTAAATCAGGAGAATCAAACTCATCTTAGTCCAGGTTCCACATCCAGTCCAGTCTGATCTCCAGTAAAACCAGTAAAACCACAGCAGAACAACCTAGAAATAACCACAACTCCTGACGGTTCCTTTGTTTTAGTGCAAAAATGTTCATATTTAAGGAATTATCTTTTTTACTAAACATCATGAACAACCTGACATTTCTGAAGAAAAACAAATTCAGTCTCATCAACATTCATCCTCAGTTTATCATTTCCACATTACAACTTCCAGATCACAGAGTGTCGACAAAGGAACACAACATTTAGTCACCTGGAACTGAACCAGAGAGGATTTACTGGAGGATCAATATTACAGAAATCAGACAAAAGAAGCCAAAAAACAACAAAAACAAGAAAAAATATTACAAAATTGACACACAAAATGCCAAAAAAAACAATAACAAAAGCGAGACACAAAACAACAAAGAAGCTGACAACAACAACAAACAAACAACAAAAGCAAGGCAAAGAGGAAACACAAAATGACAAAAACATGAGACAAACGACAAAAGTCAGACAAAAAAACAACAAAAACAAAGCGAGAAACAAAATGAAGAATGAAAATTAAGTTAAAACAGACAAACTGTTGTTCTTTTGTGTATAGTTGTGATTTTTTTGTGTGTCTGGGATTGTTTTGTGTCTCTTTGTGGTTGTTTTGTGTCTCTTTGTGGTCATTTTGTGTCTCTTTGCCTTTTTTTCTGTCCTTTTGTGATGGAAATTAACAAAAACTTTGGCCGACATCTTATTATAATAAAATCATTAATTAATTCAAGAATCTTAAAGAGACAATAAACTGGTGTAATTAAAGCGATATTTCAGTGCATTTATAGTCAGAATTAAACTGCAGATATCTGTGATGACAAACATCTGATTCATTTATTCTTTTTTTTTAGTTTATGACTGATGAACGTTTTTAAATCTATCCATTGAATATCCGACTGAAGAGAAACCAAACGTCCAAGTGCATGAAAAACAACCACACTGTTGACTACACACACACACACACACACACACACACACACACACACACACACACACACACACACACACACACACACACACACACACACAGCTGTCTGCTGTTGGGGGAGGAGGAGAAACTGGAGCTCAGAGTTCACATTCAGACTGATCCTCCGTCCAGTCAGTCAGTCAGTTTACTGCAGCTCAACCTTAACTCTACCAGTAACCAGTTTAACTCTACCAGTAACCAGTTTAACTCTACCAGCTCAGACCTGATAACTAACTCATTACTCGTACGGTACCAGACCTGATGCTGTGGGTTTCTGGGCTGCTGCTGGAGATATGAACCTTCCTATAGTCCAGATCCTGCTGCTGTGGATCCTCTCTGCTGGATCTGGTGAGTTTACCTCTGACTGGTTGGTTTGGTGACTGGTTGGTTTAGTGACTGGTTGGATTAGTGACTGGTTGGTTTGATGACTGGTTGGTTTAGTGACTGGTTGGTTTAGTGACTGGTTGGTTTAGTGACTGGTTGGTTTAGTGACTGGTTGGTTTGGTGACTGGTTGGTTGTGATAATAATAATAATAATAATAATAATAATAATAATAATAATAATAATAATAATAATAATAATAATAATAATAATAATAATAATAATAATAATAATAATAATACATTTTATTTATAAGTGCCTTTCTTGACACCCAAGGTCACTATACAGGAAAAACAAATACAACAGAACAGATAAAAACCATACAAAAAGATAAAAAATATACATAAAGGTTAAAAAACATACACAAAGAAAGAGGCAGCTGGAGAGGATAAATAGTCCTGAACAGATGAGTTTTGAGTCTGGATTGCAAAAGAGGCAGAGAGTCAATATTTCGAATGTCCGGTGGGAGTGAATCCCAGAGTTTGGGAGCAGAGCAGCTGAAAGCCCTGCTCCCCATGGTGCTGAGGAGGATGGAGGTTCCCCATGGTGCTGAGGAGGATGGAGGTTCCCCATGGTGCTGAGGAGGATGGAGGTTCCCCATGGTGCTGAGGAGGATGGAGGTTCCCCATGGTGCTGAGGAGGATGGAGGTTCCCCATGGTGCTGAGGAGGATGGAGGTTCCCCATGGTGCTGAGGAGGATGGAGGCTCCCCATGGTGCTGAGGAGGATGGAGGTTCCCCATGGTGCTGAGGAGGATGGAGGTTCCCCATGGTGCTGAGGAGGATGGAGGTTCCCCATGGTGCTGAGGAGGATGGAGGCTCCCCATGGTGCTGAGGAGGATGGAGGCTCCCCATGGTGCTGAGGAGGATGGAGGTTCCCCATGGTGCTGAGGAGGATGGAGGCTCCCCATGGTGCTGAGGAGGATGGAGGTTCCCCATGGTGCTGAGGAGGATGGAGGCTCCCCATGGTGCTGAGGAGGATGGAGGCTCCCCATGGTGCTGAGGAGGATGGGGGTTCCTCATGGTGCTGAGGAGGGTGGAGGTTCCTTGTGGTGCTGAGGAGGACGGAGGCTCCCCATCCTGAGTTTACTGAATAGGTAGAGCTGGCTTTACTGGATAGCTAGAACTGGGTTTACTGGATAGCTAGAACTGGGTTTACTGGATAGGTAGAGCTGGGTGTCATCCATGTAACAATGAAAATGACTGTTGTATTAATGGAAGACATTGCCAAGGGGCAGTAGGTAGATGATAAAGAGAAGGGGCCCCAGGACAGAGCCCTGGGGGACACCTGAAGAGACGGGGGGAGGGCTGGGAACAGAAGGACTTGAGGTGGATGAACTGAGTGCAGCCTGAGAGACATGAATGAAAGCAGTCCAGTGGATCCAGTGATGCCATTGGAGGACAGTCTATTGAGGAGGATGGAGTGAGAGATTGTGTCAAAGGCTGCACTCAGATCAATGAGAATTATGAGTAATCCAGAATCAGCTGCTAGGAGGAGATCGTTAGTGATTTTTATCAGAGCGGTTTCTACACTGTGGTGGAAACCAGACTGGAATAGTTCAGAGAGGCTATTGTTAGTTAGATGGAAATGGAGTTGAGAAGCAACGGTTTTTTCAAGTATTTTGGAGATGAAGGGCAGATTAGAAATGGGGCGAAGGTTATTGAAACTGTTAGGATCTGAACCAGGTGTTTTGAGGATTGGGGAGACAGCTGCAGTTTTAAGAAGAGTGGGAAGAATTCCAGTGGAGAGTGAGGAGTGGATGATGGCAGTTATGAGGGGAAGCAGGAAAATGAGACAGGATTTGACCAGAATTGTTGGAAGGGGATCTAACTGACATGTAGAGGGCTTGGATTTATGGATTAAATCAGAGATTGTGGAAGGACCTGGAGTTGAAAAGAGGAGAATGGCTGACAATGCAGTAAAGGTTCAGAGGAGGAGAGATGTGATTAGTTAGGACTGAGATGGAGGTGGATATCTTGAATTTTCTGATTAAAAAATAGCAAAATGGAGTTACAGGTGTTGGTAAAGTAAAGATGGCGGGGAGGAGGGGAGTCTGCAGGTGGATGGAGAATTTTATTTAGGAGTGAAAACAGTGATCTGGTGTTACCTTGGTTGGAGCGGATGAGACTGTGGTTGTGCTACTGGTTGGTTTGGTGACTGGTATTTAGATATTTAGATGTTCAGATATTTAGACGTTCAGATCCTCAGATCTTCAGATGTTTAGATAATCATATATTCAGATGTTCAGATATGTAGACCTTCAGATCCTCAAAGATCTACAGATGTTCCTCCTGTCGTTCTCCATGCAGCTCTCTGGTTAACGACAGCTTGTCAGCATTTGTCCTTCAGGTAAAAAGAGCAGCTCAGCATGGTTTAGATTCCTCTCTGTGTTCATATTTAAGGAATTTACTGCAGCCATGTCCTGCTCATTTATATTTACCAGGAGGAGCTTCAAGGACACTTTCAGCTGGAGCAGCTCCCGCAGGACCTGCTTCATCTTCTCTTAAATAATAAGCAAACATCAGTTATCTTTACTGCATTTTATTAGAACAAATATTTTTCTTCTTCATAAAGTTTTAGAAAAAAAGTCTCTGAAGCCTCTAAAGCATCTTAAACCATCTGTTTTTTGTTTTTTTTAACATTTATTGTGCTGCTGTGAAGAGTCTGCAGAATTAGTAATACTAAAAATGTGTCAGTGCATATTTTTAATTTGCGCATTTTAGTTTTTTATCTTATATTTACTCTAACAAACATTTTCCTTCCACTAAGCCGTAGTGTCACATCATCAGTCATCAGTCAGCTGCAGATTTGATCCAATCTGAGTCATTTAAGATTTAATATTTACTAAAATCAAATCACAATCTGAGACCATTTCTCTTGATAAGAAACACTAATTGTTAGTTGTCTTTTTTTGTGTCATTTTCTGTCTTGTTTTTGTAACACTCTGGTTTAGTTATTTTGTGTTTTGGTTGTATTGGTTTTGTCATTTGCATTTCATTGTTGTCATTTTGTGTCTCGTTTTTGTTGTTTTGTGTTTCATTCTTCTTGTTTTTGTTTCATTGCATCAATTTTTTGTCATTTTGTGTCTCATTTATCAGATTTTTAGCATTTTTTTGTGTAATTTTGAACTACCAACAGTTCATATTGGCAAGCAGAGAGCATTATGGGAGTTTAGCTAACAGTGGGCACCATGACCAAGACTAATGTGGAGGTTAATGATCTTGTGTGTTAAACCAAGCTGTAATCAACTAGGACCACATTATAGTTTCCCAGTGACATAAAACCAACTCCTGTAGTCGTCTATATCTTACGGCTGTGATTTTAAATTGCAGTTTTAGCACAGAGTACACACTGGATTAAGGTGGTTTAGTTTTAAACTCAGATTCCCATGTTAGTGGATTTTGCAATTGGTTATGTCGAGGTAGAAACTCAAATTTCACATCTCCTCCACTGACCTGAAAAGGAAAATTTCAAACTGGGAATAAAAATACATTTGACTATGGAGGACAGACTGATTCCTGTAACTCAGTGGAGTTTGTGGTTGAACAGAATTTTACTAGAAGTCGTCTAAACTCAAAAACACTGATAAAAACCATCCTTCACACTTTAAAACAGAACTAAAGTCAGTTAAATGATTTTCGGACTCTTTTCTTTCTGCTCTGATGTGGAACTAGAACCGGTCCAGTAGAAGCTGATAAATAAAGCCGCAGACATTCACACGATGCAGTAATCAGAGAAAGCAGCTGTTCTGTCGTGATGTACTGGAAGCAACAACTGAAGTTTCTTCTCTGGAGGATTCAAACTCTCACAGCAGACAGACCGGCTGTCTCGGGCTTTTATTTTGAAGGTCTGCTCTCATGCTCTGTCATGTCACACTGGAAAAACAAAAAGAATTTTTTTTTTTAAAAAGGAAAGGAAAATGCTGCAAAACATAAAACACAAAGTTAGAGTTAGGTTTTCAGTCTGTTTTCTTTGACTAAATTTAGTCTCCATTTTTTAAAAGTATTGTCAAGCAAAGTCAGACAGCTTCACTGTCCTTTCACAGCAGATCTGTCCAAAAAAAGGGTTGCTTTGCTGAATTTTACAGAAAATGACAAAAACAAGACATAAAACAACATTACAAGACAGAAAACTACAAACAAGACACAAAGCAACAAAAACAAGAAATAAAACAACAAAAGCAAGACAGAAAATGACTAAAACAAGACACAACATGACAGAAACGAGACACAAAACAACAAAAACAAGACACAAAACAACAAAAACAAGACACAAAACAACAAAAACGAGACAAAATGACACAAACAAGATACAAAGTGACAAAAACAAGACACAAAACAACAAAAACGAGACACAAAATGACACAAACAAGACACAAAGCAACAAAACCACGGCACAAAACAACAAAAACGAGACAAAACGACACGAACAAGGCACAAAATGACAAAAACAAGACACAAAATAACAAAAACGAGACACAAAACGACACAAACAAGACACAACATGACAGAAATGAGACACAAAAAACAAAAACAAGACACAAAATATAGTGGCTCAGACTACATCACATGAAAACATTGTTAGCCACACAAACATTCATTGTCATAAAGGAATAAATAATATCTTTAAATTTAATTAAGTCTAAATTAACACCTTATTTTAGGCTTATTAATACTGGATTAAGGAGGTATTTTGAATTATTAGAGGTTCAATGAACATCATTCTACTTTAGTTGAAAAATAAAAGTCTATTAAGCTGGACGCTGCTAGAACAATAATTTTGGATTGTCTGAGTTAAATTCCAGATATATTGACACCAAAACCAAGCAAAACGCTCAACAGACATCATGAAAATATATGTTGAAAAATTCAAATGTTTTATTGTCTTCTGCACAATAACAGTACAATTAAATTCTCAGTTCTCTGTTTATCTAAAAAATACACAGATTAATGCTATTTATTTATAGAGTAAAATATGTTTAATACACATTACTTCCCATTTTAAATAATGGCAGTTATCTGTAAAATAATGTTTATTAGTTTTTTGTTTTAATACAGTAAATATAGTGTAATTTGACAGTCAAATGTTTTAAAAGAATACATTAATATTTGTAGAAATACAGACTTTTGAAGTGGACATTAAAGTTTTTGCCTATTTTTATACGATGAATGTGTAAATGAATGTTTTTTTTCTGTGATTTTGACTAAATGTTGTCTGTAGTTTAGCAAAACAGGGAAAACCTATGAAATAGCAGAAAACTGTTCAAATAATTACTGAAAAACTGCTTTAAAAATTGCATTTTTTGTCATGATATCATGAAACGTTTGCATGCAAATGTTTATGCCTGTTGTTTCTCAGCCGGAACAAGTTTAAAGAGTGTTAAGAGTTGAAAGACTTGAAAGAGTCTAAGGAGTCTAAAGAGTTTAAAGAGTTTAAAGAGTCTAAGGAGTCTAAAGAGTTTAAAGAGTTTAAAGAGTCTAAGGAGTCTAAAGAGTTTAAAGAGTTTAAAGAGTCTAAAGAGTCTAAAGAGTTTAAAGAGTTTAAAGAGTCTAAAGAGTCTAAAGAGTTTAAAGAGTTTAAAGAGTCTAAAGAGTTTAAAGAGTCTAAAGAGTTTAAAGAGTCTAAAGAGTTTAGAGTTTAAAGAGTCTAAAGGGTCTAAAGAGTTTAAAGAGTTTAAAGAGTCTAAAGAGTCTAAAGAGTTTAGAGTTTAAAGAGTCTAAAGGGTCTAAAGAGTTTAAAGAGTTTAAAGAGTCTAAAGAGTTTAAAGAGTCTAAAGAGTTTAAAGAGTTTAAAGAGTCTAAAGAGTTTAAAGAGTTGAAAGAGTTGAAAGAGTCTAAAGAGTTTAAAGTGTTTAAAAAGTTAAAAAAAAGTTGAAAGAGTTTAAAGAGTTTAAAGAGTTTAAAAAGTTAAAAAAAAGTTGAAAGAGTTGAAAGAGTTTAAAGAGTCTGAACAGTTTAAAGAGTGTAAAGAGTGTAAAGTTTAAAGACATTAAAGAGTCTAGAGTTTAAAGAGTTTAAAGAGTCTAAAGAGTTTAAAGAGTTGAAAGAGTTGAAAGAGTCTAAAGAGTTTAAAGTGTTTAAAAAGTTAAAAAAAAGTTGAAAGAGTTTAAAGAGTTTAAAGAGTTTAAAAAGTTAAAAAAAAGTTGAAAGAGTTGAAAGAGTTTAAAGAGTCTGAACAGTTTAAAGAGTGTAAAGAGTGTAAAGTTTAAAGACATTAAAGAGTCTAAAGAGTTTAAAGAGTTTAAAGAGTTTAAAGAGTCTAAAGAGTCTAAAGAGTTTAAAGAGTTTAAAGAGTCTAAAGAGTTTAAAGAGTCTAAAGAGTTTAAAGAGTCTAAAGAGTTTAGAGTTTAAAGAGTCTAAAGGGTCTAAAGAGTTTAAAGAGTTTAAAGAGTCTAAAGAGTCTAAAGAGTTTAGAGTTTAAAGAGTCTAAAGGGTCTAAAGAGTTTAAAGAGTTTAAAGAGTCTAAAGAGTTTAAAGAGTCTAAAGAGTTTAAAGAGTTTAAAGAGTCTAAAGAGTTTAAAGAGTTGAAAGAGTTGAAAGAGTCTAAAGAGTTTAAAGTGTTTAAAAAGTTAAAAAAAAGTTGAAAGAGTTTAAAGAGTTTAAAGAGTTTAAAAAGTTAAAAAAAAGTTGAAAGAGTTGAAAGAGTTTAAAGAGTCTGAACAGTTTAAAGAGTGTAAAGAGTGTAAAGTTTAAAGACATTAAAGAGTCTAAAGAGTTTAAAGTCTTCAAAGAATTTAAAGAGTTTAAAGAGTGAAAAGATTTTAAAGTGTCTAAAGAGTCGCAGCTCAGGTTCATATCAACGGATAGCGGTGCTTTGATTGACAGCTCCAAGTGGTTCCTCGGTCCCGCCTCCTTTCTATTTGCGTCTGATGCCACATCAGAACTCTAGAACCAGACGACAGCCAGAACCAGAACCAAACCAGAACCAGACCAAAACCAGACCACAGCCAGTACCAGAACCAGAACCAAACCACAGCCAGAACCAGAACCAGAACCAAACCAGAACCAGGCCAGAACCAGACCACAGCCAGAACCAGAACCAGAGCAAGAACCAGAACCAAACCAGAACCAGACCACAGCCAGAACCAAACCAGAACCAGACCAAAACCAGACCACAGCCAGAACCAGACAAGAACCAGACCACAGCCAGTACCAGAACCAGAACCAAACCAGAACCAGACCAGAACCAGAACCAGAGCCAGAACCAGAGCCAGAACCAGAGCCAGAACCAGAACCAGACCAGAACCAGACCACAGCCAGAACCAGAACCAAATCAGAACCAGACCACAACCAGAACACAATCCTCATCTGAGAAACGTCCACAAAACCAATGAAAGGACGGTGGTGTGTTTGTCGTGTTTGTGTGTTTGTGGTGTGCGTGTGTGCATGTGAGTGTGCATGTGAGTGTGTGTGTGTGTGTGTGTGTGTGTGTGTGTGTGTGTGTGTGTGTGTGTGTGTGTGTGTGTGTGTCCTCTGCTGCTGCTGGCAACATGAAACAGGATCTGAGCGTGCTCAGTTCAGGCCGAGGGCAGCTCAGCTCGCCAGCAGATTCCTGAAATAACCTGCAGAGGATGTCCTGTGCTGGGTCATCGTATCCACGGCGACATGTGACGCAGGAAGAGTGTGGACTCACCACAAAAATAAAGTCAACTGTGTTCTGACTGAATAAACACAGTGGAACAATCTGAGCTTGTTTCACCGAAGATCAAAATCTGTAGCTTTAAGAACCAGAATTAGCAGATGATTATGAAATATTCACAAAATACAAGAGGGAAATTATTAAAAAGATATAGAAAACATTTATTCAGAGCTTCATGATTTATTGTTGCACCATCAACATCCCAAAGTCAAGCAAACTAACACAAAGACATCAGGATACAGATTTTATTAGCTGCTGAAAGAAAACTGGTTTTCCTTGATTGATCTACAAGAGAAGTCTGAGAAACTGAGTCTAGTGAGGGAGGCCACCAAGACTCCTATGACTCCTCTGAAGAAGTTCCAGCTTCAGAATGTTCATACAACAACTGCCGTCTGTTCTTCACCAGTCAAAGCTTTATGGAGACAAAGAGAAAGACTCTGATGGAAAAAGCTCCAATTAAATCTGGACTAGAGTTCACCAGAAGACATGTGGAGACTCTGAAGACACCTGGAAGAAGGTTCTTTGGTCTGAGGTACCAGGATGGAGCTTTATGTCCATCAGACTAGATGATATGATGGACACAAAACACTGAACATCATCACAAACACACCATCCCCACTGTGAAGCACGGTGGTGGCAGCATCATGATGTGAAGCACGGTGGTGGCAGCATCATGATGTGAAGCACGGTGGTGGCAGCATCATGATGAAGCATGGTGGTGGCAGCATCATGATGTGAAGCACGGTGGTGGCAGCATCATGATTAAAGCATGGTGGTGGCAGCATCATGATATGAAGCATGGTGGTGGCAGCATCATGATGTGAAACATGGTGGTGGCAGCATCATGATGAAGCATGGTGGTGGCAGCATCATGATGTGAAGCACGGTGGTGGCAGCATCATGATTAAAGCATGGTGGTGGCAGCATCATGATATGAAGCATGGTGGTGGCAGCATCATGATGTGAAACATGGTGGTGGCAGCATCATGATTAAAGCATGGTGGTGGCAGCATCATGATATGAAGCACGGTGGTGGCAGCATCATGATTAGAGCATGGTGGTGGCAGCATCATGATTAAAGCATGGTGGTGGCAGCATCATGATGTGAAGCATGGTGGTGGAAGCATCATGATGTGAAGCACGGTGGTGGCAGCATCATGATGTGAAGCACGGTGGTGGCAGCATCATGATTGAAGCACGGTGGTGGCAGCATCATGATTAAAGCATGGTGGTGGCAGCATCATGATGTGAAGCATGGTGGTGGAAGCATCATGATGTGAAACATGGTGGTGGCAGCATCATGATGTGAAGCACGGTGGTGGCAGCATCATGATGAAGCATGGTGGTGGCAGCATCATGATATGAAGCACGGTGGTGGCAGCATCATGATGTGAAGCACGGTGGTGCAGCATAATAATACAAATGTTTATAAAACATAAAACGACTTTATTTATTTTTTCACTGCTTCCATTTTGAAAGCGTTTTGTTGCTAATCTGTGATTCGCTGCAGCTGTTAAAGCAGAAACCAAAGGACAGAAATGTAATAAACTTACTGGTTGTTATTGGTATGACTCACAGACATGACATCATCTCCAGCAGCAGCATTAAGCCCGTTAGCTGGAAACACCTTTTATAGGAGCAGGTGTTAAATGCAGGTTAACTGTTGTGACCTGCTGAAGCCGTTAGCTCAGATTAGCTTAGCACAGCTGATTAAACGGATCAGAAGCTTTTCACCAGCCGGGAATCTCAGCTCCACCGTCCTCCCTCCGATGGATTCAGGTTTCACACAGCCGCTGAGTGAATCGCTGGAATCTGCAGCTGTGGTTTCAGCTTCAGTGGGAAAACGTTCCGTCGTCACACAGCTCTGACAAAAGGAAGAACAGCAACAGCTCAAAGTTACATTTGGTCTGATAAAACATCAAACTGAATCCTGTAAACTAAAACAGCCGACGGTCTGATGCTGGACGTTTGAAAATGTTTAGACTTTTATTGATATTATTCAGTATTTCAAAAATACAGGGAAGGAAAAGGAAAAACTCTGTAAAAAGACAGATTCTTCTGTCACAAATTTATCCAACATTAGAAATAACAGCTTCTTCTCATCAATTAAAAAAAAAACATAATTATGATAAATTTGCTATATTTGCACATTTTGCGTGGAAAAATATGCAAATTATCTTTACAAGAAATGACCATTTGAAGATTATTGGAGATTTTGAATGTTATTTTTAAATGTAAATTGTTTTCATTTTATTTAAAAAAAAATAGGAAATAAAATCTAAAATAAACAGCAAAAATGCTCGTATAAGGGTGATACATTTTCTAAATAAGTATTTTTTTATATTGAAAATAAATATTTTAATAATTTAATTACTGAAAAAAAATTCTTTTTTGTTATTTTAAATTTTAAAAAGGTAAAATTTTGCCTTGGTTTTATAATATTGGCATATTTCTGTGTTTCAAAAATACAGAAAAAAACATAAGTCTGGATGAATAAAGTCTGGACGAATATAGTCTGGATGAATAAAGTCTGGATAAATAAAGTCTGGATAAATAAAGTCTGGATGAATAAAGTCTGGATGAATAAAATCTGGGTGAATAAAGTCTGGGTGAATAAAGTCTGGATAAATAAAGTCTGGACGACTATAGTCTGGATGAATAAAGTCTGGATGAATAAAGTCTGGATAAATAAAGTCTGGACGACTATAGTCTGGGTGAATAAAGTCTGGATAAATAAAGTCTGGACGACTATAGTCTGGATGAATAAAGTCTGGATGAATAAAGTCTGGATGAATAAAGTCTGGATGAATAGAGTCTATATAAATAAAGCCAGATTTAACTAAACCTGGTTGTGTTTCAGGTCCGGTGTTCTGCTCTGAAGATGAGACTCGGCTGGTGAAGACTCTTTTTACTGGATATAATAAAGTGGTTCGTCCGGTGAATCACTTCAGTGAAGCCGTTGTGGTGACGGTCGGACTGCAGCTCATCCAGCTCATCAGTGTGGTGAGAAGATCAGTAATTATTGATCAGAATTATCATTTATTTATGCGTTAAAAGCATTTCTATGTTCATTAAAGCTTCTTGAATGTGCAAAACTATTTTATGCTAAAAAATCAAACAAAAAAAGGAAAAATCCCAGAAAACTCCAGATTCCTCTTTGTCACTGACTATATTTAAAATACTTTATATTAAATATTTAACAGCGTCATCAACAAATCAGACAGGAAATGTCTGAGACATTAGGATAAAATGTTGAGATTTGCAACTTTTGAGAACAAAATGCAGTAAAATAAATGTGAATTTTAGATGGTTTTTTTTTTTGCATTAATGTGAAAAAAAATCTATGAAAAAATCTGAGTCTGTTTTAGTTTTGACACATTTTTATGGTTGTGATCCAACAAACACTAAACACTCTGAGATGAAACAGAACAAACACATTGGTCTCTAGTTTCTAACTGTTCTCTGTTTCTCAGGATGAAGTGAACCAGATCGTGACCAGTAACGTTCGTCTCAGACAGGTGAGCAGGAATAAACACGGTTCAGGTAGAAATAAATCTGGAGATCTGACCTCATATTTGTGTCGTGGTTTTTATCTGTGGTTCTGCTCTGCATCGTGAATTTGAAGCTCAGATGGAGATAAAACTTCTAAAACCTGCTTAAATAAAGTTTTCCTCCTCAGCAATGGATCGACGTGAACCTGAAATGGAATCCAGACGAGTATGGAGGAATCAGGAAGATCAGAGTCCCGTCGACAGACATCTGGAAACCTGATCTGGTGCTTTATAACAAGTAAGAATGGATCCTGTAGTCCAGACACTGAGGAACATCTGTAGGAACATCTGTCGGAACATATGCAGGAACATCTGTAGGAACATCTGTAGGAACATCTGCAAGAAAAATCTGTAGGAACATCTGTAGGAACATCTGCAGGAACATCTGCAGGAACATCTGTAGGAACATCTGTAGGAACATCTGTAGGAAAATCTTTAGGAATATCTGTAGGAACATCTGTAGGAACATCTGTAGGAACATCTGCAGGAAAATCTACAGGAACATCTGTAGGAACATCTGCAGGAAAATCTGAGGAACATCTGCAGGAACATCTGCAGGAAAATCTGCAGGAAAATCTGCAGGAAAATCTGTAGGAACATCTGTCTTTTAACTTTTGACATTAATTATCAGAAAATTGCTGTTTTGTGTTTCTGGTACGAAGTCGCAGAACATTTGCATCTATTTTCTGGTTCTCTCCGTTCATTTTTCTGTATATCTCTTCTCCTGTTCAGTGCTGACGGAGACTTCGCCATCATCCATGAAACCAAAGTTCTGCTGGAGCACACCGGGATGATCACCTGGAACCCTCCGGCCATCTTCAAGAGCTACTGCGAGATCATCGTCCTCCACTTCCCCTTCGACCTGCAGAACTGCAGCATGAAACTGGGAACGTGGACGTATGACGGTCTGCTGGTGGTCATCAATCCTGTCAGTAGAAAGTTCAACCACAAATGTTCTACGAGGGTTGAAACTGACGGAAATGTTCTACGAGGGTTTAAACTGACAGAAATGTTCTACGAGGGTTTAAACGGACTTGAAACTGGACCAGAATGACTCAGATCCCTTTAAAGGACAAAAATGACTCAAAAACTGTATAAAAGGACAAAAAAATAATAACAATCCCAAATGACAAATTGGTTTAGGCTGGTTTTTAAATGTTTTGGACACATTTTAGACAGGTTTTTAGACTGGCTTTTGGACTTTATAATAGTTTGATTTTGAAGTGGTTTGAACTAAATTTAGACTGGTTTTGGATTGGTTTTATGCTGGTTTTTGGACAGATTTTGGATCAGGTTCAGGCCGGTCTTTCAACGTATATCAGACTGGTTTTGGACTGGTTGCCACCTGGTTTTGGATTAGTTTTTGGACTTGTTTTGGACTGGTTTTAGGCCTGGCTTAGGGATGGTTTTAAGGTGATATTAGGCTGGGCCAGTGTTTGGACCTGTTTTAAACTGGTCTGGTTTTGAACTTGCTTCTGTACTGGGCTTTGGACTGTTTCTGGACTTGTTATTGGACTGGGTTTAGGCTAGAGTTTTGGCCCATTTTAGACTGGTTTTAGACTGGATTTGTAAATGATTTTGGACTGGGTTTTTGAGTGGTTTTGGGCTGTGTTTTCCACCTGGTTTTGGACTGATTTTGGACCTAATTTTAAGTTGGGTTTTTTTTGTTTTTTTAATATTTTTTGGACCTGATTTGGACCTGGTTTTCCACCTGATTTTGGACTGGTCTTCGGCTGGTTTAAGACTGGTTTTGGACTGGTATTGGACTGGGTTCAGGCAGTTTTTAACTGGTTTGGACAGGGTTTTTTTGAGTGGTTTTGGGCTGGGTTTTCCACCTGGTTTTGGACTAGATTTTGGACTGTATTTGTACCAGTTCTGGACTGGTTTGAACTCGTTTTTAGATGTGTTTTAAGCTGCTTTGTGCTCAAAAACCTTTAGAGCAGATTTGGCCAAGTTGGAGCCAGAACAACAGAAAAGTAGATTTTCAGTTTTCTCTCTCAGACAGTCAAGAACCATTTCACTGCTGTGTCTGAGTTTAAGTTCAGGTTGTACGTTTATACCTGTCTTCAGTTTGTCTAAATGTCTGTGTACCTTTAAGTTAGTATTTTAGTTCAGGTTGTACGTCTCTACCATCTTTGAGGTTTGTTGAGTATCTGTGGATCTTTGTGTTGGTGTTGTTCCAGGACAGCGACCGTCCGGACCTCAGTAACTTCATGGAGTCCGGTGAGTGGGTTCTAAAGGACTACCGGAGCTGGAAGCACTGGGTCTACTACACCTGCTGCCCCGACACGCCCTACCTGGACATCACCTACCACTTCCTGATGCTGAGGCTGCCGCTCTACTTCATCGTCAACGTCATCATCCCCTGCATGCTGTTCTCCTTCCTGACCGGACTCGTCTTCTACCTGCCCACTGACTCTGGTAGCTAAAAGATGTTATTTACACCTTAGTTTAGATTTATAGCGGTACAAAGCTGTTATTTGACAACATTCGACCATAAAATCCGACTATATTTACTGTATTTAAATCAGCTAGAAACACCACTATTTTATAGACATTTGTTTGTTGGAAAAATTCTCCACATTAACGTTTTAAAAAGAGTAAATCTTTTAACTGTTTGTTTTATGCAGATTTTTCCTGTTTTGTTAAATTACAGATATTGTCATCAAAAATTAATAATTAATAGCCACATCAAAAATCACTGTTTTTACCAACATAGATAAATTTTTTTTACATTTCACGTAAAATTTCATTTTTTTTACTGTAATTGAATCAGCAAAAAACATGATTTTTTCTATATATTTGCTATTAATTAACAGAAAATTTGTAAAATGGTAAATAAACATTTTTTTTAATTATCAGCTGGTTTGGTTAAATAACTAAAATATAGATAAGATGTAGTAAAATCTGATTTTTTAAAACAAATTTTATTTACATGCTGATTGTTAACCATTAAAATAAAAAAAGAGGGGAAAAAACAGGCTAAAGCTGTGAATAATATCCACAACAAAAAATCTAAATATCAGCAAAAATCACCATGATTTTATCGATATTTGTTTGTAGGAAAAATTCACCACCATAATTTTTGAAAAATAGAATTTTTTTTTTTTTTTTACAGTTTTTGTGTTTTGTTTAATTACAGGTAATATCATTAAAATATTAATAACTAATATCCACATCAAAAATCACTATTTTTAGATCATACTGTAAAGTTACCCTATTTTTTACTGTAATTTAATCAGTAAAATAAAGAATTATTGAACAAATATTTGTCATTATTTAAAATGAAAAAATTATTTAGATCAAGTATATTTTAACCTATAAATAAATAATATTAATCTGTATATCTTTTTATTTCTTACTGTTACAACCCGGCACCCTCCACCAAAAATCAGGTAACCCCATAGTGAAGGACCCTCCATCCTCAGTACCACTCAGCTCAAGGTCTGATTCTGCCTCTCGACCAAACACTGACCAGGTAGCTGCACTCACAGGGAACATCTCTGCAACAGAAGGAGAAAAAGTTACTACATGTTGAGGTGGACCATCAGCCCACACACGGCTACCAGCCAGGTCATTCCCCAGAACAACCTGCCCCCCCTGGACTGGTAGAGCTGGACGCACCCCCATGGTTACCTCCCCCTGTAGTAGACCACAGTCCAGCCTCAGTTTATGAGCTGGAACAGGAAACACATCCAACTCCATTCCCTTCATCAGAACCTTATCACCAGTAGCAGAACTCACAATATATGAGCGGCTCGCTCCAGTATCTCTCAGGATTCTTACTGGTTCCTTATCATTACTACCTACCAGAGACACGTAGCCATCAGACACAAAAGCTGAGAAGTCAGACTGGAACCTCCCATGGACCACTGCAGATTCCCCCTTAAATCTGGGAGAACAGACACCAGGAGAGAGTTCCATTAACACAGGGGGGAGACGTGTTCCAATTTAACAAAGTTTATTAACAAATCATAAGAAAGGAAATAATGTCACACACACACCAGTTAACATACACTAATTAAAAGAAAGAACGGGCAACAAGGATTAAGAACCCGGGCTGGGGGTTACCCTGCAGCAGGATCACCACAAGGGGAGAGGAATCCTCAAATGAATCCCCCTGACACTGCAAATAACACACACACACACACACACACACACACACACACACACACACACACACACACACACACACACACACACACACACACACACACACCGGCATCACAGCCTGACAACAACTTCCTCTGAGCACTAACAGAACTCCAAGAGCCGTCTACTCACCATACACGTGTCTCCGAACACCCAGAACGCGCTGTTCCTCCTGAACTGAATGAATGAATGAATGAATGAATGAATGAATGAATGAATGAATGAATGAATGAATGAATGAATGAACAGGCCACACAGCGTCACTCCCAACACTACAAAGCACCTGAGTCATTCATGAAAACCACAGTCTCCGCCCACAACGGTTCTCACACAGACCAGCTGCCGCTGCTTACAGCGGTTGGACTGTTTGGACGAGCCCCCGTTTGTTACAACCCGACTCCTCAGTTGGAGCAAAGACGCGGAGACAACCACTGTAGGGTGAAAAACAAATGTTTATTGCCTAATCCAAAAGCCGTCCACACTGCCGTCAAGCCAAACGCCACAAAACCCAGGCATGAGGCTGGAGCTCCCAGACAGCAGCTCCTGTGACAGCAGTGAAATCCAGCACTGGTTGCAGGTGTGCTCAGTCAGGTGACCACCCTCAGCTCCTGATCAGCACACCTGGTGTCGTCACACTTACTGTCTTTAAATCAGCAAAAAAACTTGATCATTTTCTATGTATTTGCTGTGAATTAAGATATAAAATGTAAATAAAACATTTTTTAATCAAATTTTGCCAATTTGGTTAAATAACTAAATTACAGATAATATGTAGTAAAATCACAGAATTATTATTTTTTAATTTACATGCTGATTGTTAAGCATAAAAAAATAGAAATGAAATAAAAAAAAAATAGGCCAAAACTGTCAATAATGTCAACATAAAAAATCTGTGTTTTTTCTAAATAGTCATTTGTTGGTTTACAACATTTGACCAAGAAATTATACTTTTTACTGAAATTAAATCAGCAAAAATATTATTATATGTGTCCAGGTGAGAAGATGACCCTGTCCATCTCCGTCCTGCTGTCCCTCACCGTCTTCCTGCTGGTCATCGTGGAGCTCATCCCCTCCACCTCCAGCGCCGTGCCCCTCATAGGGAAGTACATGCTCTTCACCATGGTCTTCGTCATCGCCTCCATCATCATCACCGTTATCGTCATCAACACCCACCACCGCTCGCCCAGCACCCACACCATGCCGGCCTGGATACGCAAGGTTCACCTTCTTCCTTCACCTGCATGCTTCTGCTGCCGTTTCAGAGGAGCTTAACCAGAACCTCCTCCGTCCTTCCTCCCAGGTCTTCATCGAGACCATCCCCAACATGATGTTCTTCTCCACCATGAAGCGTCCCAGCCAGGAGATCCGCCAGAAGAGGCTTTACCCCACCGACATGGACATCTCCGACATCTCAGGCAAGACACCAACAGAACGTCTCATTATTCACTCTGTCTGTATGTTCCACCATCAGCTGTAGAACGATGTCTCACCATGCTGACTGTCTCCAACAACAGGAATTATATTAAAAATTACCTTTAAAAATGCCCAGTATTAGCTAAAAATTGACAAAAATAACTCAGTTTGTCTGATACGAGCTAAAAATTGTCCAAAATTGGTTCAAATTTGTAAAAAGAATTAATCAGAATTTGTATATATAATCTAAAAGTCATCCAAAATGATTTAGAATTGGTCATCAATTAGTTAAAATTTGTCTAATAAGAGCTAAAAATTGTCCAAAATGAGTCTAAAATTGTCCAAAATGGGTTCAAATTTGTCAAAATAACTCAAAATTTGTATGTATGACCTAAAAATCATCCAAAATGACTCAAAACGTGTCTGATACAACCAAAAAAAGTCTAAAATGAGCTAAAATTGTTCAAAATGACTCAAAACTTGTCTGATACGAGCTAAAAATTGTCCAAGATGATTTATAATTTGTCTAAAATGGGTCCTAGCTGCCTCAGATGTTAAACTAATGTCTCTTCGTTCTGTAGATGTTTTTCTATCTCTCCAGACTTTTCCTCTCTACTCTACACATCATCAGTAGAAAGATGTTTCCCCATGCTGAATGTACCTCCAACAACTTCTCCTCTGCTCACTGTTTCTGAGCCATGCTGCATTTATTCGATTGGAAACACTGCCTGCAGTTCAATCTGCAACACTAAATGTTCCAGTTCCTCCTGAATCTGATCATCAGTGGTCCTGGTTCCTCCTCAGGTAACCCGACACCGACCAGCGTCACCTATCAGTCTCCCATAGCCAAGAACCCGGACGTTCGCAGCGCCATCGAAGGAGTCAAGTACATCGCTGAGACCATGAAGTCCGATGAGGAATCCAACAACGTAAGGAGATGAAACATACAAAACACGAGCAGTGCAGGTTTCCAGATGAGTTTAACAGCTGCTGTTTGTGCGGTTGGCAACAAAATATCTCATCAAACTGACAAAATCACCACCTGAACTTCTTCTTCGTGTTGTTTTGGTGCACCAGTGTCCAGATTTTAAAAGTTGTGGGGTATCCGTATCCAGGTTGTTGACATGTTGCTGCATCGTTTTCCAGCTTTTGACATTTTGTGGGTAAGTTTCCAGGTTTTGGATGTTTTGATGCACCAATATCCAGATTTTTTTGACATTTTGGGGTGTTAGTATCGAGGTTGTTGATGTTTGAGCACAAGGATCCAGAGTTTTTGATGTCGTGTAGCATCAGTTTCTAGGTTTTTGATGAAATGGACATAATTTTTCTATGTTTTCTATGCTTTCAAATTATCCAGGATGTTGATTTTGTAGGGCATCGGTATTCAGGTTTCTGATATTTTGTAGAATTACTACCCAGGTTTTTGATGTTTTGGTGCATCTATTTTTGGGTTTGTGATGTTTTAGGACATCAATAACTAAGTTGTTGATGTTTGGGGGCATCAGTATCCAGGTTTTTGGCATCTTGGTTCATTAATATCCAGTTTTTTAAAGTTTTGAGGCATTCATTCATAAGTTTTGTATGTTTTGGTGCACTAGTTCCTAGGTTGGTTAATATCCAGGGTTTTGATATTTTAAGGTGTCAGCATCAAGTTTTTGATGTTTTGAGCACCAGGATCCAGGTTTCTGATGGTTTGCGGCATTGGTTTCTAGGTTTTTGACAAAATGGATGTAGTTTTTCCATGTTTTTGACGTTTTCAGATGTCACTATCCAAGATGTTGATTTTGGGCATCGGTATTCAGGTTTTTGAAGTTTTGGTGCCTCAGTATCCAGGTTAAATATTCACGGTTTTGACATTTTAGGGTCTAAATATCCAAATATATATACTTAAATACAGAAGTTTTTGATGTTGTAGGGCATCAGTTTGCAGCCAGAAATATCTGCAGAGAGGAAAAAGCACAAACTACAGGAGCTTTAAGCAATAAAAGGATAATATCACACCTGCTTTTATTGCTGTCAGCAGTAGGTCATTAAATATTGCCCAACTCATCTCGTCTCGTCTCGTTCCAGGCGGCGGAGGAGTGGAAGTTCGTTGCCATGGTGTTGGACCACATCCTTCTCTGTGTTTTTATGGCCGTTTGCATCATCGGGACCGTCGCCGTCTTCGCTGGGAGACTCATCGAGCTCAACATGCTGTAAACTGTGAAGGACGGATCAGAGAAAAGTGTTTTTCAGTGGACTGGTTCAGGTTTGCTGTCTCAGACAGACAGACGAAGGCTGAGCTGAGGTTTAAAAGATGGAGAGTGCTTTCAGTCGTGTCGCCTCCGAGTTTGTCGTTTTGTGTTATTGCTGAAATGGCAGTAAAAGAAAAGTGGAGGCATCTCAGACACCGTGAGGTACGAGTCATACTTGAAGATATTCTTGTCACAAACACTTTTTCTATTGTTTGTTGTTTTTGTACAGTTTGTGAAGCTGCAGTCGCTCTGCTGAGCTTCTTTTCTGACTCTGAGGATTGTGTTCTGTCGTTTTTTGGCAGCTTGAGTTGAGGTTTGGGTCACAGATTCTCTAAATGTTGAATGTTGTCTGTCTCTGAGTGCAGGCGAGATATTTTCCTGTCAGGAAGTTTGATTGATTGGTTTCGCCTGACGCTCATCTGACGTTTTATTTCAAGTCTTTTCTACTTCAGATACGATTCATGGGAGAGTTGCAAGATTAGCTTTGATTGATTTCCAACCACAGTGAAGGTTTGAAATGATCTGAAAACATCTAGTCTGTGGAGTTACTGCTGGATGTTGAAGTAATGAAGCTGCTTAGAGTTTAACAGTGAAGACGCCCCGGTGTAATATCAATTAAAGTCTGAATGATTGCAGATTTACAGGAAATCTTCAGATATCATGCTGGAATATTCCTCTTCTTCATCTGGTCAGCCAGGATTCTGTTCATATTCAGACCTTCATGCTGCATCTAGAAATGTCTTCAACATAGAGCCTCATATCCTACCGCCACCTCCATGCTTCACTCTCAGGACTCTGCATCCACTGTGGTAGTCCTGGTCAGGTTCTCACCAAACATCTGGACTCCATCTGAGCCCAACTCATTTATCTTGGTCCAGAAATTTCTAGATTGTGAAAGTAGTTCAGTCTGTGGAGTCATTTTAGGCACTCTGATTAGTACTATGACTCCTTCTACACCTCCTGATTAGTGGTACTATGACTCCTTCTATACCTGATTAGTGGAACTGTGACTCCTCCTAGACCTCCTGATTAGTGGTACTTTGACACCTTCTAGACCTCCTGATTAGTGGTACTATGACTCCTTCTAGACCTCCTGATTAGTGGTACTGTGACTCCTTCTAGACCTCCTGATTAGTGGTACTATGACTCCTTCTAGACCTCCTGATTAGTGGTACTATGACTCCTTTTACACCTCCTGATTAGTGGTACTATGACTCCTTCTAGACCTCCTGATTAGTGGTACTTATGACTACCTTCTAGACCTCCTGATTAGTGGTACTATGACTCCTTCTAGACCTCCTGATTAATGGTACTATGACTCCTTCTACACTTCCTGATTAGTGGTACTATGACTGGTTGGAATCACAGGTTTTCTTACGTCTGTTGTGTATTTTTTGTGTGTTGACTGTTTTCCAGCAGTAACTCTGCAGTGCAGCTGTAATTGTGCAAATCAAACTAAATATTTCAGCTGCTGTGTTGCCATTTCGAGCTGAAGGCAGTGTGATTTATTTTGCAGCTTCCTTGAATAAAGACTTTTAATTCAGTGTAATGATGCAGTAAACTCATTCTGCTGTGATCATTTCTTGTTTTATATTTGCAGTTGTGTAGATGTGGAACAGTGAAAAATAAAACTCATATCAACACATTGACTTTGTGCCTTTTGAGTTTTTAAAGTGAGGTTTTTATCCACAAATCAGACTGTAGTAACAGGTTATATCCCAAAACCTGTTCTCGATGTTGTTTAAATACGTGTCTCATTGGGGGATCCTTCAAAAGATTGTCTACTTTACCAAAGCAAAAAAAGTGATCTAAGCTCTGATTAGTAAAAAATGCACACGTTGGTTTGAGGTCATTTTCTGAAGATTAGCTGAGTCTGAGTGTTCCAAAAGTTTATTACTGGACTGAAAGCTAATTTCATGTGTGAAACCGATAAAATCAATGTTTAAGAATCATGACACAGACTTTGAAAAACTTTATTAGCCGTGCCATGCACACATTTCATGACAAACAGCGTCGGCTGGAATGCAGCAGATAAATCAAGCAAAGCAAACAAAGAGGACAGGTTTTCCATTAGTGACGACTCAGTTAAATATTAAATTCTGGTTTGATTTTCATCACCAGCGTTTATTATAGGGGATAAACAGCTTGTCGATATTGTAGTCAGTAAACCCGAGCAGGCAGCGTTACTCCAACAACGGTCAGTGCAGCTTCGACTTCTTCAGACTTCTGTCAGATGATTGAGTCGCTTTGAGGCGTCAAAAACAAATCAGACTCTCTCACAGGATCAGCGTTAGAATCTAAATCTATTCACACTAAACAGGATTTAATGTGTCGTCTGTAAACTTCACCTGATTATTTCTCCTGCTTTATTCTGGATCTGTTTCTGGAATCAGAGGGCAGAGCTACGAAGCAGGAACACCGAGTTAGCAGGTTAGATGAGGCTAAAGTCAGAGTTTCAATGTCATAAACCAGCTACATCTCCATGGTAACTGATGCTGTACAGCTAGATTGTCATGGTAACTGATGCTGTGGAGCTACATCTCCATGGTAACTGATGCTGTGGAGCTAGATCGTCATGGTAACTGATGCTGTGGAGCTACATCTCCATGGTAACTGATGCTGTGGAGCTACATCTCCATGGTAACTGATGCTGTGGAGCCAGATCTCCATGGTAACTGATGCTGTGGAGCTAGATCGTCATGGTAACTGATGCTGTGGAGCCAGATCTCCATGGTAACTGATGCTGTGGAGCTAGGTCGTCATGGTAACTGATGCTGTGGAGCCAGATCTCCATGGTAACTGATGCTGTGGAGCCAACCTGCTCCAGACGAGGTTCTGTTCATAATCTGAGATTTTAAACACAAATGTTTTTCTGTCTGGTCCTGATTTGAACACAGATCAGACAACTGATCAGTCTATTGGTATTTATCAATCAGAAACATTGATTTCGCCTGGATTTGTTCAGCAACTAAACTGATTTCCTCGTCTCCTTCCTCTGGGACAGTATCAAACAGTTTAAATGAAGAAGTTTAAAGATTCTGAGCTTCAACGTGCAGCTGAGAGTCACTTTATGAACTTACAGCATTAATCTCTGGCAACATTCGCAGCATCAGTCCTGATTTTTACCATTAAAAAAAATAATTATTCTTCATGCATCTCCATTAGAACAACCTGTTCCCAAAGAAGGAAACCTGCTGAACAAATAAAGTTTTGCTCTTCATTTCTGACTTTTAGGTTTTGTTGATCCAACTAACTCAAAGAAAGTCTGGATTTATTAATCCAGCTCCGTAGTTCAGCCCTCAGACCTCTAGAACTCAGGCGACCACATATTTACATTTGCATAGACGCTATTTCTTAATCATTAACACTACATGTTAGTGCTGACAAACAGACTATAAACCTATAAATAAGATGTGTAAACTGATAAATATTCCAGCAGTAAACTGAGGCACAAACTCTGGTGGCACCGACAGCAAACATACAAAATAAATCTAAGAATATTGCAGAAAACTTTTAAATCTGTGAACCGATGCTAACAAACGCTACAGAACCCCAAATGTTCCAACCAGCAGTACTAAATAAAACACAACAAGGCCAAATAAATAAAAAAACACAGTAAAAGTCAGTGCAAATGAATGAAGTCAGGAAATACGGATCAAACAAAAAGCATTTGGCAAATGAAGATCTGCTGAGAACAACGATTGGCAACAACCAGGCGGAGAAACTGGCAGTTTCAGCTTCTTCTGGGTTCAGTTTCTTCAGTTCCTATAACTAATATTGAACTACATTTGGCAGATGCTACCTCTCATATCTTAATAAAACCAACTAATTCATCTAAATCATCACTTTCCCCACATTCATGTCTGTAAAACTCATTTTCTAAACCTCATGAATCCACATTCTGTTTCCAGGAAAACGCTGCAAAGTGAGAAAGGAGAACGAAACACAGAAACTCTGCAGAGATTAGGAAGAGACAGAGAAGCTTTTCAATGTAAATATGAGCTGTTTGCTGTTTAATCTGCAGCGTTTCTGTGTTTGGAAGCTTTTTCTCACTGTGACGAACTCTTAAAAACGCTCTAAAGATGTTGTCAGATTCTGTGTTTAGTTCATTTTTCAGAATAAAGCGATCAGTTTGTGCTACACATTCAGAACTATTCTCTCTAATAACAGATTTCTGTCCTTATTTCCAGCTGATCTGATATTATTCATTGATAACGTCAGGCCAAAGTCTTATGTCTAAGTTCTCACACTGGTTCTGCTGTGATTTAGGAAACAGAAACTCCAACATGAATGGAGATAAGGTTGGACCAGCGCTGACGTTGGTCCAACCTGATCTCCATTCTTGTTGGAGTTTCTGTCAAACATCAGGTTCAGATTCCAGGATGAACCTTGTGTGAATCTAAAAAATAAAACTTATTAACAAATCAAAGAGCTACATTAAAAGTTCCTTTAAATCTCAAGTATGAGAGCAATGTGAACGTCCAGCCAGACTCAAACATCCAAAACCTTCACACTGCTGGAGGCATTTTAGAGAAAACCGACCGACGAGTTCAGGATTAAACGAGAGTTATGTTGGATTTAAGGATGTTTGAGGCGTTTTTAACTGATCTGATCTTTTATTTATGTCTGCTGTCACACAGGCGCCTGTATGGAGGTCATTAACCACTTTCAGAAGTCTTTGTCATGGTGCCCATTGCTAGCTAAACCCCCACAATGCTAACTCTGCCTAAATCTGTTCCATCTGTCACTGTGATATGAGAACTTAGTCCTGGTTGATCCCAGTTTGTCTAAATCATACTAGCTCCGGTTGGAGGTCATTAACCACCTCAGAAGTCTTTGTCATGGTGCCAGCTGCTAGCTAAACCTTCATAATGCTCTTGAATTTAGAACAGCAGGCATTAGCCCTGTGATCATGTTGTTTCATTAATGAGATTTTGGCCAAAAAGACGCAATTTGGATATAAGGACTCAAATCATTATTGAACCCAGTTCATTTTAAACACGTGAGCTCTGGTTGGAGGTCATTAACCTCCACAGAACTCTTTGTCATGGTGCCCCGTTGCTAGCTAAACTCCCAGAACGCTCTTGAATTTCCCAACAGTAGACGTTAGCCCAGTAATGATATTGTTTTGGGAAACAGACACATGACTTTGGCGTAACAGATGGAATCTGTTACCATAAGTAATCTCTCCGAGTCCAGTTGGTCTTTAACATGCAAGCTATGGTTGGAGGTCATTAACCACCATAGAAGTCTTTGTCGTGGTGCCTGTTGCTGCTAAACTCCCACAATGCTCTCTGCTTTAACATGAACTGTGGTCTGAGTGACGCCTCCTCTGGTCTCTACAGCATTAAACAGGAAGAGGATCCACCTGGTGGAACAACCAGGAACTACAGCTGATCTGCATCTACTGACATCATTGAGAGAAAACAGGTTTTCTACATCTGCTGGAGCCTCAGTACATCCTACCGTCTAATACTACATTTACCCTCTAACACAACATTTACCCTCTCACACTACATTTACCCTGTGATCCTACATTTACCCTCTGATACTACATTTACCCTCTGATTCTACATTTACCCTCTGACACTACATTTACCCTGTGATCCTACATTTACCCTCTGACACTACATTTACCCTCTGACACTACATTTAGCCTCTGATACTACATTTACCCTCTGACACTACATTTACCCTCTGATTCTACATTTACCCTGTGATCCTACATTTACCCTCTGATACTACATTTACCCTCTGATTCTACATTTACCCTCTGACACTACATTTAGCCTCTGACACTACATTTACCCTCTGATTCTACATTTACCCTGTGATCCTACATTTACCCTCTGATACTACATTTACCCTCTGATTCTACATTTACCCTCTGACACTACATTTAGCCTCTGATACTACATTTACCCTCTAATGCTACATTTAGACAGTATTCTACTGGAGCTTTCCCGCAAGGTTCCAGCTACAGAACATTGAGGAACCAACTGGCGGCAGAAGTTCAGTTGTTCTTTCTTCAAACGTCGTAGAGATATTTAGTTGTCAAGCAGATAACCTGGATTTAAAGACTTTAAAGTAGCCGAAGTGTGTATTATGAGGAAAATGGCACCAGATTGGGACTCGGTATGAGCAGATGCTAAATATCAAATGACTCAGATGACTCTTGACCTTGTCGCCGTCTCTCCTGAGTTTTTACTACCAGTAATATTAGATGCAGCTCTGTTACTGCTGCATCCCATAATACTGGTATTGTAGAGCTTACAAGTGGCTGATTTTCAGTTTAAATGAGATCAATAATGGTGATGCATCTTTAAACTCTCTGTTTATGACTCGTGTGTGACAGCAGATATTAATAAAGGATCTGGTTTAAGTATTTAACTTACATCTGATATGATTTTCTATGACATGATATTGTGTCATTTTTTATCTGTTTTAATCAATCAGTTCTGTGTTCATTTTATTCAACTTGCCTGCGCTGTATTTAAACAATTAAACTTTATTTCATGTTTTGCCTTGTCATTTTTGTCTTTTTTTTGTCACAACTTTTTAGTCTAATTTTCTGTCTGTTCTGTTGTCTTTCGTGTCTCATTTTTGTAACAATTTGTCTCATGTTTTTGTCGCTTTGTTTCTCGTTTTTGTCGTTTTGTTTCCTTTATGTCTGATTTGTGTCATTTATTTAATTTTTTGTCTTGTTTTTGTCAATTTTTTGTCGCTTTGTAACTTTGTCTAATTTCTGTTGCTTTTGTTTTGTTTCGTGTCATTTGTCTCATTTTTTGTTTTACGTCTCATTTTTGTAGTATTTTGTCTTGTTTTTGTTGTTTTGTCTGACTTTTGTTGTCTGTCTCATGCTTTCGTCATTTTGTAATTTCTTTTATGTAATTTTTAGCCTGTTTTGTTTCATGTTGTTTGTCCCATTTTTTGTCGCTTTGTAATTTTTTTTTTTAATTTTTGTCTTTTGTTTCGTGTCATTTGTCTAATTTTTAAATTTTGCTTCTCGCTGTCATTTTGTGCCTCATTTTTGTAATATTTTGTCGTTTTTGTCGTTTTGTCTTTTTTTCTCTGACTTGTTGTTTGTCTTATGTTATTGTCATTTTGTGTTGCCTTTTTGTCTCGCTTGTGTTTTCTGTCTTACTTTTGTCATTTTGTGTTTCGCCTTATTTGTTGTTTTGTGTCATTTTTGTTGTTCTGTTTTGTTTTAGCTGTTTTAATCAATCAGTTCTGTGTTTATTTTATTCACGTTGCCTGCGATGAACAGAAATAATTCAACTTTATTCTATGTTTTATCTTATTTGACTTTGAACTTATCTATAAACCACTTTGAACAGCGTCTGTATTTGATGAGATGCTCAGAATAAACTTTCTGATTGGATGTGGACATCCTGAATAAATAAACTCCAGTCTTTCTCCACCTTTAACTCAAACTAATCCATCAGTGTTTCCTCTAAACGCCTCCTCTGACCAACACCTTCTGCTCCAACTCGTCCATCCTTCATCTCTGAAGCTACGATGGCTGAGATTCAGGTTCACAGGAGTCGCTGTGGATCTGCTCCGTCTCCTGCTGGACCTCCTCCTGACCCTCCTCTTCCTCCTCCTGAACCTCCTCTTCCTGCTGCTGTGTCGGCTCCTCTGATTGGGTCTCTGCCTCCTTCACGGGTCCCTCGTCATCTCCGATCTCTTTCTCATCTGAAGAGAAGAACAACGATGAGCAGATATAACAGCAGGAAAAGGCAGAAGAGATGATTGTTTGTTGGAGTTAAAATCAGAGATGAAGAAAATTAGCAGAATTCCACAGATCAGGTTTAACAAACATGCCGACAACTAAACCTCCAGAGGATCATTTAAAGTGAAAAACAAACATTTTATCATCAGAATCAACGGTAAAGACTTTAGTTACTGAGGAAAAACTAAAACTGCCCTTCAAGAAGATGATGTTCTGTCTCCTGTGATGATTAATATTAATATTCATTTCAGCTCTAAGCTGGATTCACAGAAAGATATCATAGGTCCAAGAACATCTGATCCCTGTCCAGACTAAACCAGGGGTGTCCAACATGAGGCCCGTGGGCCAAAAGCGGTCCTCCAGAGAGTCCAATCCGGTCCTCAAAGTGTAAAAATTCCAGAGAAGACATTAACTGCAGATTGTAAATTAGTAAAACTATAAATTTAAAATCATTTGTAGACCATGACAAGTTGTTTTGACCAGAAAGTAAAATACTAGATTGTTTATTGTTCTTTTGCCATTTTGTGTCTCATTTTGTCTTGTTTTTGTTGTTTTTTTGTCTTTTTTTGTGGTTCTGATCCTCCAGTAAATCCTCCATGGTTCAGTTCCAGGTGACTAAATGTTGTGTTCCTTTGTCGACACTCTGTGATCTGGAAGTTGTAATGTGGAAATGATAAACTGAGGATGAATGTTGATGAGACTGAATTTGTTTTTCTTCAGAAATGTCAGGGTGTTCATGATGTTTAGTGAAAAGATAATTCCTTAAATGTAAACATTTCTGCACTAAAACAGAGGAACCATGAGGAGTTGTAGTTATTTCTAGGTTATTCTGCTGTGGTTTTACTGGTCCAGTCACTGGAGATCAGACTGGACTGAATGTGGAACTTGGACTAAGATGAGTTTGACTCCCCTGTTTTAGAGAATGGACGATAAACGACACAAACATAAGAGAAAAATACTCTCTAATATTCTACTTATTATGCTCTGATCAAGGGCTGCATGATATCAGAAAAACTGACCATGTGATGTTTAGTTTCTGTTTTAAAAGGTTTTCAGCAGATGACTTGAATAAATCTGCTGGGAGAGAATGGATCTGTCTAGAAAGATTAAATGACTTCGTAATTGAGCAGAGAAAATGAAAAATAAAGAAAAGGCTGCAGAAGAGCTGCCTGAAACTATTCTGAGTTATTTTCTCTTAATTCAAATGGTGCAGCTACTCTGGACTGTAATTAAAACTGGGATTGGATTTCAAATTAAAATTAGTAATCAGCCGTGAGATCATTAAATCAGACAGACAAACATCTGAACGAGGTTAAACAACGACAGAAAAACACTTTGTGCACAAAATATCTGACACCTGTTCCCCTTCGCTTGGACTTCATGAAGGTGTAAAAAAATAAATACAAATCTGTGAAAATATGGTGAAATCTGGCAGCAAGGGCGCCAGAAAAATACAGAATAAAAAAGAAATAAATAAAATAATAATGTGTAAATAACAGCAAATATCTGTATAATTCTAATTAAACTGAAATTTCTATTTTTTATTTTTATTTCACCTGTTTGTTTTGTTTTTATCCTTTTATATCTTTAATGCAGCACGTTCAGATTTTGCTGAAATGAAAAGGGCATTACAAATAAAATGTATTATTATTATTATTATTATTATTATTATTATTATTATTATTATTATTATTATTATTAATAATAATAATAATAATAATAATAATAATAATAATAATAATAATAATAATTTTTTTTTAAGGTCACAGATTGGAAAAGGACAGATTTTATTATTTACAGTTTTGCCTGTTTAACAGTCAACATGTAAATTAATTTTAGTTTTTTTTTCCTGCTATTAAGATGGGATCTGTTTAAAAAAAAAAAGGGAAATCTGTGAAATAAAATATTAATGTATTAAAAATAAATAAAAAATATTTACCATTCACATACAGCGAGAGCCAGAAAAAATATAGAATAAATAAAAATAAATAATAATGTGTAACAGCAAATATTAGATTTACATACAATGAAAAAAAAGTGTATTTTTACAGATTTCTGATGAGGACATTATTTAAATTTTTAGCCTGTTTTTTTTTTTTTTTTTTTTTAACAGTTACCTTGGAAATAATTTTTTTAGTGAAATTAAACTAAACAGGCAAAATCGATAAAATAACAGAATTTTTTTTCCCAAAAATAAAGTTAAAAACAGTTGATTTTTAATAAGTGCAGGTTTAGAAAATGTTTTGCTTTTTAAAAATAATTTAAATATTTCTTTATAAAGCGTTCAGAAGATGGTGTGAATATTTTGTGCACTCAGTGAAGAACAGATTTGGGTCAAACAGGTCAGATTGTTGTTGTTGGCTTGTTTGTTCTGTTTAAATCTATAAAGGTCAATTATTAGTAAATCAGTTGTCAATAAGTGAAAACTCTTTCCCAGGAGCTTCAGTGATGATCAGAAGGTGAATTAAAAGTCTCTGTGAGCCGGTTTGACCCACATCTGGTTCAGCTTCATGATTAGAGCTTGCAGTCTGTGTTCTGCGGTGTTATTGATTGATCGTCAGGAGGCGATCGGGTTGATCAGAATCAGCTGGAATCAGGGGACAGAGCAGAGAGAGGGGGAGGGAACCTGGACTCGGCAGAGGTCGGTTCTGAGGGTTCTTTGGACTCTGCTGGATCCTGAAACTGGAGAAACTGTGGACCAGATTCCACGGAGCCGGAGCTTTGGCTGGAGAAGACCACACCGTTAAAACCCACCGGTGGAAACGAGCATTTAGCGGAAACTCGACACGCTGAATTTATGCTGCTCCTGTTTGTTAAACCTCTGAACTCCAAAACACGCAGCAGGTCTGAACGGCACAGATTTAAAAAGAAAAAAGAACAAATATCACCGAAATCACACATTTATCAACTGGAATAACAGAATTAAAGATATTGCACTGGAGAAAATAACCAAAACTGAGCTTTAAATTGGGAGTTTTCATTAAAAATTTGCAAAATATAAACCAGAATCTGTGAAAAACAAAGAATTTTGGACTCTTTAAACTGAGAAACCACGACTGAAGAGCTGCCAGTAAATCATCATACAATAAAAACTCAGGGACTTTTCAGCTGAACTGCAGGATGAGTTTTTATACAAACAGAATATAAAATAAATATAGAGAAGTAAATAAATGCAGCATGGCTCAGAAACAGTGAACAGAGCAGAAGTTGTTGGAGATTCATTCAGAAAGGTGAAACATCTACAGATGATGAGCAGAGTAGAGAGGAAATATGAAGAGAGAAAAACATCTACAGTGGGAGGAGATAAAACCACCACAAAGAGACACAAAATGGCATGAATAAGAACAAAACAACAGAGGCAACAAAAACAAGGCACAAAATGGCAAAAACCAGACGCAAGATGACAAAAACAAGACGGAAAATGGCAGAAATGAGATGGAAATTGGCAAAAATGAGACGCAAAATGACAAAAACTAGACAGAAAATGATAAAAACTAGACATAAAATGGCAATAACGAGACAGAAAATGGTAAAAATGAGACAAAATGACTAAAACAAGATACTTAATGGCAAAAAAGAGACGTAAAATGACAAAAACGAAATGGAAAATGGCAAAAACTAAACACAAAATGGTAAAAAGGAGATGCTTAATGGCAAAAACGAGACACAAAATGATAAAAATGAAACAAAATGCCAAAAATGATGCTTAATGGCAAAAATGAGACGTAAAAGGGCAGAATCTAGACACAAAATGAGACAAAATGACAAAAGCAAGACAGAAAATAGTGAAACATCTTCCTGCGGGTGATGAGCAGATGTTTCTAGAAGCTTTAAAGTGAAATATCTACGATATGTGGAGCCTCCAGTTCTTCCAGTGTTGGTAACATCTGTGCACTCTTGGAAACATGTTGGTTCCAATTTTTGTAAAATAAATAATCAAAGAAATGTAACTTTTCCTGTTATTTATTTTGGGTTCCCCCATTCTAACGGCTGCACAGAAGACATTTCTTCATTCTCTCTCCTTCTCCACGTTGTTCCGTCTCGTTCAGAGCTGCAGGACTTTAGATCTTTACTGTCTTTTCGTATCTTGTAGTTGATATTTAGAGTCTTGTGGACATTCTGTGTGTTGCTTGTTGTTTTCTGCATTTCTTTCAGGTCATTTTGTGTCTTTTTGTTGTGTTGTTGCATCATTTAGTTGTTTTTATGTGGTAGTTTAACAGAGAAATTAAAGTTTTTGTGATTTCTGTCAGTATAATTGTGTCATCCTGAGTTCTCTCTCCTTCAGGACTTTAGACAGAAAAATGAATCACGGTGAGTTAAAATGCGATGGGAGTTTTAAAAAAATGTCCAGAAACTGCTGGCTGGAGTTCAGAGGGTTAAACTTTAGTGACGTCTGGTCTCTCTAACTACTACAGAAGGATTAAAGTCACTACAGCTGACAGGAATCAAACACAGCATCAGGAGGAGGGAGGTTAGGAGGCCGAGTCAGTAACAAAGAGAAAACAGTGAGTTCATGGATGCTGAGCCTCTAAAGGTGAACTTTATTCTTCTGTTTGGTCTCGTGTGTTGCTTTCACACATGTATTTGTTCATTAGATTTCCTCTGTGTTTGGTGTGTGTGTCTCTGTACCTCCAGAGGGGGGCGCACTCTCCTCCGTGTCCGTCCCAGATCGAGGTGACGGTCCTGGGGAGCGGGATTCGGCCCTCAGCCTCCTCTCATAGCTGAACTCTGGAAGTCTGGGGGCCTGAGGGCGAGTCTTTCTGGCCGGATTCATGAAGTAGCAATAAGCACAACGAAAGGCTGGAGGGGAGGATGACATGAGAGAGGAGGCTGCTGTTTTAGAGGTATCACACAGCTACTCCATGTAAATCACTCAACACGGATAATTATTAAAAGAGTTTAGCATCAGCATCATTATCTCTGACACACAATGACAAATACCAGACGCTTAATGGCAAAAAGGAGACGCAAACTGACAAAAATTAGATGCAAAATGACAAAAACTAGAAGCAAAATGACAAAAACTAGAAACAAAATGATAAAAACTAGACACAAAATCATAAAAACTAGACACAAAATGATAAAAACTAGACACAAAATCATAAAAACTAGACGCAAAATGACAAAAACTAGAAACAAAATGATAAAAACTAGACACAAAATCATAAAAACTAGAAACAAAATCATAAAAACTAGAAACAAAATGATAAAAACTAGAAACAAAATGATAAAAACTAGACACAAAATCATAAAAACTAGACACAAAATGATAAAAACTAGAAACAAAATGATAAAAACTAGAAACAAAATGATAAAAACTAGACACAAAATGATAAAAACTAGACACAAAATCATAAAAACTAGACGCAAAATGACAAAAACTAGAAACAAAATGATAAAAACTAGACACAAAATGATAAAAACTAGAAACAAAATCATAAAAACTAGAAACAAAATGATAAAAACTAGACACAAAATCATAAAAACTAGACACAAAATGACAAAAACTAGACACAAAATGACAAAAACTAGAAACAAAATGATAAAAACTAGACACAAAATGATAAAAACTAGACACAAAATCATAAAAACTAGACGCAAAATGACAAAAACTAGAAACAAAATGATAAAAACTAGACACAAAATGATAAAAACTAGAAACAAAATCATAAAAACTAGAAACAAAATGATAAAAACTAGAAACAAAATGATAAAAACTAGACACAAAATCATAAAAACTAGACGCAAAATGACAAAAACTAGAAACAAAATGATAAAAACTAGACACAAAATGATAAAAACTAGAAACAAAATCATAAAAACTAGAAACAAAATGATAAAAACTAGACACAAAATCATAAAAACTAGACACAAAATGATAAAAACTAGACACAAAATGACAAAAACTAGAAACAAAATGATAAAAACGAGACACAAAATGACAAAAACTAGAAACAAAATGACAAAAACTAGAAACAAAATGATAAAAACGAGACACAAAATGACAAAAACTAGACACAAAATGACAAAAACGAGACACAAAATCATAAAAACTAGACACAAAATGACAAAAACTAGACGCAAAATGACAAAAATAGACACAAAATCATAAAAACTAGACACAAAATGATAAAAACTAGACACAAAATCATAAAAACTAGACACAAAATGATAAAAACTAGACACAAAATGATAAAAACTAGACACAAAATGACAAAAACTAGAAACAAAATGATAAAAACTAGACACAAAATCATAAAAACTAGACACAAAATGACAAAAACGAGACACAAAATCATAAAAACTAGACACAAAATGACAAAAACTAGACGCAAAATGACAAAAAATAGACACAAAATCATAAAAACTAGACACAAAATGACAAAAACTAGACACAAAATCATAAAAACTAGACACAAAATCATAAAAACTAGAAACAAAATGATAAAAACTAGACACAAAATGATAAAAACTAGACACAAAATGACAAAAACTAGAAACAAAATGAAAAAAACTAGACACAAAATGATAAAAACTAGACACAAAATGACAAAAACTAGAAACAAAATGATAAAAACTAGACACAAAATGACAAAAACAAGACACAAAATGATAAAAACTAGACACAAAATGATAAAAACTAGACACAAAATGACAAAAACAAGACACAAAATGATAAAAACTAGACACAAAATGACAAAAACTAGACACAAAATGATAAAAACTAGACACAAAATGATAAAAACTAGACACAAAATGATAAAACAGAGGAGAAAGTTGTTGGTGAAACATCTTTCCACAGATGATGAGCAGAGTAGAGAGTAAACATGGAAAGAAAAGCATCTACAGTAGGAGGAGATCGTAGAAGCTTCTACCATTACCAGGACATGGATGACTGAGAATCTCCACACGAAACAACAGAAACAGACAGAAAACAACAAAGCCAAGGCAAAAAATGAGACACAAAACAAGAATCGAGACAAAGAAATAATAGAAAAGAGACAATAATGTACACGAAACCTGTCCAAGTTGACTCAAAACTTCCATAAA
The DNA here is from genome assembly GCA_027123335.1 of Amphiprion clarkii. NCBI lineage: Eukaryota > Metazoa > Chordata > Actinopteri > Pomacentridae > Amphiprion > Amphiprion clarkii. The sequence goes on along the minus strand of CM049582.1, from coordinate 878,975 downwards.
ATGATTCAAAATTTGTCTGGAGAGGAAAAATGGAGATACTCTTTTTGAAAATAACTCAGTCAAAATCTGTAAAAAAGTTACGCAAATGACCCAAAATGCTACAAAGCATCAGCATCATTTTTCTGGATTGTTCAGCTCAACATGATCTCAAGAACCTGAATGTGTCACTTTGGAACAGAAATTTATTGTGGATTCTGAACATTTGGAGACCAAAGTTTTACAATCTCACAACCTGCACAGTTCACTGCAACATGTTCTTTCTGAATTCTGTAAAACCTAAAACCTTTGAAAGGAGGTTTTAATTTAAAAAAAATCAGAAATGTATAAAGACACCATTGACCATTCAACAGACTGAATGACAGAAAGAACCACTGGACTTCCAACGTGCCTACAGTCCTTGAACGTATCATGAGTGATTTTTATCAGGAAATTAATTAAATCTGTTTGATCTTCTTAATCTCCCCAAAAAAGCACAGATGGCATAAAAAGGAATGTTATTTGTTTATGTATTCATATAGATTGTTTTTTTTTTAAATCACCAAAATGACACCATTTATCAGCCAGAAACTGAAAGAAACAGAAGGAATCACCAGATTTTTCTAACTTCCAGCATCTTTACTCATCTGTAATGTGGCATTTGGTCAGGAAATAATCGAAATCTAAGCTGAAGATGGTGATTATTGAATTTAAATCACTTTATTCTAAGGCATTTAAAAAGAAAACCTTTTGCTTCAACCAGATTCTGTAAAAAACTAAAAATTCTGTCCTCCTCTGTGCAGCTGTCAAGACCTGACTCAGCTGGAACCAACAGTGATGACAAATCTGGGAATTGTCACCAAATTAAAACCAGATATAATTAAATATCTTCAGTATGTGGAGCTTCCATCTGTTCCAGTGTTGGTGAAACTTGTGGAAACTTCTTGGTTCCAGGTTTTTCACATTTTTGTAAGATTAAAAATGAAATAAATTGAACTTTGTGATCTTACCGAGATATTCAAACTCTTCTTTCAGCGCCATGCCGTTATGAGAAAAACACTGCTGGCAGATCAGAGCGTATCTGGAGGAAACAAGAACCAACAGGAGGATGAGGACAGAAACACACCATTTGTAGAACGACATATAACCATATATAACGACATATAACGTATATATATAACGTATGTATAGTAATATATAATGTATATATATATAACGTATGTATAATGATATATAACGTGTATATATAACGTATGTATAGTGATATATAACGTATATATATATAACGTATGTATAGTGATATATAACGAATATATAACGTATGTATAATGATATATAACGTATATATAACGTATGTATAGTGACATATAACGTATATATAACGTATGTATAGTGATCTATAACGTATATATAACGTATGTATAGTGATCTATAACGAATATATAACGTATGTATAATGATATATAACGTATATATATAATGTATGTATAGTGATATATAACGTATATATATATATATATATATAAAAAACGTATGTATAATGATATATAACGTGTATATATAACATATGTATAATGATATATAACGTATATATATAACGTATGTATCGTGATATATAACGTATATATATATATAACGTATGTATAATGATATATAACGTGTATATATAACATATGTATAATGATATATAACGTATATGTAACGTATGTATAGTGATATATAACGAATATATAACGTATGTATAATGATATATAACGTATATATAACGTATGTATAGTGATATATAACGTATATATAATGATATATAACATGTATATAACGTATGTGTAATGACATATAATGTACATATAATGTATACGATGTTCAGTAAACTGCAGGAGGAAATTAAAGTTCAGACCCATAAACTAACAACAAGTTATTCTGATGTTTGATGATCAGTTTCATTACGTCACAGAATACTGCAAACTGTAAAATTTCTTCTACTGCATTAACGGTACTAACTACAGGCAGTACAGAGAGTACAAATAATACAGGTAGTACAGGTAGTAGAGGTAGTAGAGGTAGTCCATGGCTGTTCACCTGTTCTGTGGTCCGTCCCCCACCAGGTACTCAATGACTCTGTCCACAGCTCCTCTGTCTTTGGGGAGGATGGGTCTGGCTAGCGGAGGACCTGGAGGATGTAGACCTGCAGGAAGTCCACATGTAGGAGTGAAAACAGACAGTAAAGACCCCACTACTCCTCTGGGATGTACATGTAGAGGTTTGAGGTTTTACTGCAATTTACTGCCTCAGTACAACAAACACTGGGACCAGTGGTGCATAAAACCAGAAACCACCAGAACCAGAGCATTTAAAGTTTAAATTTCAGCTTGAACCTCAGACTGTTTTCAGGTGCCATTAAAGGAGAGTACAGGAGGTCCTCGGTTTACGTCATCGACCTACAGCGTTTCGTCGTTATGTGGAACTAGCTGGCGAGCAGAGTGGATGAATACGTCGTCACATGGCGCTATCAGACGGCTTTGTTTCCATTCTCCGGTTGTACTCCACCTTGGATTGTGCTACATTCACTAACTTTTTGTCCTTCATTATGGCTCCCAGCGTAAGTCAGACTCTTCTGATGCTGGAACAAAAGGAAAGCTGTCTCCATGGAAGTGAAATTAGAAAAAAACGCTGGGAACAGGAAGAAACACCGATCAACATGGGTCAAGTTGCCTGGTCTAAGTTGTAAAAACAGTGCAACATATTCTGTTATCTTTTTGTAAAATGATTCATCCATGCATGAAAACGTTGGTATTCATGACTTTTATGATCGATATCTTGACGCACGGAACGGCCTTGTTACATTTTTGCCTTTAGTTCCGACTTACAGCGAAAATCGACTTACATCAGTCTGTAGGAATGAAACTCTGACATAAGTCCAGGACCTCCTGCACAATTCATTCTTAATAATTGTCTTATTCGATAATTGCAGCGGTGTCAATCAACAGAAACTGACCACAGCGGACATTTTCCTTTTGCAAATGAGAAAGGAAGTCCTGGTTGATTCCTGTTTGTCTGAAGGCCTCTCCACACTGTGTGATTTTAACTATCCTATAAGTTCACAGCTTGCTCCACTGTACGACATGAATCTAAGAATCTTTGGGCATGATGTGAAGGTTGCTCTGTGCAGATTGCACGATGAAAACGCAGCTGAATCTCAGCCTCGTGAATGTGCAAGAATAAAACATCATCAGCGTGCGCTGTCCATCCATGAAAAATAAACAACAGGAGCATAAACAATATTTAACAATATAAACTAAGTGCTGTGGCCACTATTTACAGCTGTGTGTGTGTTTGTTAGCCACTAATGCTAGGTTAGTAACCTGGAAGCCGCTATATCCTTCCATGCTTCGTCCTTTTTTGTCCGGTTGTGGTCCGAGCTGGAGGACACATCTAAAAGGCTTCTGCTGCTACAACTCTGCTAGTCTGTCTTCTCTGTTTAAATCCCACATCCTTGTTTTGATGCGTTTTGTCTCCATAAATCAACTATCTGGGTTTATTGATCAGTACGTCATTCCATCCTGCATTTCTATTGGTTGGTTAGTTGTTGTAGGTCCAGCAGCATCACACTGTGAAATGATCACCCAGAATTTCTGACAGTCACAATTTTATGGCAGCTTGTCTTTGGTCTCCATGACAACGGCTCTCCTCGAACCTGTCTCACTGTGTGACATAAGACCACAGATTTAGAGCCCAAACCAAAGATAGCACCATAATTCTCTCACCGTTGGTATCTTTGGTCTGGAACGGCCGAAAATCGCACAGTGTGTAGAGGCCTTTAAACAGCGGAGCTCTGGTTGGAGGTCATTAACCTCCTTAGAAGTCTTTGTCATGGTGCCCGTTGCTAGCTAAACTCCCACAGTGCTCTCCTGACCACCTTAGTAAGATCCACAAATGTCCTTCAGAATTATTAAAGTTATATTGTATTTAAAGAACCAGTTTGAAAGTATAAAATCAGGTTTTCTCTTAATCTTCTTAAGCAGGACAGATTTTAATACATTTTGGAGGTTTATTATCAGGAAAATGGAATCAGATTAGGACTCAGTATCTGCAGATATTAACTTGATCTAGACATTCCTACAAACATTCCTATGTCAGATAACAGTCCCAGGCGTTCCTACCCACCTACACCAGGTATGGGGGAGCAGAGTGTCCTGGGTGCTGCCCCCTGCAGGACAGAGGCCGACAGAGCGGATCTCTCCGGCGGTCCTCCTGGAGCTGAGAGAGGAACAGGTTCTGTTGGAAGAGCAACACCAGATAAAGACACAAACTGACGTCTGACAGAAACAAGTCAAAGACAGCCGGACCGGTTCTTTATTTCAGCTGCCTTTGACTCAGAGCTTCGCCCGAGAAAACTTGGATTTACTGAAAATCTTCACCGATAGATGTGGATTATTCCGTCTAAAATCATCAGAGACTTCTGCTTCACCAACTCTAAGCTATTTGAAATTTTTATATCATAAATTCTGGATATTTAAAATTATATCTGTGAAATTTTAGATTCTTTTATCAAATTCTTGCACTCAAAAACTGCCCGTAGATCCTCTTTTAGCACGTTTAAGTCTGTTTGAACAACAATATCTCAGAAACTATCAAAGAAAAACCCTGAACATTTCATTCTTATTACTCATCATGTCATTGATTCAGAATATTATCTTAATATAATCTATAATATTGGACAAGTAGATCAAATAATCTCTGAGTTGAAAAATGAAAAAAACTGAAGCTGTCATGAGAAGTTCCATATTTGAGCTAATTAACAAAAAGAAATTATAACGCAGAAGTCATCTAATGATATTTCTGAGCCATATTTAGCTGCACGTCACAATAATACAAAACTCCTAGAATACTCTTTATTATGAAATACTTGTTGAACCACCAAGTTGAAGCAGAAAAACTGAATTATTATTTGATTAACTTGCTCAATAAAACAGATCCTGGATCGATGCCATGATGAGGAATAACAGAGAAAATTTCAGGTTTTTATCTTTAATACTGACTGAGATATTGTTGTTCAAATAGAGAGAAAAAAATCTGCTGAAAGTAGGTCAAAAGGCATTTTTAAAAAACCTTTAATCTCAGATAACTCGATATATCAACCTAGAATTTCCCAGAAATCTTGACAAATATCCAAAGTTTATGCCCTATTAATTTCAGGCAAATCAGAGATATTCAAAGAGCAGAAAATGCATCATAAATTGATGATTTGAGATGGAGTATTGGCTGTCTGATATTCCTCACAGTGTTCTGAGTTTACCTGTCTGTCTACAGGTGAGGTGTCTGCTTCTTACCCACAGGTGTCCCTCCTGGGCCCATCATCGGTCGGGCTCCAGGTGGTGGCGTCATTCCCATCGCGGCCGGCGTTCCGATCGGCATCGGCCTCATCGGGATTCCCCTCTGTCGAAGTTCTGCAGAGAGGAAATAATCTGTTTCGTTGTTGTTTCAGAGGCAGAATATGACGTGGTTTTATTATTTAACAGGAGAGTTTCTGTGACTCTGGTCTGAACGCGATCAAACATCTCTTCATTCTGCCGACGTCTCACCTTGTCCTGGTCTGGGAGTCATCTGAGATCGCACCGGAGTCGACTCCAGCTCCTACAACACAACAAACCATGTAAGTGTCAAACAAAACAAAGATGCAGTAAAAGACAAGAAACGCTCTCAGAGAGCTCAGTCCTCCTCCAAGGCCGCTGTCGTCGTATCGTTTCTGACGGATGAAATCTTTAAAAAATTTGTGGCAGAAATTACGGCATCATTTAATATAGATGTACCCACAAACAAAGTGACGTTGCACTGAGCACAGGCATGTGTTCTGCATTTGTACGTTATGTACGGATATCGAATCACGTGACCCAAATATTTAGCGGGAAGCGGGGATTGATGGGACTCAGAAACACCCCCACAATTTAATCAGTTGTTCCTTGGATCATTTGTGACAGATAAGTCCTGATAAGTCCTCAGTGGTGGATTTGTAGTAGGATCACAACCATGTGATCAAGTAGTGTTCACTTGTTGTCATGGTTACGGTGATGCTGTGCTGCTATCTCACAATGATACAGAAATCTTTAACAAATCTCCACATTTGACCAAAATTATTAGAAATTTGTCCAGAAGTTGCTCCAAAAATCCTCCTTGACTGTTCACAATCTGTTGACAATGAGTTAAACATCTAGGATGGCTGAGAAGGGTTCCAAAAAATGAATAAAAACAATAAAAGCACGTCCAAAATGACTCATATTTGACCTCATAAAATAAGTGTCTTCTACAAATGTTGTCAAAATTTGTCAAAAATGAACCAAAATATATGCAAAATGACTAGAAATTACTCAAATTAGTCCAGAACTTGCTCAGAAAATCCTCCTTAACTGTTTAAAACCTGTCCAACATGAGTTAATAGTCTAGGATGGCTGAGAAGGGTTAAAAAATGACAAAAAATAAGTCCAAATTGACTCTAAAATGTCTTCAAACTGCTAAAATTTTCTTTAAAAAGTAGAAATATTTCACTGTTACAGTTTCATAAACATTCGTGGTCCTCAGCGGTGGATTTCTAGTAGGATCACAATCATGTGATCATGTAGTGTTCACTTGTTGTCATGGTTACAGGGACGCCGTGTCGCTATCTGGCAATGATACAGAAATCTTTAACTAATCCATGGATCCAGACTATAAGCTGCATCACTGCCAGAATCTAATCACTTGGCCCTTGTGTCATTTCTGATCTTCCCTGGAAATTTCATCCAAATATGTTGGTCTGTTTTAGAGTGATGTTGCTGACAGACAGACAGGCAGACAGACAGGCAGGCAGACAGGCAGGCAGACAGGCAGGCAGACAGACAGACAGACAGACAGACAGACAGACAGGCAGACAGACAGGCAGACAGGCAGGCAGGCAGGCAGGCAGGCAGGCAGGCAGACAGGCAGGCAGACAGACAGGCAGGCAGACAGGCAGACAGACAGACAGACAGACAGACAGGCAGACAGGCAGACAGGCAGACAGACAGACAGACAGGCAGAGCAGACAGATAGACAGACAGGCAGGCAGACAGGACAGACAGACAGACAGGCAGGCAGGCAGACAAGCAGACAGACAGACAGACAGACAGGCAGACAGACAGACAGACAGGCAGGCAGACAGACAGACAGACAGACAGGCAGGCAGACAGGCAGACAGACAGACAGACAGACAGGCAGACAGACAGACAGACAGGCAGGCAGGCAGACAGATAGACAGACAGGCAGGCAGACAGGCAGACAGACAGACAGACAGGCAGGCAGGCAGACAGACAGAGCAGACAGACAGACAGGCAGACAGACAGGCAGACAGACAGGCAGGCAGGCAGACAAGCAGACAGACAGACAGACAGGCAGACAGACAGACAGGCAGACAGACAGACAGGCAGGCAGACAGACAGACAGACAGCGATCATCACATCAGTCCGCCACGTTCCTTGTCGGAGTAATAACACTGAAGAAACAGATTAGATAAATGAACAGCAGCACTCACAGCTTTCTTCTTGGCTTCAGGATCGAAGCGTTCCAGGATGAGTTTGGCGTTTTTGTATGTCTCTGTTTCCATCACCTCCTCCAGCTGGAAACACAAAACTTCAGTTAGAACATGCAGATTTTTTAAATTCTCTGACTAAAACACAAACACTCACTATGAAACAACAACGACAAAGGAAATCTACCTGAGATATGAACACCAGGAAGATGAAAAGATAAACTACAAACAGGATGAAGATTGTTTGAAGCTTTTCTAAATGAAGCACCAGCGACTAGAAATATGACAGAACGACTACAAGAGGAGGAAGAATCACCAAAGCTCCTACAACCCATAATATCAACACTCTCTGTGTATGAATAAATCACTGTGAAGGATTAGAAACTCACAATCTTCTTTTTGGCAACCTTCAGGTCTTCCAGTTTATCATCTAGAAAAAAGTACAAAGAAGCAGAAATTACTTCAGTCAATTCATCTGCATTCAGTTTCATCCATTCCTGCTCTAAATGTCTAATATATCAAACAGGCGTGTATTTAAAATAACACTAAGCCAATTAATTTGTATTCTACTTTTGTACTTCATTCATTTTTAGGATTTTTTCTGACGTTATGATAAAATTAACTCTCTGAATCCCAAACATCATGAACAACCTGAAATTTCTGAAGAAAAATAAATTCAGTTTCATCAACATTCAGCCTCAGTTTATCATTTCCACATTACAACTTCCAGATCACAGTGTCAACAAAGGAACACAACACTTAGTCATCTGGAGCTGAACCATAGAGGATTTACTGGAGGATCAAAACAATAAAAAAGAAAAAAAAACAAAAAACAAGACAATATACTACAAAAATGAGACAAAATGAGAAAAAAGGTGCAAATGAGAAACAAGGTACAAAGCGACAAAAAATGATACAAACGACACAAAACAAATCAAGAGAAAAAAGGTACAAAGCGACAAAAAATTAGACAAACGACATGAAACAAAAGACACAAAAAATTAGACAAAAAAGATATAAAGCGACAAAAAAAGACAAACAACACAGACAAGACAAAAAAACAACAAAAACAAGAAACAAAACAATGAATAAAGCAAAACACAAAATGACAAAAATATGACAAAAGACACAAGTGAGACAAAAAGGAAACACAAAACGACAAAAACGAGAAGCAAAAAAAATCAAAAACACAAGACAAAAAATTACACAAACGAGACCAAAAATGACAAAAGCGAGAAACAAAACGGCAAAATTGAGACACAAAATGAAAAAAATTTTGACAAACAACAGGGAAAAACAGACAAATAATTAGAATGAAAAGTTACAAAGCGAAAAAAAATGGACAAAAACATGCAAAAAATTATACCAGTGATGTAAACTAGACAAAAAATGACAAAAACGAGAAACAAAACGACAAAAAAATGAGACAAACGACACGAAACAAAACAAAAAAGAGACAAAAAATTAGAAAAAAGTTAGAAAGTGACAAAAAAATGGACAAATGACACGAAACAAAACAAAAAAGAGACAAAAAATTAGACAAAAAAGTTAGAAAGCGACAAAAAAATGGACAAACGACACGAAACAAAGCAAAAAAAGAGACAAAAAAGTTAGAAAGCGATAAAAAATGGACAAACGACAAAAATGAGATAAAAAAAACTACATATAAACACAAAAATAAGACAAAAGTGACAAAAACGAGAAGCAAAACTGCCAAAAAAAACACAAATCGACAAAAACAAGACACAAAACAACAAATAAAGCAAAACACAAAATGAAAAAAATACGGCAATAAACACAAGCGAGACAAAAAGGAAACACAAAACGACAAAAACGTGACGCAAAATGATAAAAACACGAGAAACGACAAGTCACAAAAAAAGACCAAAAAAAAAACAAAAACGACAAAATATTCCAAAAATTAGACACAAAACGACAAAAGAACAATGGACAATCTAGCATTTTACTTTATGATCCAAACAACTTGTCATGGTCTAGAAATGATTTTAAATTTATAGTTTTACTAATTTACAATCTGCAGTTAATGTCTGCTCTGGAATTTTGACACTTTGAGGACCGGATTGGACCCTCTGGAGGACCGCTTTTGGCCCACAGGCCGCATGTTGGACACCCCTGGTTTAAATAATAAAAGTCTACACGATGTGGAATCACTGTTTTTAAAAATGTTGAACAACATAATTTCAGGTTTTCTTCAACTTTGGTAAAACAATCAAAGAAACTGACAAAACGATGCTTGAAATGTAATTTTTAAAACTCTAATAATAAACAAACATGTAAAGTTTTAGCTGAACTTACTGTTTCTCTCGGTGCGTTTGGAAAAGAGGAAAATAAACAACTTCCTGATGAGCCAAACGCTGCAGAAGAGACAGAAAGATCCTCCGTTATTAGCCTCAGAGTCAAACGAACATCAGCGCCTGTTTTCACTCGTAAAACTGCACCAGATTAAAATGGATTAAACATGTATGGTGTACGGAGGTGGCCACTCACAGGACGGGGTAGATGAAGAAAGGCAGGGCCATGGCGATCCTCTGCAGCCACTCTTCAGGCAGGTAGAGGCAGTAGACGACCAGAGACGTCAGCAGGTAGAGAACAGACGAGTAGAGAAGCAGCCGGCCGACCCACAGCTGCAGACACAAACACATCGGTGAGGAAAGTCCAGCTGTGTCGCTGCACGTCTTCAGGATTCACTGCTTTTACCTTCTGCAGACGCTGGTTTTTGGCTCTGAACTCCTCCAGCTCTTTGATTTCCTGCGGAGGAAAGACGGACGTTAAACCTCTGAACCACCAGCAGGTCTGAGTGGAACATTAAAATCACCACAATGAAACAATTTCGGAGCCAAAAACAAGGAACAAACTGAAAAAACATTTACTATACTGTAAGAATTCACCAAAATTTGTTTCTTCTACACGTCTCATTTACAGATTCATCAAAAATAAAGCATTTGTTTGAACCAGATTCTGTGAAAAATTAAAAATTCTGCATTTTTCAGTGCAACTGTTGAGCTAATATTGACTCAGCTACGACCAACAGTCAGGAGGCACAAATTCAGAGAGTTTTCAGCTGAACTGCAGGCAGTGTTTAGAGTATAACACTAATTAAACATCTAAACTGGTAAATATCCATAGAATGTAGAGAAAATATAACATGGTCCAGTGTTGATAACAGCAGTTTTTTTTTCAGTTTTTGTAAAATAAATAATCAAATAAATTCAACTTTTGTTTTTCCTTTTCTCTGGTTTCCATCATTCTGAGTCCTACTGATAGAAGACATTTCTGATTCTCTCTCCTTCCTCATGCTGTTCTGGTTCTCTAAAGGGCTTCAGATCGCAGAGAAAAATGAACCACAGTGAAGACAAATGTCTCCAAGAGTTTGGAGGGTTAGTGCAGTTTCATGGGTTACAATGTGGCAGAAGACGTAGATTTTAAAGTCACATAATAAACCAAATCTTAAAAATGAACAAAAATATGGTCAGAATCTGGTAAACAGCACAAAAAATCTTATCTTATTCTCATCTTTATTTACTTCATGAGCTTCATGCTGGTACATCACATTACAGCTTCAACAAGAAAAGCCCTCAGAGAGAGCAGTCCTCCTCCAAGGCTGCTCAGTCATTGGATCGTTTCCAACGGATGAAATCTTTAATAAAAAATGACCTTGAACTGATCACAGGCGTGTGTTCTGCATGTGTACGTTATGTACAGATACCGGATCACGTGACCTAAATATGTAGCAGGTGGCAGGAATTGATGGGACTCAGAAACACCCCCACAATTTAATCAGTTGTTCCTTGGATCATTTCTGATGGATAAGTGCTGATAAGTCCTCAGAGGTGGATTTGTAGTAGAATCACAATCATGTGATCACGTAGTGTTCACTTGTTGTCATGGTTACAGTGACGCCATGCCGTTATCTGGCAATGATACAGAAATCTTTAACTAATCCATGGATCCAGACTATAAGCTGCATCACTGCCAGAATCTAATCACTTGGTCCTTGTGTCATTTCTGACCTTCCCTGAAAATTTCATCCAAATCTGTTGGTCTGTTTTAAAGTAACGTTGCTGACAGATAGGGCTGCACAGTGGTGTAGTGGTTAGCACTTTCGCCTTGCAGCTAGAAGGTCCCTGGTTCGTATCCCAGCTTTCCCGGGATCTTTCTGCATGGAGTTTGCATGTTCTCCCTGTGCATGCGTGGGTTTTCTCCGGGTACTCCGGCTTCCTCCCACAGTCCAAAAATATGCTGAGGTTAATTGATTATTCTAAATTGCCCGTAGGTGTGAATGTGTGAGTGATTGTTTGTCTCTATATGTAGCCCTGCGACAGACTGGCGACCTGTCTAGGGTGTCCCCTGCCTTCGCCCGAGTCAGCTGGGATAGGCTCCACCCCCCCACGACCCTAGTGAGGATTAAGCGGTGTATAGATAATGGATGGATGGATAGATAATGGATGGATGGATGGATGCTGACAGACAGACAGATGGACAGACACCGATCATCACAAAAGTCCACTGCGTTCCTTGTCGGAGTAATAAACCAATAGGTTTTCTCATAAAGCAGCATTATAAACTTGGGATTCCTGCTTTATTTCTATGGTCTCATATTTCAGATTCTTATTATGGGCTTGAGGTCATTAATTTTCCATGTATGACTCCATAAATCTGTAAAATACGTCATCGGTACCTTGTCCAGGTTCTCCAGCTGCTCCACTGTCGTCGGCTTCGTCTGGATCGAGGATAAAAATCAGAAAATCACCGTCAGAGCAGCAAACAGACTCACAGTGAACACTCAAAGTCTGTTCCTGTAAATCCATGTTTATTAGTGTTTAATCAGGTTTCAGCTCTTAGTTCACTGAATATCTGAGCAACACATGGAGAAAGTAAATCTGACGTTTCCCTTTGACTTCTCCACTACGTCTAAAAACAGGAGGTGAATCTAGTCTGAGTTCAGTGTGTTCATAACCAGAGTGTCTCATGGGACAAAAAGTTTAAACTCACTGTTCAGGGCTAAAATTAAAAATACACACAGAAATAAGTCACTTCAGCTCTTTTAAAGATATTCAGGTAAAGACTGTTTATTTAAATTCCTGCTGCACCTCTATTTATACATGAAAACATTCAACGTGAAGTCAATCAGAATTTAAGATTTTGAGTATTTTTTCTAGAAAACTGGCTCACCAGGTAGAGGGTCTGATGCCCCTATAGTTTGAGTTGAAGCTTTTATTCTGAAAAGTCAGTTCCAGGATATGCAACAATCTGTGGAGTCAGCACCAACAAAAAAGCCTTTTATCTCTTTAATAAAAACCCACATTAGTCCTGTATTACTATAATAGAGTGCTGTTGATTTTATCTTGCCAACAGGTTTTATTTTAGATTTTTAATTCCTGTATTTGGACACGTGCTTAAAGTAGGGCTGAAACTAAACATCATTTTCTGTTGTTTGGTCAATAAAACGTCAGAAAATGGTGACAAATGTCCTGTTTTGTCCAAAGACACTTAATTTATTGTCCTAGTTGAGGAAATAAACTCAAAGATATTCACATTTAAGATACCGAAATGACAGAATTTAGACTGTTTTAGTTTTAAAAATGACCCAAACCGATTATAAAAATATCTTGCTGATTATTTTACAGTTGACAACTAACTGATCAATCATTGTGACTCAAAACAAGACACAAAAATAACAGAAACAAGACACAAAAGACAGAAACAAGACACAAAAGACAGAAACAAGACACAAAAGACAGAAACAAGACAGAAAATTACAAAACCAAGAAACAAAAACAACAGAAATGAGACACAGACAAAAACAAGACAGAAAATGACAAAAACGAGACAAAAAAACAACAAAAACGAGACAGAAAATGACAAATGAGACAGAAAATGACAAATGAGACAGAAAATGACAAAAACAAGACAGAAAGTGACAAAAATGAAACAGAAAACAACAAAAACAAGACACAAAAACGACAGAAACAAGGCACAAAAGACAAAAATGAAACAGAAAAGACAAAAACGAGACACGAAAGACAGAAACAAGACAGAAAATGACAAAAACGAAACACAATAAACAGAAACAAGACACAAAAGACAGAAACAAGACAGAAAATGACAAAAACGAAACACAATAAACAGAAACAAGACACAAAAGACAGAAACAAGACAGAAAATGACAAAAACAAGACAGAAAACGACAAACACGAGACATAAAATGACAAATGAGACAGAAAATGACAAAAACAAGACAGACAGTGACAAAAATGAAACAGAAAACAACAAAAACAAGACACAAAAACGACAGAAACAAGGCACAAAAGACAAAAACGAAACAGAAAAGACAAAAACAAGACAGAAAACGACAAACACGAGACAGAAAACACAAAAACGAGACAAAAGACAGAAACAAGACAGAAAACGACAAAAATGAGACAGAAAACCACTAAAACGAGACACGGTTTAAACACCCCACAGCTTCTTCTTTCTAAATTGAATTCCCTCACCCTCCATCTGGATATCAGGCCTCCCATGTCTGTCGGTTTCTGTCGCCTCCTCTTCGATGTCTTTGGTTCACTGTGGAGCAGAAAGTTTCCTGTCAACACGTTTCAGAAAAGAAAACACAATCCTTCCTCTGACCGACATTAAACCCACATATTATCACACAACGACAGCGGTTGTTGAGGATTTACTGCAGTAATCTGCTCCTGGGGCTCCTTATAGAAGTTAGAAAACACAACGTATGGAGCTGAACACACACAGATCTGCAGTGGAGGAGTTTCACTGGAGCTCAAATACAACAACACACTCTTTGTATCATTTCTCTCATCTCAGAATCGTTCTGCAGAAACTCTTCCACAACATCAGCCAGTTATTTTACTACACAACTTCCGGTGAGATTCCTGCTGTCATTAAAGTAGTTAGAACAGGGGTGTCCAACATGCGTCCACGGGCAAAAAGTGGCCCTCCAGAGGGTCCAATCCGGCCCTCAATGTGTAAAAACTCCAGAGAAGACATTAACTGCAGATTGTAAATTAGTAAAACTATAAATTAAAAACAATTTCTAGACCATGACAAATTGTTTTGATCAGAAAGTAAAATAGAAATACTAGATTGTTTATTGTTCGTTTGTTGTTGTTTTTTTACTCATTTTTGTTATAGTTTGTCTTGTTTTTGTCGTTTTGCGTTTTTGTCGTCTGACTTGTCAATTATCTTATGTTTCTGTCACTTTGTTTCTTGTTTTTGTCATTTTTTGTCTCGTTTATGTCATTTGTGTAATTTTTTTTGGCCGTTTCTGTCCATTGTTTTTCGCTTTGTAACTTTTTTGTGTAATTATTTGTCTCTTTTTTTGTTGTTTCGTGTTGTCAAATTTTTTGTCAGTGTCTTGATTTATTGTTTTGTTTTTCAATTTTGTCGTTTGTGTTTTTATGTATCGCTTGTGTTGTTTGTCTATTTCTTGTCGTTTTGTTTCTCGCTTTTGTCATTTCTGGTCTCATTTGTGTATTTTTTGTCTTATTTTTTGTTCTAATTTTTGGAATATTTTGTCTTGTTTTGTTGCTTTTTGTCTTTTTTGTCGTTTTGTGTTTGCTTGTCTCATTTGTGCTTTTTGTCTTGTTTTTGTCATTTTGCGTTTCGCTTTATTCATCATTTTGTGTCATTTTATGTCTCATTTTTGTCATTTGTCCCATTTTTTGTCGCTTTGTAACCTTTTTGGTCTCTTTTTTGTCTTGTTTTTGTTGTTTTCTTGTCTTTTTTGTCTGACTTCTGTCATTTGTCTCATGTTTTTGTCATTTTGTGTTTTTTGTCTCACTTGTGTTGTTTGTATATTTTTGGGCTTTTGTCATTTTTGGTCTCGTTTATGTGATTTGTGTAAATTTTTTGTCTCATTTTTGTAGTTTGTTCATATTTTTGTCACTTTTTAACTTTTTTGTCTCATTTTTTGTCGCTTTGTTTCGCGCTTTTGTCGTTTTGTGTTTCATTTTTGTAATATATTGTCTTTTTTTTGTCTGACAGAACGCTGATATGAACACTGTGAAACAAGTCAGAAAGGCTTTCCATTTGAGTCTGCTGATAATCAGAGGTATAAAAAGACAAAATCACTCACTGTGAAATAATGTCCACTGTTTTCTGACTAAATGTTGAATGTTTTAATGCCTCTCATTGTTTGCATGAAGTTTGTGCCCGTTGTCCATTATTTTCTCAGCAGATAGTGAACTAGTTGGGGTTAAAGCCCCATCAGACACAGTTTACTGGCTTCTCATTCAGCCCTGACGGTTAAAACTTATAATTTAATTCATACTGAGCATCATCATATCTCATAAAACCAACAGTGTTATCATATTCAGAGTCAATGCTAATGTTAGCTGCTCCATGGAAACACTGATTCCTTTCACTCTTCTGTTGCTGCAGTAATAATGTCACATATTAATGAAACAGAGGCTGTTGGTGAGCTGAGTTTTATCTTCATGGAACTCTTTGGTATTAAATTAAACTAAGAGTTAACTGATGCTAACAGCTACAACAACAACAACAACCAGCAGCAGCTAGCATCACCGCGGTCACTTTAAACCGCTTTATTCGCTGGTTTCGGGTTGAAAACCGAATAAAAACTCACATGAGTCGCTGTTCTGCCGCTCCTGTCGCCGCTCATCCGCTCAGGTTTGCGCAGAAACGAACAAACTGCGGACTTTGGCTGCTAACAGCCTCAACTGACATCTCAACTGACAGTTTGGCGCTGCGTGGAGACGTAACGGACGTGGTGACGTAATCCCGGGGCAAAGGTTGACGCGTTTCCCAGAGTGCTTTGCGGTGTAGTTTTTACAGTTCCGTTTCGTTTTAATTTGTTTTCAAACGTTTATTAGCTTTCTTTTAGGCCACATTTGGATTATTTAATGAATCAGTTTGATCTGAATTTTTTTCAATTCATTGTTTTAAAAACAAAATCTTTATTTATATTCAAACAATCATTTTACAGACTTTTACATGCTGAGTAGTTGCATAACTGTAGAACCTTTGTCCCAGGATATAAATTTATTGCAATTTACAGTGAACCGTGGATGTAACCAATCAGAAAGAACTCCATCAGCCTCAGTATTTCCTCAGTGTTCGTGTTCAGCAGAGCTTTAATGGAATCAAAGTCAAACACTTCAGATGTACATCATGAGAACATCAGAGAGGAACTGGAAGTGCCGCTGATGTTTCCATCAGGACGGACACACCGAGACGTCCTCCTAATGCTGGAACTGATTGGACACATGGTGAATATTTATGAGGCAGTAAATTGTGGAATCCCCTTTGCAGCACAATGTTTTCCTTTAATGCAGCTCTCAGATACAGTAATTCATCAAACTACTGGGATGGAGCTTCAGTTAATGCTGGAGCTACAAAAACCAGAGCTGCACTGGGAAAAAAAAAAAGTTTAACTGTAAATATGAATGTTATTTGTTATTTTATCTTGTTAAATCAGATATCAAGTAAAATCACAATAAAAAAAAGATAATTTTTCATTTTAACCCTTAAAAAAGGCCAAGATTGTAAATAATGTTCACCATCCATCCATCCATCCATTATCTATACACCGCTTAATCCTCACTAGGGTCGCGGGGGGGGGCTGGAGCCTATCCCAGCTGACTCGGGCGAAGGCAGGGGACACCCTAGACAGGTCGCCAGTCCGTCGCAGGGCAACACACAAAGACAAACAATCACTCACACATTCACACCTACGGGCAATTTAGAATATTCAATTAACCTCAGCATATTTTTGGACTGTGGGAGGAAGCCGGAGTACCCGGAGAAAACCCACGCATGCACAGGGAGAACATGCAAACTCCATGCAGAAAGATCCCAGGTCCGAGCCGGGACGTGAACCAGGGATCTTCTCGCTGCAAGGCGAAAGTGCTAACCACTACGCCACTGTACAGCCCTAAATAATGTTCACATCAAAAATAATTATATTTAAAAACTGGAAGCCGATACATCCATCCATCCATCCATCCATTATCTATACACCGCTTAATCCTCACTAGGGTCGCGGGGGGGTGGAGCCTATCCCAGCTGACTCGGGCGAAGGCAGGGGACACCCTAGACAGGTCGCCAGTCTATCACAGGGCTACATACAAAGACAAACAAAAACTACTTCTGAGTCTTTTACAGGTATAAAAACTGAATATTACATGTAACACTGATAATAAAGAACAATATAGTTTAATCAGATAAAAACAAAAATAACGTGAAATAAAAACTAAGAACTCAAACTAATTCAGATTCAGTTCACATCAGTGACAGCAAGAATTCCTTCAATCATTTCTGTCAGACTTCAGAAATATTTGTTCATGGCACAGATCTGATGTTAAACTCTAAAGAGGAGTGAAATAATCTGATCAAATCTGTTTGATTAGAAAAGATTTCAGAAGCTCCTCATGTGAAAATAACTTTACTGCTTCACTGAAAACTTCCACATAAAGAACCTCTACAGTTCTTCATGTGTTTCAGCAGATCTGCATGTTTCCTCCATCAGCCAAAGGAAGAACCTCAGAAGAAAAAACTGTCTGATGGAACAATTATTAGAATTAAACAGAAAAAGTGTCTTCATTCATTTATCAGCTTCAAACACAAGAAAATGAAAAATCTGCATTTTCACAGCGTTTGAAGCAGCTGAAGAACATCTGAGACTAAACACAGCTGACATGATGTTTGAAATAAACAAGTGGAACATTAAGAAGAATGAGATGTTCTAGTGAGAACATCTGAAGAACTGAACAACTGATCTACACTGACTGATCATGTTCATCACATCTGGACTCACCGAAACTTTCTGCAGTTCCTCACAGCTGGAATCAGTCTCCATTGTCCTTCTCATGATGTTCTGTACTTGTCCAGGTCCAACTCATCCAGAACCTCCTCTGACATCTGCAGCATGTAGGCCAGCGCTGAGCAGTGGATCTCAGAGAGTTCCTTCTCTAATCTGTTCTCTGACTGCAGGAACTCTTGGATCTCCTGACTGACTCCTGGACTGAGAGATCCTTCATCTCCATCAGACAGTGGAAGATGTTGATGCTTCTGTCTGGAGATACATAATAACTGTTCATCTTCTTCAGGTTGTTGATGACTCTCTGGATCATTCCTGGACGGTTCTCTGTCCGACCCAGCAGGTCTTCTAAGAGTCTCTGGTTGGACTCCAGACAGAAGCCATGAAGGAAGTGAACAAACAGGTCCAGGTGACCATTTCTGCTTCTGAGGGATTTTTGCATGACTCTGTCCAGGAAAACATCCAGAGATGTCTGTGTTGTCATCATCATCATCATCATCATCATCATCATCATCAAAATCACCAAGATAAGGATCATCATCATCATCATCATCATCAAAATAAAGATCTTTCCTCTCTTCCCCCAGGAACTTCTCCAGCACCTCAGTGTTCCTGTTGGTGTAACAGTGGAACATGTAGACTGCAGCCAGAAACTCCTGAATGCTCAGATGAACAAAGCAGTAGACTGGTTTCTGGAACATCACACACTCTCTCCTGAAGATCTGCTCCCAAACTCCTGAGAACACCAAGGCCTCGGTCGCATCCAGACCACACTGCTCCAGGTCTTCTTGGTAGAACATGATGTTTCCTTTCTGCAGATGTTCAAAGGCCAGCCTCCCCAGCTTCAGAAGAACTTCCCTGTCAGCCTCCGTCAGCTCCTGTGGACTCGTCTCAGGTCCCTCATGGTACTCTGCTGGTGAACTCAACACTTTGTGCAGCAAAGCTCTTTGTGGATTACAGCTCGGCTTTCAACACAATCATAAGAGACATCCTGATAAACAAACTGGACACCCTGGACCTCCCCTCTCTCACATGCAGCTGGATTAAGGACTTCTTAACCAACAGACCTCAGTCTGTGAGACTTGCTCCCCACCTTTCCTCCACTGGTGCACCACAGGGCTGCGTGCTGAGCCCCCTCCTGTACTGCCTCTACACCTATGACTGCAGACCAGCTCACAGAAACATCATCGTCAAATCTGTTGATGACACCACAGTGGTCGGTCTGATCTCAGAGGGAGATGAGCCTACAGAGAGGAGGTCCAGAAACTCACAACCTGGTGTTCAGGAAACAACCTGACACTGAACACCTCAAAGACAAAGGAGTTCATCATGGACTTCAGGCGGAACAGAACTGACCCACCCCCCTCGACATCAACGGCCAGTGTGTGGAGAGAGTCCACACATTCAGGTTCCTGGGAGTCCAGATCTCCAATGACCTCTCCTGGACAGACAACATCACGGCTGTCATAAAGAAGGAGAGTCCTCAGAAAAACAACCTGGACAGGAAGCTGCTGCTGACCTTCTAGAGCTCATCCATAGAGAACCTGCAGACGTTCTGTGTTTCCACCTGGTACAGGAGCTGCACTGAGGCAGACAGAGCGAGGCTTCAGAGGATTGTTGGCTGTCCTCTCCCCTCCCTCATGGACATCTACTCCACCTGGTGCCTCAGCAGAGCTCAGAACATCATCAAGGACAGTTCACATCCCGGTTCTCAGCTTTTTGATCTGTTGCCCTCTGGAAGGCGCTACAGAAGCATTAAAGCGAGGACAGACTTAACAGCTTCTTTCTGAGAGCCGTCACCACCCTGAACTCTCATGTCTCACACTCAGCCAACAATGTAATGTAGAATGTGCAATATACACCACTGACTCATTCACTGTTATTTATATTCACTCCGTTATTTATACTGTATATTTATAAATAGACTGTTTTTGCACGATTCTTTAAGATTTCTTTGCACTGAATAGGAGAAGCTCTCCAATCTTGTTATACACTGTATAATGACAATAAAGCATATTCTAGTCTAATCGTAATATACTCTATTACTAAAATAATCGATAGCTGCAGCCCTATACTGGACCTCCTACTCAGTGTCGCTCCTCCTGAGCTCTAAGATCACTGCTGTTGGTCAGGATTCCACCAAAACTATCAGCTGGATTTGGACTTTTTTCCATTTCATTTCTGCTGCCTGTCTGTCCACAGTTCTACTGTCCACACCAAGTGGAAAAAGAAATGAGAAAAATCCACAATGAAAAAGTTTAGGAGTTCACTTTGATGGTTTCTCATGTGGAAACAAGAAACAAATAGAGCAAGTGATTTATTTTAGCTTTAAAATTCAAAGGAAAGCAGTAAAAGCAGAAAGCACACCCAGTCAGGTGTGTTCTGGTGTGGCAGTTAGAAAGGAGGAAACGTGGTATTTGCTGCTTTGAATCCACTAACAACCTATCAGACGTCCTGTCAGCTGTACTCACCTCAGTCTGAGTGTCTGGTTGAGGAACAACAGCTGAACCTCAGACACAAACAGAGATTCTTCTGGACTGCAGCTCTGCCACTCTGACGAACTTTCACTTTCATCGGTGACGTAGAACGGGAAAACTCATCCCGGTGAACGTGCAGTCGGAACACTAGCGTACGTGATGACGTCACCGCCTCGGTTCATCTGCTCCGGTTATCTTTACCGTGAAAAACGACCAAATGGAACAGATCTAATAACACAGCCCTGCATGTTCACGTTCAACATAAAACACTTCGTGTATATTTATCTACAGAGGCTTGTCAGATGGTTCTAAATGTTTATTTCATGTTTTAGAGCTGCGGATTTATTGATAGCTGTAGTTTGTGATGAACTGAACCGTCTTATTCTCAGTTCTGTCAGTGGATCAACAAAAACCTTTCAGAAACTGATCACTGAAAAATATTCATCCTTCAGGAGGAAACCTATAATGCAGGACCGTTCTATCGGAGCACGTGTTTTATCTGAATATAGCTCCTAAACAGGATGGATGGTTTACACTTTTATTACTAACATGACTAAAATACATGAGTCTACATTCTACATCCAGAGCTGCTGTTTGTCCTCCAACATCCAGAGGTTTATAGATCATAAATAAAACTAAAATAAATGAAAAATTAAAAGGTAAGATTATTAATAAAAATACAATAAATAAACAAAGGCAAATAAGATTAGAAGTAAAATAAATGGCATTAAAAAAATAGAAATAATTATTGATTGGTTGATTTTCTGCATTTATCTGCATCTCCAGACATCAAGTGCAGAAGTGTTATTCTGTTGAAGATTATTGTTAATGAAACAGGGATTTGTAGTGACTGCAGTGATTCACTGATGATCTGAATAAAACACGGTGCACTGTTTAGATCAGCCTGTAGGTGGCGCTCCCACACTTTACATGTGAGCTAAAGTACTAATACACGCCATAAAAATACTCTGATACAGTCTTGAAATACTAAAGTGTCCTTAAAGTGAAGTAAATGTCCTCTGTGAGTGTTAATGCTGTATTTGATCAATACTTGGACTGTGACTGGTGATCGATTTAACCTCAGGTCGATATGCTGATTCATATTTAGTTAATAAAAACAGGAAATAGCGAATCACCTGCATCACAGTTAACCAGAGCTGACATGATGAACAATGAATTATCTGAAGTATTTAAGACGAAGCAGAAAATCCACAAACAAACTTATTTCCTGTTGTTCAGTTTAAGCTCCAATAAAGCAGATTTATCAGCTTCTTCTGCTTCATTTAGATAATACATTATATGGATAGTTATTGTGAATAAAAGTAAAATAGAAGTGCCTATTTATTTACTTCAGTAAATGTGGAAGTAATACTAAAGTGTCCTCCTTTATATAAATGAGTCTCTACATGTGACTTCTCTGTTTTTATTATTTTTTTATTATTTGTTTAAGTGGCGATAATGACAGAAAATGGACATTGATGTAAAAAGGATCAATAACCTGAAAATCAATGTAAAAAATATCAAGAACTCAGATAATAATGCAAAAAGCACCAACAATCTGAACCATTTTTACCATAACTTTATCTTTCATGTCAGTAAAAACCTTTTCTATCGTTCATGTTTGTTTTTAAATGCTAAGGGAAGTATTTTAATGCTAATATTCTTTGTGCTAGTGTTTTGTTTTGTTTTTTTAAATTGAGATTTTTATTTTATTTATTCAGATTCCGAAAATCCTGCAGCACCTGAAGGCATCCGCAGAGAGCTGAAGCTGTGATTGGTGGAGAGCGGCTGTGTCGTCAGAGAAGTTGGAAGCAGTGAATCAGCAGAGCGGAAGTAGTAGAAGCAGCTGAAGGAGCTGCAGAGACAGAAGGACGTACCTGCACAGGTGAGTTCACTGTTTCTGCTCACCTGAACACCTGGAGGAGATCTCAGAGGTTCAGTCTGAGCAGGAAGTTACTTGCAGGACAAGAAACACCTGGAGAGATGATTTAATTCAGCTCTGACCGAACTGATTCCTTAAAGTTAAGCTGCGAAGGAAAACTGTCACACCTCAGAGTACTAATACTTCAACTGATAAATACTACTACTACTGATAGCATGTTTCAGAGTACTAGTACTTGAACTTAATACTATGATGGCGAGATGAAGCTTCATGAAGCTTTGAGGCTTTCCATCCAACTGGTTCACTCATGGTTCGAAGCTTCATGGTGCTTCATTTGCTCTACTGCGCCATCAACTGGACAAATAAAAGTAAAACAGGCAGAGGCCTATAATGACACTAGCTTTGCTATGTGAAGCTGTGAATTGTGCTTAAATGATAATGCCAATAAACAAGTAATTTACTTAATATAGTGTCTGCTTTTCCTGATAGCAGGACAGAGGGGGAAATGGAAACAAACTGGGGAGAGATTGGAGATCTGTAGCTTGACTGCTTGATTAATGTCAGGTTCTGGCTTTCTGTAAAGTGCTTAGATATTTTTAATTGTAATAAGGGCTATATAAATGAAATTTATTGTGCTATTGCTACTTGTTTTGTGACTGTGCGAGTGGTGCCAGTGACAACCTGTAAAACAAAAGTAAGGACAACATTTTATTTGTTTTTATTCAAAAATAACAATTTTCCCACAGTGCTGGGATTCAGGTGGCTTCTTTTTTGGACAATATTTCTCTAGTTCCTGGGAACACAACAGACACGTCACCTTTCAAAATACCAGAAAAAAAGAAAAGAAATTAGAACAGGCAATGTGCGGCGTTGTCAGTTATTCATATTACACTTCACTTGTTATGTCCCTACTTTATTAGGAGAAATTAGGTCAAAGTGTTCCCAGACAGGGGAGAATCTTCTCTTTCTGACCTTCTTCTATGGAAAAAAAAGACTCTCAAACCGATTGCAAGCAAAGATACAGCAGGTAAAAATCCCACAAATGTGAACGGGGAATCCACTGTGTTTTGCTGCCCCTTATATTTTGAATCGCAGGTTCAAACCCGCGAACCAGTTCCTGAACCAGTTCCTGAACCAGTCCGCGGTACGACCGGCTCGCGAGGCTTCGAACGTCATCATTTTTGGCTCCTCCCCTAAATGAAGCAAGCCTCATACACGCTTCGTGGACACGCCCCCTCCATTACTGGACACACACTTCGAAAACTCAGCACACCTCCTAACATCACTACTGAATACTACTACTAACTGCTAATGCTAGCTTTGCAGAGTACTAATACTTCAACTGATAAATACTACTACTACTGATAGCATGTTTCAGAGTACTAGTACTTCAACTACTACTAACTACTACTAACTGCTTCTGTTAGCATGTTTCAGAGTACTAGTACTTCAACTACTACTAACTACTACTGATAGCATGTTTCAGAGTACTAGTACTTCAACTACTACTAACTACTACTGATAGCATGTTTCAGAGTACTAGTACTTCAACTACTACTAACTACTACTGATAGCATGTTTCAGAGTACTAGTACTTCAACTACTACTAACTACTACTAACTACTACTGATAGCATGTTTCAGAGTACTAGTACTTCAGTAAATTAATTTAAAGTACTTCAGCTTTTTTCATGGACTGTGCGGCTGCTGGACCAGCGTTCCACACTCGGCTCTGATGATGAGCTCCAGTAAGGAGATGTTTTCCAGTGGTGTCCCACCAGATGCTGGCTGGTTCTCTGGCCCCTACAATAGGAGAACTGCACAAAGTGGCCTCGTGTTGTGGCCCACCTGAGGCACACCTGTGCAATGATCCTGCTGTCCAATCAGCATCTCGATACGCCACACCTGTGAGGAGAATGGATCGTCTCAACACAGGTGAATCACAGATTTAGACACGTCTGTGAACAATATTCCAGAGAAACGGAACTTCTGTGTTCAGAGAAAAACTCAGATCTTTGAGTTCAGTTCATGAAAAATAGGAGCAAAAACAAAAGTGTTGCATTTATAGTTTTTGTTCAGGAGTTTAAAGCTCCTAGGTGGGTCACCTGACGGGTGAGTCACCTGTCAGGTGAGTCTGAGGTTTTTAGAAATCCTTCACTTTGGCTCTTTTATGAAACACTCCTTCATCCATTCACACCTGGAACCACCTCACCTGTCCACACCCAGCACACCTGAAACTACCTGAAGCTGTAATAATAACTAGTAATTATACTACTAATGCTAATGCTAACACCATTACTACTACTAATACTACTGCTAATGCTAATACTAGCACCATTGCTACTAATAATAATACTACTACTGATGCTAATACTAACACCACTAACACTACTACTACTATTACTAATGCTAATACTAATGCTAACACCATAACTACTACTACTATTACTAATAACACTAATCCTACTACACATACTAATGCTAATACTAACACCCTTATCACTACTACTACTACTGATACCAATGCTACTACTACTACTGGTAATATTACTACTAATGCTAATACTAACACCATTACTACTACTAATAATGATGCTAACACAACTACCACAAATGCTAATACTAACACCATTACTACTAATAATAATGATGCTAACACCACAACTACCACTAATGCTATTACTAACACCATTACTACTAATAATAATAATGCTAATGCTAACACCCAGAACACCTGTTTTAACCTGAAACGTTTCCTTTGTGTCGACTTTTCCCTCCAGTTGTGAGCCGAATTGAGTCAGTTGTTGTGTTTCAGGGTTTTTTTCTGCTTTGTGGACTTAAAAAAAATAATTTTTATTTCTGTGTTTCCATTAATACATTCAGTGTTTCTATATTTATGTTTTCCATTAATACGTTCCGTGTTTTATTCCAGTGTTTTTCCAGAGATGGGAGGTCAGGTGACTTCGTTCGAGAACGTCCACGTCGTCGTCGTCGGCGGAGGGTTCGGAGGAATCGCAGCGGCTCAGGACCTGAAGTCTCGAGGGATTAAATTCACTCTGATCGACATGAGAGACGCTTTTCATCACAACGTTGGAGCTCTGAGAGCCTCGGTGCAGCCAGGTGACGTTTACCTGCTGGACAGGTGTTCTTCACTTTTATTACCTGGCTTCATTCTCTTTTATTGATTTTATAGCTTCACTGTTATTTCAAAGATTTTTTAAAAATTAATTTTAATTTCCTTTTTAACTGTGGGAGGACTCAGAGTACCACATTGTTTATCTGTTTTATTCTTTTTAAAATGTATTTATTTATTTTTTTCTTTTTACTGAAACGATATTTTCTTAATTTTCTGTTTGCTTTACTCTCATTTCAATGGATCGTTCTTTAATTTAGAATTTTTTGCTTTTCATGTGTATTTTTTTGGTTTACATAATTTCTACTTTATTTTGTATTTTTGTAATTGTAATTTTTTTACATTAATATTTTAAATTTTAAATTTTACTTATTTAAAAAATATATTTTCTAATTTAATGTTTTTTTTTTAGTTTTATATTTATGATTTCGTTCATAGTTTTTTCATTAATGTCAGTAATTTATGCATTTCTAATGAAAATATTTTAGTCTGCGTATTTTTGTGTTCTTTTGTTGTGTTTAGAAGTTTTAGAATAAAATAAAATAGAATAACCACTTTATTGTCGTTCATAACAAACACTATTTTGTGCACATATGAATGAAATCAGTGCGTTTACGCATCCTTTGGCTGGTAAAAAACAATAAAAAATGTACCAATAAAACATCTCACTATATACGATATCTAAAAAGTAATTTAAATAAAATAATATAGCATTTTTACTTTAATTTTTCAGTTTTAAAAATGGCTTCTGTTTTATTATTTTTATTTTATTTTTTAATAATTTTCAATCACATTTTTGTAACTTTAAAAAAATGTAATGTTTAGTTTTATTCTCATCTAGAAAGTGCAGCTCGAAGGGTTTCATGTAATTAAAAGAGAGAAGATGATAAAAACATATTTAAAAGAGCAGGGAGTTGAGGTTTCTGTGTCTCAGATGATGATTCTGGAGTAAAATAATCTGTTTTCTGTCTGCAGGTTTCGCTCAAAGAACCTTCATCCCGTTCAAAGAGACGTTCGGAGAAAGTTTCGTTCAGGGTCGAGTGGAACGAATCGACACCGATGGTCAGCTGGTCGTCCTGGAGGGAGGAAGGGTGAGGAAGAGGAGGAGGAAGAGGCGGAAGAGCTTTACTGCATTTAGAGACTGACTGACAGAATTCACCTTTTATTGCTCTTCAGTGCTGAATCAGGGTCAAAAGTCTCTTTAATGTCAAAGTGAAAGCAGATTTCTACAAACTAGTGTCAGTTAATTAATAATATAAATGTAAAATAGATGATATACGGTTAAGCCCTTTAAAGTGGCTTTGATCCTATACTTTTATCGACTCTTTATCTTCTACATGTTTCACATCCAAAACCATCAGCTGACAGGTTAAAGGCCTCCTCACAGGACCAACATTAGCATTAAGAAGCTAACATTAGCAATAAAAAGCTAACATTAGCATTAAGAAGCTAGAATTAGCATTAAAAGCTAATATTAGCAATAAAAAGCTAACATTAGCATTAACAAGCTAACATTAGCAGTAAAAAGCTCAAATTAGCACTAAGAAGCTAACACTAGCATTAAAAGCCAAGATTAGCATTAAAAGCTAAAATTAGCATTAAAAAGTTAACATTAGCATTAAAAGCTAACATTAGCATTAAGAACCTAAGATTAGCATTAAGAAGGGCTGTACAGTGGCGTAGTGGTTAGCACTTTCGCCTTGCAGCTAGAAGATCCCTGGTTCGCGTCCCGGCTTTCCCGGGATCTTTCTGCATGGAGTTTGCATGTTCTCCCTGTGCATGCGTGGGTTTTCTCCGGGTACTCCGGCTTCCTCCCACAGTCCAAAAACATGCTGAGGTTAATTGATCGTTCTAAATTGCCCGTAGGTGTGAATGTGAGAGTGATTGTTTGTCTCTGTATGTAGCCCTGCGACAGACTGGCGACCTGTCTAGGGTGTCCCCTGCCTTCACCCGAGTCAGCTGGGATAGGCTCCACCCCCCCCCGTGACCCTAGTGAGGATTAAGCGGTGTATAGATAATGGATGGATAGATGGATGGATTAGCATTAAGAACCTAAGATTAGCATTAAGAAGCTAACAGAATTTAAAAAGATGTTCACATGAAAGACAATATTATGGTTAAAAAAACTTTATTAGCATAACAAAAAGTGATATTAGTACTAAAATAGAGTTAGCATTAAAAAATGGCAATAAAACCTTATGTTAGCATTAAAAATATTAATGTTGGCTTAGAAAACACTCGTTAGAAAAATAAACTATCATCAGCATTCAAGTTGCTATAAAGAACTAAGATTAGCATAAAAAGTTGTGCTCAAATTTGGCAACTAATGCTAGCATAAATAAGTTAGTATTTAAAATATTACTGGAGCAATGTTAGCTTAACCAAAAACAGTGATGAAAAAATACTAATAGCATAAAAACATAAACATTAAAAAAAATAATGTTTTGGTAAAAAAAATAAATAAAAATAACTGGCAGCATAAGAAAAACAAGTTAGAATTAACATAGAGTTAGCATAAAAACAAATTTTAGCATTGAAAATAACCTCAATATAAATAAAGTTTTATAAGAAACTCATTTTAGAGCAATAAACTATCATCATAGTCTTACTGGAGGACTTTTCAGGCTAACAGTTTCCCTCCATTTCCAGTCTTTGTGCTAAGCTAAGCTAAACACGTCCTGCCCTCTAAACATTAATAAAATTCAGTTTGTGAATGTTTAGAAAAGATTCACAGCTACAGACTTTACAAGCTGAAAATCTTTTTGACTTTGAGGCTGAACGATCTGGAGATAATAGTTATTTTCATTTCTTGTTCTGACAGATGTAACTCTATAGCTCTAAAATGAAGATTAATGTTCATATTTATTGTGTAATATTTATTTTAATGGGACACAGTCAAATTATTAACTGTTCTACAGGTAAAAACTGCTTCCAACAGGTATTTATTACATTTTTAATGGTATAGAAGGTAGAATAAATACCACAACCGCTGTGACTTTGTTCAGTTAAATAAGATTATTAAGAATAAAAAGTCAAATAAATGCTCTAATAAAGTAACAGAATGCTCATTAGCAGCATCCTGTGATGTGATTCCATCGACAGATAGTTTCCTGGATCTCTGATGCTGTTGGTAAAATAGAAGTTTATTATGATGATATCTGAATAAAAAGACAGCAGCAGGAAGTTCATTATCTTTCATTTTTAATGATCAGCTCCAGAGGGAACTAACAGGCTGAAGTGATTCTGCTGCCCCCTGCTGGCTGAGCTAAAGATCTAACACCAGATCATCTTCTGGAGACCGTAGTGATCCACTACTTTCAGATGATTTAGTGGATCTGCAGCAGTGATGAAGATAAATAGATCAACACATGTTTGGTTCTTCTCATTTAGACTTGAAATATTTTCTGTTTTCTACTGAAAGCTAAACTGGAACATTTTTTCAGTTTGTTTCTGCTGTTTTTGAAGACCGAAGCCTTTAATGTTGAGTTAAAAACAGAAACGTAGCTTCAGTTTTCATTGTTTTGGTTTTAACATCTGCAGCAGTTTTTCTGCCTCTGGTTTGAGACAAAGAACAAAAATTTGTTCTTTTGGTTGAGTTATCAGAAAATCTAACCTGGTGTTTGTTCTGCAGGAGATCCGGTTCTCCCACCTCATCCTGGCCACCGGCACCGACGGCCCGTTTCCAGGGAAGTTCAACACCACGGCGTCGCGGCAGGAGGCCGTTCAGGCCTACGAGGACTTCGTCAAACAGGTTGGAGGGTAGAACCTGAGCTGCAGGAACCAGAACGTCCTGCAGGTGCTTCATCCAGAGTCTCTGTGTTCAGGTTCAGGCTGCTGGCTCGGTTCTGGTGGTCGGAGGAGGGTCGACCGGAGCGGAGATGGCAGCGGAGATCAGGACCGAGTATCCAGACAAGAAGGTCAGTTCAGTCTGTTTACTGCTGAAGATACCAAATTAATATTAGCATTAGCAGCTAATATTAGTGTTAACGACTAATATTAGCATTAACAACTAATGTTAGCATTAAAAACTAATATTAGCATTAGCAACTAATATTAGCATTAGCAACTAATATTAGCATTAACAACTGATATTAGTGTTAACGACTAATCCTGGCATTAGCAACTAATATTAGCATTGACCATTAAATTTAGCATTAAAAACTAATATTAGTCTTAATGTAATATTAGCATGAAAAACTAATTTAGCATTAAATATTAATATTAGCGTTAACAACTCACATTAGCGCTAGCAACTAATTTTAGCGTTATTAACTAGTATTAGCTGTAAAAAGGTTAATCTTATGATGCTATAATACCGATCAGTTCAACTCTAAACCAGAAACCAGCAGCAGGTCAGAATGTAAACTCCAGCTCATTTATCAGAACCAGGAACTGAAACAAAGAAACTCTGATTTTAAACTTTATTCTACGTCTCATTGAAAATAAAGCATCTGCTTTGGTCAGATTCTGTAAAAAGTAAACATTCTGCTTTCTTTGGTCCAATCGTGGAGATACGACCGACTCCTAGCAGATGGATTATGTTCATCTTGTCGTTTCTTATTTTAGAGTAGCGTTACTTTTAACCCTCCTGTCGTCCTGCGGGTCAAAATTGACCCATTTTAAAGTTTGAAAATGTGTAAAAAATAAATATATATTTTCACAGTGAAACTTCTGAAGTCCACATTTTCAACATTTTTGGGAAATCTCTGAACATTTTTTGGTGGGAAAAAAAGAAATGTTAAAAATGTTTCTTAAGAAGATTCACAAAAAAATCTACCAAAATCCAGTGAATTTCTCTGGATTTTGGTAGATTTTTTTTGTGAATGTTCTTAAAGAAAATATTAGAAGTTTTACTGATATATATGGAATCACTTTAGATATTTTTAAGATTTCTTTGGAAGATTTTTACTCATTTTTTGAAAATATTTACAAGAATTTTCTTGCCAACTTTGGGGGATTTTTTAAATAAAAATTTTAAGGGAAACTTTTCAGGAATTATTGGAATTTCCTTCCTGAAGGTTTTGCAAATTTTCAGAAATTTGGGGAATTTTTTTGTAGAATTTTTGGATTTTTTTCAGACAAGGAAACAATATTTTTTGGTGCCTGTAAATGAGGACAACAGGACGGTTGAGTAAGGAGAAGATGGTTTTTATCTTCTGACATGTTTCAGCCACATCTGCATGATGCATGTGTCCCGTTAAAATAAATCTATGACACAATAAATATGAAAATTAGTCTCGACTAGTTAAATCTGTCAGAAAAAAATATGAAAACAACTATTATCTCCAGATCGTTCAGCCTGGGAGTCAACAAGATTTTCAGCTTGTGACATTTGTAGCTGTAAATCTTTTCTAAATGTTCACAAACTGAACTTTTATTAGCTTTAAAAGGACAGGACGTGTTTAGCTCAGCTTAGCACAAAGACTGGAAACGGAGGGAAACTGTTAGCCTGAGAAGCCTTCCAGTAAGTCTGATTTACACGTTTCCCTAACTCTGAGGAAGATCTTTTCCTTCACGCTGCTCTAAAATACGACTGAGCCCAGCAGTCAGGAGACTTTTAACCCTAACTGTAGGCAGCGATTAATTAAAACTATAAATAAGTATCCGTAGTATGAGGCGACATCAGTTCAGAGTTTAACATCTGAGGAAACTTGGTGGACATGATTTAATGTTTCAGCTCAGTTTGGATGAGTTTCAGTTCATTCCAAAACAAGCAAACTAACTTCATTTTCAGCTCATTTTGCATTTCAGAGAATCTATCGGTCATTCAGGATGATTTTCTCTTGTCATTTTAGACAAACTTCATGTCATTTAAGACATTATTTTTTTTTAACATTTTTTGACAACATTTTGTTGTTTTCAGTCAGTTTGGAGTGATTTTAGACCATTTTTGAGTCAATTTAGACTAAATTCAGTTATTTTAGTCCAGATTTTCTCATTTTAATCTAATTTCCAGCTGATCTGAGTAAATTCTGCAGGACTTTAGATCTTTTCCTGTCGTTTTGCATCTTGTAGGTGATATTTAGTGTCTCTTCGTGGTCATTTTATGTGTATTTTTGTTCATTTTGTTCTATTTTTTTAGTTCTGTCTCTTTTTTTGTAGTTTTCTCTCAGTCAGGTAGCTTTTACATGTGGTTTAATGATTTTTCATCTATTCTGTGTTGGTTTTTGTCTCTTTCAGCTCATTTTGTGTCTCTCTGCTGTGTTGTTTCATCGTGTAGTTGTTTTTTTTTCTTTCTGTGGTAGTTTTACACAGAAATTCTACTTTTTAATTCTGGTTTCCATCATTCTAACTGATAGAAGACGTCTCCATTGGTCTCTCCTTCTTCATGATGTTCTGGTTCCTCAGAGCTGCAGGACTTTAAAAAGAAAAGCGCTTCAGAGGGTTGAATAAAGTTTCCTCGTCGTTTCCTCCAGGTGGTTCTGATCCACTCCAGGACGGAGCTGGCTGACCCGGAGCTGTTGTCCAGCGTCAGAGATCAGGCCAAGCAGGTTCTGCAGGAGAAAGGGGTGGAGCTTCTGCTTGGTAAGAACACCTGCTCTACCTGCCGACAGGTGAGTCCAGTTCTGTTTGGTTTAAACCTGCTGCTGCTGTGTTCCAGGACAGAAGGTGTCCAACCTGTCGGAGCTGCCGCTGAACGTGGTGCAGAAGGACACGGTTGTTACCACGGATACGGGAAACACGGTGACGGTAGATCTGATCATCAGCTGTGTTGGACTCAAAGTCAACTCTGCTGCCTACGAATCCAGCCTTGGTGAGCAGAGCACGGCTTCACATGAACCCACAAACTGGTCTGGTAGCAGGAACGATGCTAACACACAGTTAGCTCCCAGCAGAACTCATCCAAGAACATCACGTGATTGGATAAAGGCTCGAAACCCCTCCTCACATGATGAACACTAGCATTAACAGCTAACATTAGCATTAACAGCTAACATCAGCATCAAAAACTAATATTAGCATTAAAAAATAATATTAGCATTAACGACTAATATTAGCATTAGCAACTATATATATATATATAGTCGTCCTTCAATATTGAAGATGACCACGACCTCTGATCACTCGGGGGTGGGATGGGTGCGAAGATGGCTGATCAGGCCAATCCTGGCATGGAACAATCTGTTGCAATGTGGACAGGGGATGCTTGGAGCAGGAGCCGATGCTGAGCTCTGTTGGCGCACTCTCTCTTTCCTCCTCATGCGGCTCTGCTGCATGTCCTTGGTACGCTGTTCTTCATAGCGTGACACACCCTGCCTCACAAGCAAACGCCATTCCGGACGATTCTGTGCCCTCTGCTCCCATGTTGTATGAGGGATGTCGCATTTCTTGAGCGCCTCCTTGATTGTGTCCTTGTATCGCTTCTTGGGTCGGCCAAGTGATCGCTTGCCCACTGTAAGCTCTCCATAGAGCAGTCTCTTTGGGAGGCGGCTGTCATCCATGCGCAGGACATGGCCTGACCAGCGGAGTTGGGAGCGTAGGAGCATGGTATGAATACTCTCCATCTTGGCACGCTGCAGGACCTCAGTGTCTGGCACTTTATCTTGCCATTTGATGCGTAGGAGGCTTCTGATGTATCTCAAGTGGAAGGCACTGAGCTTCTTTGTATGCCGACTGTAGGGCGTCCATGTCTCACAGGCATAGAGTAAAGATGGTAGGACAACTGCTCTGTACACTTTCAGCTTGGTTCCGATGGAGAGTCCAGGCCGCTCCCACACTCTTTCCTTCAGTCTTCCAAAAGCTGCACTGGCTCTGGCTACACGGTAGGCAATCTCGTCATCAATGTTGGCTGAACGAGACAGAGTGCTGCCCAAGTAGACAAATTTGTCAACTGCTGCTAATCTCTGGCCATTCACGGAGATATCTGGTTCGGCATAAGGCACATTGGGTGGTGGTTGGTGTAGGACTTCAGTCTTCTTGGTGGAGATAGTAAGACCGAAGTTGTCACAGGCTCTTGCAAAGGCATCCATGCTTCTTTGCATTTCTTCCTGAGAGCTGGCATTGAGTGCACAGTCATCAGCAAACAGAAAGTCACGAGCTGTATCTCTTTGTACCTTGGTTTTTGCCTGTAGTCTCCTTATGTTGAATAGGCTGCCATCTGTGCGATAGTGAAAGCCAACGCCTATGTCTCCTTCTCTGAAAGCGTCTGTGAGCATTGCAGAAAAGACCATGCTGAAGAGCGTAGGGGCTAACACACAGCCTTGCTTTACGCCATTGGTGACCGCAAAAGGCTCAGAGTATTCGCCATCATCCTGTACTCTAGCATTCATACCATCATGGAACTGTCGGACCATTGCGATGAACTTCTCTGGGCAGCCAAACTTAGCCATGATCTTCCACAGCCCCTCACGGCATACAGTGTCAAACGCTTTAGTCAGATCCACGAAAGTGGTGTAGAGTCCGACATTCTGCTCCTGACATTTCTCTTGAAGTTGGCGGGCTGCAAAGATCATGTCCACAGTACTGCGTCCTGCACGAAATCCACATTGGCTCTCTGGAAGAAGGTCGCGTTCCAGATGTGTGATGAGACGATTCAGCAGAACACGAGCCAGAATCTTTCCTGCAGTGGAGAGCAAGGAAATTCCACGGTGGTTGTCACAAGAGTTCCTGTTCCCTTTTCGCTTGTAGAGGTGGATGAAAATAAAAAACATATTAGCATTAACGACTAATATTAGCATTAGACTAATATTAGCATTAGCAACTAATAGTAGCATTAACAGCTAACATTAGCATTAGCAACTAATAGTAGTATTAGCAACTAATATTAGCATTAGCATCCAATAGTAGCATTGACACTTATATTAGCATTAGCAACTAATAGTAGCGTTAACAACTAATATTAACATTGGAAACCTATATTAGCATTAACATCTAGTATTAGCATTAAAAACTAACATTAGAATTAACAACTAACATTCACATTAAAAATTCCAAAGTGGTTAAAATTAGGATCGCATTAAAAAGATAGCATTAAAAACCAATTTTGGCATTAAAAAGGTTATTGCTAACATAAAGGATAATGTTAAAAAAAAGAACTTAGATTGGCATTCCAAAAACGAGCATTAAACTACTGCTAGCATTAAAAAATTACCTTATCATAAAAAATGCTTACATTGGTAATAAATAAAAACCAACGTTAGCGTCAAAGTACTGATGTTGGCATAAATACAGCTTATATTAAAATAATAAACTAACATTAGCATAGAAAAACTAATGCAATTTAATGCTGCCATTAAAACTAGCATGACCAAAATAATACATTGTGCTAGCATTTAGCAAATAATGCTACCCTGAAAGTAATGTTAATATTAAGTCCAGTTCAATTAGCATTTAAAAAAAAACTTATTGATCAGTTATTGACCAGTCATTGACATTGATCAGTTATTGATCAGTGTTTCTTCTCCAGCCGGCTCTCTGGCTGATAACGGAGCCCTGAAGGTCAACGACTACCTGCAGGTTGAAGGTTTCTTCAACGTTTACGCCGTCGGCGACTGCACCGACGTTAAAGAGCCTAAGATGGCGTACCACGCCGGGCTGCACGCCGCTGTCGCTGTCGCCAACATCGTCAACAGTTTGAGCGGGAAGGAGCTGACGACGTATCGTACAGGTATGACTCACCTGAGAACTCACCTGTCTGCAGTTTCTGCCGGTGGACTGACGTCTGTGTTGCTGGTTGCTAGGTAACGTCACCCTGCTGATGGCGCTGGGCCGAGACGATGGCGTCGGCCAGTTTAACGGGTATCGGTTGCCTCGTTTCCTCGTCGCTTTGGGGAAAAGTCGGGACGTGTTGGTGTGGAAGAGCTGGTGGGACATGAATCAGAAACAGCCCTGATTCTCACGTCTACATTCCCTGGATGTTGATTCATGTTCAGTGTTTTCAAATCTAGAAACAAAAAAACAATCACCACTGCTGCCTGATGCTAAGTTAGCTGTGTTTCATGTTTACATACAATCCAGAATGCTGATTAGCAGCTTCTTTATGAACAACTTCACCATTTAGACATTAAAATTACCGTTTATAATCAGTTTCATGTGCCAACTTTGATATCTTTGACATCTGTTAGCTTTAGCTAACAGCTAACATGACATTCCAATGAGAAAACAGCAGCTATTAGCAGTAAAATGCTAACACAGAGCACACACAGTTAGCTTCACAGAAACAGATCAGTGCCTGAAAACATTAACCGACAGCGCCAGGTAAAAACACAGGTAATGTTTATACGCTTTAAAAACTAATGTTAGCATCTAAAAAAATAACAAGTTAGCATAAAATAATTTAACAATAAAACCATCATTATCAATAGACACTGATGTAACACATATTAGCAGAAAAATGTTAGCATAAAAACCAACGTTAGCATTAGTTTTTCATTTCTAAAGTTGAGGTAAAAAACAAGATGTTAGCATTAGCTCACTAATATTCGCATTCAAAACTTAGCATCAGTTTTTCAATGCTACTGTTTGATTTAAAATTAATTCAGCATAAAATAAAACTGATTACCAACGTAACTATTAAATTACTACCAGGACAAAAATGTAGCATTAGCTGAGGTCATTCTAAAACTACCTGAAGTTAGCATTGTTAACGTAAAAGTCTGGCAATGAGAAGCTACAATTAGCGTTAAACACTTTCACATTACATGCTAGCGTCAGTGTTTTGAACTTTGATATTAGCTTTAAAAACTGATGTTGGCATAAAATACAGATTAGTATCAACAGAAGCATTCAAAACAATAGTTTTAGCATAAAATGTTTGCATTAAAGAATGATGTTAGCATTGAAAAGCTGACATTAGCATAAAATAACTATTTGAAAAATGTACTTTAGCTATTCAACAGTTAATATTAGCACTGAGAAAACAGATGCTAACAGTAAACATCAGCATTGAAAAGCTAACCAACAAATATAAACCAACATTAGCAGATAAACAATAAAACGATCTGTTCTGTGTTTCTGTGATGTTCTTCCTGTTGTGTTCTCAGAACTGAATGGATTTTTCTAGACTGAAAGTTTTGGATATTCTTGGTATAAAAATTCAACTTTAGATATTTGGAGTTAGATGGATAAAAAGTGCATTTTTCCACGAAGTTTATTTCTTGTTTTTTCCTTTTGTTTCCCTGCTTTGTTTGTATGTTTGCTAAAAAAAAACATCATAAAATTAAATCCAACTCATCTGGTTGTATAGAAATCTGCTGGTTTTAATCAAAAACACAAAATAAAGACATGAAACACGTTTAAAAACTAAAACTTTATTTTTATCAAACAATAAATAAAATATTTTTAAACATGAAAAAGTGTTTTTGTGTTTTCATCCAGAAAATATCTGATCGTCATCATTTCCCATGGAACCAAATTCAGATCAATTCTCCATCAGACACCTCAAACTGATCAATAATAACATTAATAAATTAATGATAATAAATAATAATGATAAAGTTGGTCTGAGTGCTGCAGCTGCTGAAACAAACAAAAACCTTCAACCTGTGAGGATTTAAATAAACGTGAACAAACCGAGGAGACTCCAGCAGCCAATCAGGCGCCTTCATACGTCCAATAAATACCAATAATCAATAATAAATAAATAAATAGAAAACTATCAGGAAGGTTTGGCTGCTTCTCAGCTGCAGAGAAAAAAAACAGACATGAACATGTAAAACTTCTGATCAGGAACAAGATTCCTGTATTAGTTGCTGCTGCAGCGGTCCTCATCACTAGAAGGAACTTCTCAACCTGTATTTCTCTGCCGTGTATTTTAGCTTTTAAAAAGTTATTTTACTTTAAGGTTTAACTGAAACCCGTTTAGCTGCACTGAAGTTTAACTTTCAGCTGCTTTGAATTAAACTGCGCTTAACTTAACATTGAACATTACCTCTGAATCTCCATAATGTCATTAAATTCCTTCTCTCTTCCACTGCTCAAGTTCAATCCAGAATATAAAGTGACATTAATAGTGAATAAACTAACAACCAGCCATTGTGTTTATTTATTATTGCATGTATTTGTAGTAAAACATGAGTTGAAACATCCTACTTTTGGATCTAGAACTGTACAAGCCATTCATTTTCAGTCACCTGATGAGTTAAACGCCCCTTTTTATGTGAGGTTGAAGCAGAAAGTCTGAGTTAACAAAGAAAGTTGTTGATAATTTGTGATACCTGTTATCTCTGACTGAGGCTTTAGTTTTAGTTTAGCTGATTTACACGTAGAAACTTTTTTCAGGAAGATTTCTCAGTAGCTCAGAGGACAGGCTGCTTTTTACACAACCTTGGAAGAGAATGTCTGTCAATGCTTTCAGCAGAATTTAGAAACACAACACTTCCTAAACAGATATTCTGAGGCTGTGAGGTTGAACGTTTGACAGTATATCAGTGTGTTTGTTTGTGGTCTTTCTGTTTCTAGGTGGAAGCTGAATTAGTGAGGATGACTCCTGCTCCTGTCATCTCTAAGCTCCTCCCACATCTTTACCTGCACATGAGGAAAATCACTCCTGTAGAATGCAGGTATGTTTGTCATTATTATAAAAAGATGTTGCCTGGTGACCTGTCAGAAACCCATTATACAGAGTCAGCCAAAATAATGTTTACACACATCAGGAAAGGAAAAACTAGCATAAATATTTCAATACCAAATTTATTCAGACATCATGAGATTAATAAAAGTTATCTTTGGCCTCTACAATTCCAAGAGGTGCTCAAAGTGGAGGCCACTGGCTTCCAGACATTTCTGTTGTGTTGTAGACGTCACTTGTTGATGCTCCATTCATGAGGGTAGCGCCATCTGTTGGGAAAACATCGTACAACAGGACACAGAGTTATCGTGATTTGATCAAACTTAGAAAGAGGAATCTATATGTATAGAAGTACTGATACAAATGAAATATTTATAAAAGTTTTTCTTTTCCTGATGTGTGTCTACATTATTTTGGCTGATTCTGACTCTGTGAACTTAATGAGAACAAAACTGTCGTTTAATTGTTGCTCTGAAAGCTTCTTTAGTGAAAACCAGCTGGTGTTCTGCTTTGAAACAAACTGCTGTTGAGGTCTGTGTTTTTAGGTTTAACCCCACAGTTTCTGAATGAACTGATAGTTTGTTTTTTTTCCTGATCAATGTGGACGTTCTAATTGATGGTAACATTTACTGATCATATAATCAGCATGACAATATAACAGTAGAACATTCTGACCACCTGACTAATACTGTGTTGGTCCCTTTATGCTGCTAAAACTCCTCTGACCCAGTGGTTCATCAGAACCTCTGGGGATCCTGTGGATCCTGTGGATCCTGTGGGTTGCAGGGTGGGTCCTACCTAGACCAGGCTGATCCTGGACCATCCCACAGATGCTCCATCAGATCTGGATGTGGGGAGTGTGGAACCCAGGTGAACAGCTGAGCTCTGTCGTGTTCCTCGGACCACTCCTGAGCAGTTTTAGTTTGTCCTGCTGAGGGAGGCAGCTGGCATCAAGGACTGCTGTTGCCATGGAGACTAGGGGGTTGTTTGTCCTGCAGTGTTTAGGTGGTGGTACATGTCAAACATCCACATGAACGTCAAGGTTTCCCAGCAGAACGTTGCATTAGAACAAGATGATGGATGTTGTTGTCTTCAGCTGTCAGTGGTCAGAATGTTGTGGCTGATCGGTGGATCTGTCTGCCTTTACTCTGACATCCAGAGTTCTACAAAAGTGGAGAATGTGTGCAGTGCAGAAGAGATTTACTTTATTGGATGCAGTTTTAGTGGTTCCATCAGAGAAAATCATATCCATATACAGATTTTTATTAATTCCAGGGCTGGTTCAGTAAAGATTATAATAATAACTACATCAGATAATTCTTTGTTGCAGTTGGAATTTTGCAGACTGAGATGGTTGAGAAGGTTTCAGTTCTTGTTTTAGCAAAATATGTTCTAATAGAAGATCTTTATTGTCATTGTACATGAAATTATCTGCAAACCAGCAAAGTGCATCAGTCTGAGGTATCTAAAAATAAATAAGTAAAGAAAAATGCTTCTAAAGCCAATAATAAACAGAATATTTTGAGGGAATATTCTGAAAAGGAAAGAAAAGCTCCATTCTCACTCCTCTCAGGATAAACTCATTAAAATTGACTTTAAATTTAGCTTCAACACGAGATAAAAACATTTACTTTCATTATTGATGTTGTCAAGTTTTAATAAAGTTCATGCTACTTTTATAAAATGATGAAAGTGAATAAATTGTATTTCTGTGATCTGTGTTTGATTTCTGTCTTTTCTCCTGTCATCCAGATGTTCAGAGGGAGATGATGCCACATCTGGTCCAGCTGATGGAAGGTCTTGAAGTTCTCTGACTGGCCTGGACTGAAGATGGTCGTCTCACTGGATTTAAGGTTCAGATGTTCAGTAACAAACTCCACCAATGTGCCAACAGGGAAGCTTTAGGT
Source organism: Amphiprion clarkii (assembly GCA_027123335.1). NCBI lineage: Eukaryota > Metazoa > Chordata > Actinopteri > Pomacentridae > Amphiprion > Amphiprion clarkii. The sequence goes on along the minus strand of CM049582.1, from coordinate 838,737 downwards.
TTATTAAATGTTGCTATGAAGGTTTCACTGTTTTTCTTTGTGAATGCAATGAGCTCCAACTGAAACTTGAATTAGAACTAAGTAAGTAAATCCTTCCATCTGAAAGGATCTAGTTGCATTAATAACCTCATAACATTCTAATTTTTATTCCAGTCTTGGTTGGAAATAGAATCTCTGTATTGATTCAGGTAAAAAGTGAACTTCACAGCATGTTGGAGCAAAACAACCAGATGAAAACTGTGATGGTGTTGGATTGTCAGACCGTAATGTTGCAGCTCAAAGCAGCTTTTCTAGCTCAGTTCATTCTGACATTCAGGTGGAATATACCATCAGACCAACCTCCAAGGTCTACAGTAGTGAATTTTAGGTGGAATATACCATTAAACTCACCTTTTAGGTCTACATTGGAGGATTTTAGGTGGAATGTTCTTCCAAACCGTCTTTTAGTCTACATTTAAGGATGTTTAGGATGGTATATTCTTCCAAACCAACTTCTCAGGTCTACATTTCAGGTGGAATATTCCTCCATACTAACTTTTTTGGTCTACATTGAAGGATTTTTTCCAAACCACCCTTTGGGGTCTATATTTGAGGTTTTAGGTGGAATATTCCTTTTAACCAGCCCCTCAGGTCTCTTTGAGGATTTTGGATGGAATACTCGGTTAAAGCAACATTTTAGGTGCATGTCCAAGGATTTTTGGTGGAATGTTCCTTTAAGGTGGATGTGTGAGGACCTTGTAGGTGGAATACTTCCTGAAACCAACCTTTTAGATCAATATTCAAAGATTTAAGGTGGAATATTCCTTTAAACCAACCTAAATTTCATGTTTTGATCATTATCAAGTGAGAAACCTCAATCCAGAATCCTCATAATGACGTTTGAGATTTATGCTGCTGTTATTTGTTTAGTCCAGACTAAATGACAGAAATCCACAACTGTAATTTTATTTCAGGACTCGGTTATTAAATGTCAAAACAATCCATGTGATTCTAAAAACTCAACAGCTTTACAAACTCTAAGATTAAACTCTCCACAAGGATCCAAAATAAGTTGGACTTCTACATGAGAGCTTTAATTATTCTTCATCTACTTCCTGAAAAGTTTGGTCAATAAAAAAGACATAAACTAATATTTTCAGCTGAACTAAAGACAGACTTTGTGATTTTTCTGCTCACATGTTGTGTTGTTGTAAACTTCCTCTTTCAAATAAATATCCTCCGAACCCCCTGGAAACCAGCGTTTGTCCTGTTTTTGTGTTGCTCCTCTGCGACACTAGACAGCCGGGTCCTAATGTTTTTTGAGCAACACACCATACTATGACGTTTTTACAATGAGGGTTCTACTATGGAACCAGTTTGACATGTTCAGGTGTTCTTTGTGTGAAAACTCAGAGATTTCAGGGATCAGAAGGTGGTTTTCAACTTTCTTTATTAACTTTCTGCTTCAACTTTAAACTAAATTTCCTTCACTAAGCCAGCCCTCTGGACTTCCAGGAAGCTGTGTTCCTATTGGCTGTCCAGGTGGCTGCTTGGTGTTATCAGGAACACCTGAGCAGCTCAGTGTCTTCCTGCTTTATGTGGCTGCATCAAACATTTCCTCTGCTTCTCTTCACCACTGAACCGGGTTTGGCTCTGTTGCTTTAGTTTGTTCTTTAGGCGTTGGCTTGCAGCTTCCAGCAGTAAAATCGTCTCTAATGTGTTTCTTGGTGTGTTTTAGGGCTTTGTACTGGATAGTTGTCTTGGTAAATGAGGTGCTTTAGCCAGAGTTAATACATGGCATTTTTTTTCGACATAGTATAGTAAGGCGTTTTTTTTTTTGCGCCAAAATTCATGATGATTTTTTTTTCAAAGAAAACCTTTCTGGAGTGTTTTTCACGGCCTCCTTTACATTATTTCATCATATGGCACGTTTTTAAGACATGTTTGAAAAATCGCATTTTTTTTCGACATAGTATAGTAAGGCGTTTTTTTTGGGCCAAAATTCATGATGATTTTTTTTTCAAAGAAAACCTTTCTGGAGTGTTTTTCACAGCCTCCTTTACATTATTTCATCATATGGCACGTTTTTACAACATGTTTGAAAAATCGCATTTTTTTTCGACATAGTATAGTAAGGCGTTTTTTTTGCGCCAAAATTCATGATGATTTTTTTTTCAAAGAAAACCTTTCTGGAGTGTTTTTCACGGCCTCCTTTACATTATTTCATCATATGGCACGTTTTTACAACATGTTTGAAAAATCGCATTTTTTTTCGACATAGTATAGTAAGGCGTTTTTTTTGCGCCAAAAATTCATGATGATTTTTTTTTCAAAGAAAACCTTTCTGGAGTGTTTTTCACGGCCTCCTTTACATTATTTCATCATATGGCACGTTTTTACAACATGTTTGAAAAATCGCATTTTTTTTCGACATAGTATAGTAAGGCGTTTTTTTTGCGCCAAAATTCATGATGATTTTTTTTTCAAAGAAAACCTTTCTGGAGTGTTTTTCACGGCCTCCTTTACATTATTTCATCATATGGCACGTTTTTACAACATGTTTGAAAAATCGCATTTTTTTTCGACATAGTATAGTAAGGCGTTTTTTTTGCGCCAAAATTCATGATGATTTTTTTTTCAAAGAAAAGCTTTCTGGAGTGTTTTTCACGGCCTCCTTTACATTATTTCATCATATGGCACGTTTTTACAACATGTTTGAAAAATCGCATTTTTTTTCGACATAGTATAGTAAGGCGTTTTTTTTGCGCCAAAATTCATGATGATTTTTTTTTCAAAGAAAACCTTTCTGGAGTGTTTTTCACGGCCTCCTTTACATTATTTCATCATATGGCACGTTTTTACAACATGTTTGAAAAATCGCATTTTTTTTCGACATAGTATAGTAAGGCGTTTTTTTTGCGCCAAAATTCATGATGATTTTTTTTCAAAGAAAACCTTTCTGGAGTGTTTTTCACGGCCTCCTTTGCGTTATCTCATCATATGGCACGTTTTTAAGACATGTTTGAAAAATCGCATTTTTTTTCGACATAGTATAGTAAGGCGTTTTTTTTGCGCCAAAATTCATGATGATTTTTTTTTCAAAGAAAACCTTTCTGGAGTGTTTTTCACGGCCTCCTTTACATTATTTCATCATATGGTACATTTTTACAACATGTTTGAAAAATCGCATTTTTTTCGACATAGTATAGTAAGGCGTTTTTTTTGCGCCAAAATTCATGATGATTTTTTTTTCAAAGAAAACCTTTCTGGAGTGTTTTTCACGGCCTCCTTTACATTATTTCATCATATGGCACGTTTTTACAACATGTTTGAAAAATCGCATTTTTTTTCGACATAGTATAGTAAGGCGTTTTTTTTGCGCCAAAATTCATGATGATTTTTTTTTCAAAGAAAACCTTTCTGGAGTGTTTTTCACGGCCTCCTTTACATTATCTCATCATATGGCACGTTTTTACAGACATGTTTGAAAAATCGCATTTTTTTTCGACATAGTATAGTAAGGCGTTTTTTTTGCGCCAAAATTCATGATGATTTTTTTTCAAAGAAAACCTTTCTGGAGTGTTTTTCACGGCCTCCTTTACATTATTTCATCATATGGCACGTTTTTACAACATGTTTGAAAAATCGCATTTTTTTTCGACATAGTATAGTAAGGCGTTTTTTTTGCGCCAAAATTCATGATGATTTTTTTTTCAAAGAAAACCTTTCTGGAGTGTTTTTCACGGCCTCCTTTACATTATTTCATCATATGGCACGTTTTTACAACATGTTTGAAAAATCGCATTTTTTTCGACATAGTATAGTAAGGCGTTTTTTTTGCGCCAAAATTCATGATGATTTTTTTTTCAAAGAAAACCTTTCTGGAGTGTTTTTCACGGCCTCCTTTACATTATTTCATCATATGGCACGTTTTTACAACATGTTTGAAAAATCGCATTTTTTTTCGACATAGTATAGTAAGGCGTTTTTTTTTGCGCCAAAATTCATGATGATTTTTTTTTCAAAGAAAACCTTTCTGGAGTGTTTTTCACGGCCTCCTTTACATTATTTCATCATATGGCACGTTTTTAAACATGTTTGAAAAATCGCATTTTTTTTCGACATAGTATAGTAAGGCGTTTTTTTTGGGCCAAAATTCATGATGATTTTTTTTTCAAAGAAAACCTTTCTGGAGTGTTTTTCACAGCCTCCTTTACATTATTTCATCATATGGCACGTTTTTACAACATGTTTGAAAAATCGCATTTTTTTTCGACATAGTATAGTAAGGCGTTTTTTTTGCGCCAAAATTCATGATGATTTTTTTTTCAAAGAAAACCTTTCTGGAGTGTTTTTCACGGCCTCCTTTACATTATTTCATCATATGGCACGTTTTTACAACATGTTTGAAAAATCGCATTTTTTTTCGACATAGTATAGTAAGGCGTTTTTTTTGCGCCAAAATTCATGATGATTTTTTTTTCAAAGAAAACCTTTCTGGAGTGTTTTTCACGGCCTCCTTTACATTATTTCATCATATGGCACGTTTTTACAACATGTTTGAAAAATCGCATTTTTTTTCGACATAGTATAGTAAGGCGTTTTTTTTGCGCCAAAATTCATGATGATTTTTTTTTCAAAGAAAACCTTTCTGGAGTGTTTTTCACGGCCTCCTTTACATTATTTCATCATATGGCACGTTTTTACAACATGTTTGAAAAATCGCATTTTTTTTCGACATAGTATAGTAAGGCGTTTTTTTTGCGCCAAAATTCATGATGATTTTTTTTTCAAAGAAAACCTTTCTGGAGTGTTTTTCACGGCCTCCTTTACATTATTTCATCATATGGCACGTTTTTACAACATGTTTGAAAAATCGCATTTTTTTTCGACATAGTATAGTAAGGCGTTTTTTTTGCGCCAAAATTCATGATGATTTTTTTTTCAAAGAAAACCTTTCTGGAGTGTTTTTCACGGCCTCCTTTACATTATTTCATCATATGGCACGTTTTTACAACATGTTTGAAAAATCGCATTTTTTTCGACATAGTATAGTAAGGCGTTTTTTTTGCGCCAAAATTCATGATGATTTTTTTTCAAAGAAAACCTTTCTGGAGTGTTTTTCACGGCCTCCTTTACATTATTTCATCATATGGCACGTTTTTACAACATGTTTGAAAAATCGCATTTTTTTTCGACATAGTATAGTAAGGCGTTTTTTTTGCGCCAAAATTCATGATGATTTTTTTTTCAAAGAAAACCTTTCTGGAGTGTTTTTCACGGCCTCCTTTACATTATTTCATCATATGGCACGTTTTTACAACATGTTTGAAAAATCGCATTTTTTTTCGACATAGTATAGTAAGGCGTTTTTTTTGCGCCAAAATTCATGATGATTTTTTTTTCAAAGAAAACCTTTCTGGAGTGTTTTTCACGGCCTCCTTTACATTATTTCATCATATGGCACGTTTTTACAACATGTTTGAAAAATCGCATTTTTTTTCGACATAGTATAGTAAGGCGTTTTTTTTGCGCCAAAATTCATGATGATTTTTTTTTCAAAGAAAACCTTTCTGGAGTGTTTTTCACGGCCTCCTTTACATTATTTCATCATATGGCACGTTTTTACAACATGTTTGAAAAATCGCATTTTTTTTCGACATAGTATAGTAAGGCGTTTTTTTTGCGCCAAAATTCATGATGATTTTTTTTTCAAAGAAAACCTTTCTGGAGTGTTTTTCACAGCCTCCTTTACATTATTTCATCATATGGCACGTTTTTACAACATGTTTGAAAAATTGCATTTTTTTTCGACATAGTATAGTAAGGCGTTTTTTTTGCGCCAAAATTCATGATGATTTTTTTTTCAAAGAAAACCTTTCTGGAGTGTTTTTCACGGCCTCCTTTACATTATTTCATCATATGGCACGTTTTTACAACATGTTTGAAAAATCGCATTTTTTTCGACATAGTATAGTAAGGCGTTTTTTTTGCGCCAAAATTCATGATGATTTTTTTTTCAAAGAAAACCTTTCTGGAGTGTTTTTCACGGCCTCCTTTACATTATTTCATCATATGGCACGTTTTTACAACATGTTTGAAAAATCGCATTTTTTTTCGACATAGTATAGTAAGGCGTTTTTTTTGCGCCAAAATTCATGATGATTTTTTTTTCAAAGAAAACCTTTCTGGAGTGTTTTTCACGGCCTCCTTTGCATTATTTCATCATATGGCACGTTTTTACAACATGTTTGAAAAATCGCATTTTTTTTCGACATAGTATAGTAAGGCGTTTTTTTTGCGCCAAAATTCATGATGATTTTTTTTTCAAAGAAAACCTTTCTGGAGTGTTTTTCACGGCCTCCTTTACATTATTTCATCATATGGCACGTTTTTACAACATGTTTGAAAAATCGCATTTTTTTTCGACATAGTATAGTAAGGCGTTTTTTTTGCGCCAAAATTCATGATGATTTTTTTTTCAAAGAAAACCTTTCTGGAGTGTTTTTCACGGCCTCCTTTACATTATTTCATCATATGGCACGTTTTTACAACATGTTTGAAAAATCGCATTTTTTTCGACATAGTATAGTAAGGCGTTTTTTTTGCGCCAAAATTCATGATGATTTTTTTTTCAAAGAAAACCTTTCTGGAGTGTTTTTCACGGCCTCCTTTACATTATTTCATCATATGGCACGTTTTTACAACATGTTTGAAAAATCGCATTTTTTTTCGACATAGTATAGTAAGGCGTTTTTTTTGCGCCAAAATTCATGATGATTTTTTTTCAAAGAAAACCTTTCTGGAGTGTTTTTCACGGCCTCCTTTACATTATTTCATCATATGGCACGTTTTTACAACATGTTTGAAAAATCGCATTTTTTTTCGACATAGTATAGTAAGGCGTTTTTTTTGGGCCAAAATTCATGATGATTTTTTTTTCAAAGAAAACCTTTCTGGAGTGTTTTTCACGGCCTCCTTTACATTATTTCATCATATGGCACGTTTTTACAACATGTTTGAAAAATCGCATTTTTTTTCGACATAGTATAGTAAGGCGTTTTTTTTGCGCCAAAATTCATGATGATTTTTTTTTCAAGGAAAACCTTTCTGGAGTGTTTTTCACGGCCTCCTTTACATTATTTCATCATATGGCACGTTTTTACAACATGTTTGAAAAATCGCATTTTTTTTCGACATAGTATAGTAAGGCGTTTTTTTTGCGCCAAAATTCATGATGATTTTTTTTTCAAAGAAAACCTTTCTGGAGTGTTTTTCACGGCCTCCTTTACATTATTTCATCATATGGCACGTTTTTAAGACATGTTTGAAAAATCGCATTTTTTTTCGACATAGTATAGTAAGGCGTTTTTTTTGCGCCAAAATTCATGATGATTTTTTTTTCAAAGAAAACCTTTCTGGAGTGTTTTTCACGGCCTCCTTTACATTATTTCATCATATGGCACGTTTTTACAACATGTTTGAAAAATCGCATTTTTTTTCGACATAGTATAGTAAGGCGTTTTTTTTGCGCCAAAATTCATGATGATTTTTTTTTCAAAGAAAACCTTTCTGGAGTGTTTTTCACGGCCTCCTTTACATTATTTCATCATATGGCACGTTTTTAAGACATGTTTGAAAAATCGCATTTTTTTCGACATAGTATAGTAAGGCGTTTTTTTTGCGCCAAAATTCATGATGATTTTTTTTTCAAAGAAAACCTTTCTGGAGTGTTTTTCACAGCCTCCTTTACATTATTTCATCATATGGCACGTTTTTACAACATGTTTGAAAAATCGCATTTTTTTTCGACATAGTATAGTAAGGCGTTTTTTTTGCGCCAAAATTCATGATGATTTTTTTTTCAAAGAAAACCTTTCTGGAGTGTTTTTCACGGCCTCCTTTACATTATTTCATCATATGGCACGTTTTTACAACATGTTTGAAAAATCGCATTTTTTTTCGACATAGTATAGTAAGGCGTTTTTTTTGCGCCAAAATTCATGATGATTTTTTTTTCAAAGAAAACCTTTCTGGAGTGTTTTTCACGGCCTCCTTTACATTATTTCATCATATGGCACGTTTTTACAACATGTTTGAAAAATCGCATTTTTTTTCGACATAGTATAGTAAGGCGTTTTTTTTGCGCCAAAATTCATGATGTTTTTTTTCAAAGAAAACCTTTCTGGAGTGTTTTTCACGGCCTCCTTTACATTATTTCATCATATGGCACGTTTTTACAACATGTTTGAAAAATCGCATTTTTTTTCGACATAGTATAGTAAGGCGTTTTTTTTGCGCCAAAATTCATGATGATTTTTTTTTCAAAGAAAACCTTTCTGGAGTGTTTTTCACGGCCTCCTTTACATTATTTCATCATATGGCACGTTTTTACAACATGTTTGAAAAATCGCATTTTTTTTCGACATAGTATAGTAAGGCGTTTTTTTTGCGCCAAAATTCATGATGATTTTTTTTTCAAAGAAAACCTTTCTGGAGTGTTTTTCACGGCCTCCTTTACATTATTCATCATATGGCACGTTTTTACAACATGTTTGAAAAATCGCATTTTTTTTCGACATAGTATAGTAAGGCGTTTTTTTGCGCCAAAATTCATGATGATTTTTTTTCAAAGAAAACCTTTCTGGAGTGTTTTTCACGGCCTCCTTTACATTATTTCATCATATGGCACGTTTTTACAACATGTTTGAAAAATCACATTTTTTTTTGACATAGTTTAGTATGTCGTCCAAGAACTGAAAGAAAGCTGTCCAGGTAGCTCAACTGGTTAAGAGGGTAACTCCCAAACAGAGCTACATTGAAGACGCAGGTTCAATTCCAGCTTTGGGAGCAAAAAGAGAAAAAATATCTTCTTTGTCATTGAAAATATTATTAAAACCTCATAGTTTAGTATGCTGTCCAAAATATGGAAAAAAAAGTCCAAAATGTGACAAAGGCGCCAAAATTCATGATGATTTTTTTTTCAAAGAAAACCCTTCTGGAGTGTTTTTCACAGCCTCCTTTACATTATTTCATCATATGACACGTTTTTACAACATGTAGAAAAATTGTGGGGTTTTTTTCGACATAGTATACTATGTCGAAAAAAAATGCGAATTTTCAACATGTAAAAACGTGCCATATGATGAAATAATTAAAATACAATTAAACAAGAACAATATTAAACATTTTTAAAAAATACAAAACATTTAATTTTTGCTCCGAAAGCTTCTTTAGTGAAAACCGGCTGGTGTTCTGCTTTGAAACAAACTTTAATTATTCTTCATCTATTTCCTGAAAAGTTTGGTCAATAAAAAAGACAAAAACTAATATTTTCAGCTAAACTAAAGACAGACTTTGTGATTTTTCTGCTCACATGTTGTGTTGTTGTAAACTTCCTCTTTCAAATAAATATCCTCCTAACCCCCTGGAAACCAGCGTTTGTCCTGTTTTTGTGTTGCTCCTCGGCGACCCTAGACAGCCGGGTCCTAATGTTTTTAGAGCAACACACCATACTATGACGTTTTTACAATGATGGTTCTACTATGGAACCAGTTTGACATGTTCAGGTGTTCTTTGTGTGAAAACTCAGAGATTTCAGGGATCAGAAGGTGGTTTTCAACTTTCTTTGTTAACTTTCTGCTTCAACTTTAAACTAAATTTCCTTGACTAACCCCGCCCTCTGGACTTCCAGGAAGCTGTGTTCCTATTGGCTGTCCAGGTGGCAGCTTGGTGTTATCAGGAACACCTGAGCAGCTCAGTGTCTTCCTGCTTTATGTGGCTGCATCAAACATTTCCTCTGTTTCTCTTCACCACTGAACCGGGTTTGGCTCTGTTGCTTTAGTTTGTTCTTTAGGCGTTGGCTTGCAGCTTCCAGCAGTAAAATCGTCTCTAATGTGTTTCTTGGTGTGTTTTAGGGCTTTGTACTGGATAGTTGTCTTGGTAAATGAGGTGCTTTAGCCAGAGTTAATACATGGCATTTTTTTTTCAACATAGTATAGTAAGGCGTTTTTTTTTTTTGCGCCAAAATTCATGATGATTTTTTTTCAAAGAAAACCTTTCTGGAGTGTTTTTCACGGCCTCCTTTACATTATTTCATCATATGGCACGTTTTTACAACATGTTTGAAAAATCGCATTTTTTTTCGACATAGTATAGTAAGGCGTTTTTTTTGCGCCAAAATTCATGATGATTTTTTTTTCAAAGAAAACCTTTCTGGAGTGTTTTTCACGGCCTCCTTTACATTATCTCATCATATGGCACGTTTTTAAGACATGTTTGAAAAATCGCATTTTTTTTCGACATAGTATAGTAAGGCGTTTTTTTTGCGCCAAAATTCATGATGATTTTTTTTTCAAAGAAAACCTTTCTGGAGTGTTTTTCACGGCCTCCTTTACATTATTTCATCATATGGCACGTTTTTACAACATGTTTGAAAAATCGCATTTTTTTTCGACATAGTATAGTAAGGCGTTTTTTTTGGGCCAAAATTCATGATGATTTTTTTTTCAAAGAAAACCTTACTGGAGTGTTTTTCACGGCCTCCTTTACATTATTTCATCATATGGCACGTTTTTACAACATGTTTGAAAAATCACATTTTTTTTCGACATAGTATAGTAAGGCGTTTTTTTGCGCCAAAATTCATGATGATTTTTTTTTCAAAGAGAACCTTACATGGAGTGTTTTTCACGGCCTCCTTTACATTATTTCATCATATGGCACGTTTTTACAACATGTTTGAAAAATCGCATTTTTTTTCGACATAGTATAGTAAGGCGTTTTTTTTGCGCCAAAATTCATGATGATTTTTTTTCAAAGAAAACCTTTCTGGAGTGTTTTTCACGGCCTCCTTTACATTATTTCATCATATGGCACGTTTTTACAACATGTTTGAAAAATCGCATTTTTTTTCGACATAGTATAGTAAGGCGTTTTTTTTTGCGCCAAAATTCATGATGATTTTTTTTTCAAAGAAAACCTTTCTGGAGTGTTTTTCACGGCCTCCTTTACATTATTTCATCATATGGCACGTTTTTACAACATGTTTGAAAAATCGCATTTTTTTTCGACATAGTATAGTAAGGCGTTTTTTTTGCGCCAAAATTCATGATTTTTTTTTTCAAAGAAAACCTTTCTGGAGTGTTTTTCACGGCCTCCTTTACATTATTTCATCATATGGCACGTTTTTACAACATGTTTGAAAAATCGCATTTTTTTTCGACATAGTATAGTAAGGCGTTTTTTTTGCGCCAAAATTCATGATGATTTTTTTTTCAAAGAAAACCTTTCTGGAGTGTTTTTCACGGCCTCCTTTACATTATTTCATCATATGGCACGTTTTTAAGACATGTTTGAAAAATCGCATTTTTTTTCGACATAGTATAGTAAGGCGTTTTTTTTGCGCCAAAATTCATGATGATTTTTTTTTCAGAGAAAACCTTTCTGGAGTGTTTTTCACGGCCTCCTTTACATTATTTCATCATATGGCACGTTTTTACAACATGTTTGAAAAATCGCATTTTTTTTCGACATAGTATAGTAAGGCGTTTTTTTTTGCGCCAAAATTCATGATGATTTTTTTTTCAAAGAAAACCTTTCTGGAGTGTTTTTCACGGCCTCCTTTACATTATTTCATCATATGGCACGTTTTTACAACATGTTTGAAAAATCGCATTTTTTTTCGACATAGTATAGTAAGGCGTTTTTTTTGCGCCAAAATTCATGATGTTTTTTTTCAAAGAAAACCTTTCTGGAGTGTTTTTCACGGCCTCCTTTACATTATTTCATCATATGGCACGTTTTTACAACATGTTTGAAAAATCGCATTTTTTTTCGACATAGTATAGTAAGGCGTTTTTTTTGCGCCAAAATTCATGATGATTTTTTTTTCAAAGAAAACCTTTCTGGAGTGTTTTTCACGGCCTCCTTTACATTATTTCATCATATGGCACGTTTTTAAGACATGTTTGAAAAATCGCATTTTTTTCGACATAGTATAGTAAGGCGTTTTTTTTGCGCCAAAATTCATGATGATTTTTTTTTCAAAGAAAACCTTTCTGGAGTGTTTTTCACAGCCTCCTTTGCATTATTTCATCATATGGCACGTTTTTACAACATGTTTGAAAAATCGCATTTTTTTTCGACATAGTATAGTAAGGCGTTTTTTTTGCGCCAAAATTCATGATGATTTTTTTTTCAAAGAAAACCTTTCTGGAGTGTTTTTCACGGCCTCCTTTACATTATTTCATCATATGGCACGTTTTTACAACATGTTTGAAAAATCGCATTTTTTTTCGACATAGTATAGTAAGGCGTTTTTTTTGCGCCAAAATTCATGATGATTTTTTTTTCAAAGAAAACCTTTCTGGAGTGTTTTTCACGGCCTCCTTTACATTATTTCATCATATGGCACGTTTTTACAACATGTTTGAAAAATCGCATTTTTTTTCGACATAGTATAGTAAGGCGTTTTTTTTGCGCCAAAATTCATGATGATTTTTTTTTCAAAGAAAACCTTTCTGGAGTGTTTTTCACGGCCTCCTTTACATTATTTCATCATATGGCACGTTTTTACAACATGTTTGAAAAATCGCATTTTTTTTCGACATAGTATAGTAAGGCGTTTTTTTTGGGCCAAAATTCATGATGATTTTTTTTTCAAAGAAAACCTTTCTGGAGTGTTTTTCACGGCCTCCTTTACATTATTTCATCATATGGCACGTTTTTACAACATGTTTGAAAAATCGCATTTTTTTTCGACATAGTATAGTAAGGCGTTTTTTTTGCGCCAAAATTCATGATGATTTTTTTTTCAAAGAAAACCTTTCTGGAGTGTTTTTCACGGCCTCCTTTACATTATTTCATCATATGGCACGTTTTTACAACATGTTTGAAAAATCGCATTTTTTTTCGACATAGTATAGTAAGGCGTTTTTTTTGCGCCAAAATTCATGATGATTTTTTTTTCAAAGAAAACCTTTCTGGAGTGTTTTTCACGGCCTCCTTTACATTATTTCATCATATGGCACGTTTTTACAACATGTTTGAAAAATCGCATTTTTTTTCGACATAGTATAGTAAGGCGTTTTTTTTGCGCCAAAATTCATGATGATTTTTTTTCAAAGAAAACCTTTCTGGAGTGTTTTTCACGGCCTCCTTTACATTATTTCATCATATGGCACGTTTTTACAACATGTTTGAAAAATCGCATTTTTTTTCGACATAGTATAGTAAGGCGTTTTTTTTGCGCCAAAATTCATGATGATTTTTTTTTCAAAGAAAACCTTTCTGGAGTGTTTTTCACGGCCTCCTTTACGTTATTTCATCATATGGCACGTTTTTACAACATGTTTGAAAAATCACATTTTTTTTTGACATAGTTTAGTATGTCGTCCAAGAACTGAAAGAAAGCTGTCCAGGTAGCTCAACTGGTTAAGAGGGTAACTCCTAAACAGAGCTACATTGAAGACGCAGGTTCAATTCCAGCTTTGGGAGCAAAAAGAGAAAAAATATGTTCTTTGTCATTGAAAATATTATTAAAACCTCATAGTTTAGTATGCTGTCCAAAATATGGAAAAAAAAAGTCCAAAATGTGACAAAGGCGCCAAAATTCATGATGATTTTTTTTTCAAAGAAAACCCTTCTGGAGTGTTTTTCACAGCCTCCTTTACATTATTTCATCATATGACACATTTTTACAACATGTAGAAAAATTGTGGGGTTTTTTTCGACATAGTATACTATGTCGAAAAAAAATGCGAATTTTCAACATGTAAAAACGTGCCATATGATGAAATAATTAAAATACAATTAAACAAGAACAATATTAAACATTTTTAAAAAATACAAAACATTTAATTTTTGCTCCGAAAGCTTCTTTAGTGAAAACCGGCTGGTGTTCTGCTTTGAAACAAACTTTAATTATTCTTCATCTACTTCCTGAAAAGTTTGGTCAATAAAAAAGACAAAAACTAATATTTTCAGCTAAAGACAGACTTTGTGATTTTTCTGCTCACATGTTGTGTTGTTGTAAACTTCCTCTTTCAAATAAATATCCTCCTAACCCCCTGGAAACCAGCGTTTGTCCTGTTTTTGTGTTGCTCCTCGGCGACCCTAGACAGCCGGGTCCTAATGTTTTTAGAGCAACACACCATACTATGACGTTTTTACAATGATGGTTCTACTATGGAACCAGTTTGACATGTTCAGGTGTTCTTTGTGTGAAAACTCAGAGATTTCAGGGATCAGAAGGTGGTTTTCAACTTTCTTTGTTAACTTTCTGCTTCAACTTTAAACTAAATTTCCTTCACTAAGCCAGCCCTCTGGACTTCCAGGAAGCTGTGTTCCTATTGGCTGTCCAGGTGGCTGCTTGGTGTTATCAGGAACACCTGAGCAGCTCAGTGTCTTCCTGCTTTATTTAGCTGCAGACAAACATTTCCTCTGCTTCTCTTCACCACTGAACCGGGTTTGGCTCCGTTGCTTTAGTTTGTTCTTTAGGCGTTGGCTTGCAGCTTCCAGCAGTAAAATCGTCTCTAATGTGTTTCTTGGTGTGTTTTAGGGCTTTGTACTGGATAGTTGTCTTGGTAAATGAGGTGCTTTAGCCAGAGTTAATACATGGCATTTTTTTTTTCGACATAGTATAGTAAGGCGCTTTTTTACCCCCAAAATTCATGATAATTTTTTCTTCAAAGAAAACCTTTCTGGAGTGTTTTTCACGCCCTCCTTTACATTATCTCATCATATGGCACGTGTTTAAGACATGTTTGAAAAATCACATTTTTTTTCGACATAGTATAGTAAGGCGTTTTTTTTGCGCCAAAATTCATGATGATTTTTTTTTTAGGAGAAAACCTTTCTGGAGTGCTTTTCACAGCCTCCTTTGCATTATTTCATCATATGGCAAGTTTTTACAACATGTTTGAAAAATCGTATTTTTTTTCGACATAGTATAGTAAGGCGTTTTTTTGGGCCAAAATTCATGATGATTTTTTTTTCAAAGAGAACCTTACCATAGTCTTTTTCATGGCCTCCTTTACATTATTTCATCATATGGCACGTTTTTACATGTTTGAAAAATCACATTTTTTTTTCGACATAGTATAGTAAGGCGTTTTTTTGCGCCAAAATTCATGATGATTTTTTTTCAAAGAAAACCTTTCTGGAGTGTTTTTCACGGCCTCCTTTACATTATTTCATCATATGGCACGTTTTTAAGACATGTTTGAAAAATCGCATTTTTTTTCGACATAGTATAGTAAGGCGTTTTTTTTGCGCCAAAATTCATGATGATTTTTTTTTCAAAGAAAACCTTTCTGGAGTGTTTTTCACGGCCTCCTTTACATTATTTCATCATATGGCACGTTTTTACAACATGTTTGAAAAATCGCATTTTTTTTCGACATAGTATAGTAAGGCGTTTTTTTTGCGCCAAAATTCATGATGATTTTTTTTTCAAAGAAAACCTTTCTGGAGTGTTTTTCACGGCCTCCTTTACATTATTTCATCATATGGCACGTTTTTACAACATGTTTGAAAAATCGCATTTTTTTTCGACATAGTATAGTAAGGCGTTTTTTTTGCGCCAAAATTCATGATGATTTTTTTTCAAAGAGAACCTTACCATAGTGTTTTTCACGGCCTCCTTTACATTATTTCATCATATGGCACGTTTTTACATGTTTGAAAAATCGCATTTTTTTTCGACATAGTATAGTAAGGCGTTTTTTTGCGCCAAAATTCATGATGATTTTTTTTTCAAAGAAAACCTTTCTGGAGTGTTTTTCACGGCCTCCTTTACATTATTTCATCATATGGCACGTTTTTACAACATGTTTGAAAAATCGCATTTTTTTTCGACATAGTATAGTAAGGCGTTTTTTTTGCGCCAAAATTCATGATGATTTTTTTTTCAAAGAAAACCTTTCTGGAGTGTTTTTCACGGCCTCCTTTACATTATTTCATCATATGGCACGTTTTTACAACATGTTTGAAAAATCGCATTTTTTTTCGACATAGTATAGTAAGGCGTTTTTTTTGCGCCAAAATTCATGATGATTTTTTTTTCAAAGAAAACCTTTCATGGAGTGTTTTTCACGGCCTCCTTTACATTATTTCATCATATGGCACGTTTTTACAACATGTTTGAAAAATCGCATTTTTTTTCGACATAGTATAGTAAGGCGTTTTTTTTGCGCCAAAATTCATGATGATTTTTTTTTCAAAGAAAACCTTTCTGGAGTGTTTGTCATGGCCTCCTTCACATTATTTCATCATATGGCACGTTTTTACAACATGTTTGAAAAATCGCATTTTTTTTCGACATAGTATAGTAAGGCGTTTTTTTTGCGCCAAAATTCATGATGATTTTTTTTCAAAGAAAACCTTTCTGGAGTGTTTTTCATGGCCTCCTTTACATTATTTCATCATATGGCACATTTTTACAACATGTTTGAAAAATCGCATTTTTTTTCGACATAGTATAGTAAGGCGTTTTTTTTGCGCCAAAATTCATGATGATTTTTTTTTCAAAGAAAACCTTTCTGGAGTGTTTTTCATGGCCTCCTTTACGTTATTTCATCATATGGCACGTTTTTACAACATGTTTGAAAAATCACATTTTTTTTCGACATAGTTTAGTATGTCGTCCAAGAACTGAAAGAAAGCTGTCCAGGTAGCTCAACTGGTTAAGAGGGTAACTCCTAAACAGAGCTACATTGAAGACGCAGGTTCAATTCCAGCTTTGGGAGCAAAAAGAGAAAAAATATGTTCTTTGTCATTGAAAATATTATTAAAACCTCATAGTTTAGTATGCTGTCCAAAATATGGAAAAAAAAGTCCAAAATGTGACAAAGGCGCCAAAATTCATGATGATTTTTTTTTCAAAGAAAACCCTTCTGGAGTGTTTTTCACAGCCTCCTTTACATTATTTCATCATATGACACGTTTTTACAACATGTAGAAAAATTGTGGGGTTTTTTTCGACATAGTATACTATGTCGAAAAAAAATGCGAATTTTCAACATGTAAAAACGTGCCATATGATGAAATAATTAAAATACAATTAAACAAGAACAATATTAAACATTTTTAAAAAATACAAAACATTTAATTTTTGCTCCGAAAGCTTCTTTAGTGAAAACCGGCTGGTGTTCTGCTTTGAAACAAACTTTAATTATTCTTCATCTACTTCCTGAAAAGTTTGGTCAATAAAAAAGACATAAACTAATATTTTCAGCTGAACTAAAGACAGACTTTGTGATTTTTCTGCTCACATGTTGTGTTGTTGTAAACTTCCTCTTTCAAATAAATATCCTCCTAACCCCCTGGAAACCAGCGTTTGTCCTGTTTTTGTGTTGCTCCTCAGCGACCCTAGACAGCCGGGTCCTAATGTTTTTGGAGCAACACACCATACTATGACGTTTTTACAATGATGGTTCTACTATGGAACCAGTTTGACATGTTCAGGTGTTCTTTGTGTGAAAACTCAGAGATTTCAGGGATCAGAAGGTGGTTTTCAACTTTCTTTGTTAACTTTCTGCTTCAACTTTAAACTAAATTTCCTTGACTAAGCCAGCCCTCTGGACTTCCAGGAAGCTGTGTTCCTATTGGCTGTCCAGGTGGCTGCTTGGTGTTATCAGGAACACCTGAGCAGCTCAGTGTCTTCCTGCTTTATGTAGCTGCAGACAAACATTTCCTCTGTTTCTCTTCACCACTGAACCGGGTTTGGCTCCGTTGCTTTAGTTTGTTCTTTAGGCGTTGGCTTGCAGCTTCCAGCAGTAAAATTGTCTTTAATGTGTTTCTTGGTGTGTTTTAGGGCTTTGTACTGGATAGTTGTTTTGGTAAATGAGGTTCTTTAGCCACAGGTAGCACATGGTGCTACTGTGTGCAGTGATTAGTGGATTTGGTACAGCTGAGTTGTGTCTTTATCTTGGCTGTAGTGAGTCTTTAGAGGTTTTTGGTCAGACACATTCTGTATTCTTGTTGGTGAATCATCGTTGGTTGTCCAGAAGGTAAGAGTTCCTGTCCTGATTCTCTGTTCTCAGAGGTTCTTTGGTAGGCTGCAGGAGACTTTAGCGTTTGGGTTGTGCTAGTTTGGTTGTTGCATGGTTTCATTTGGACGACTATCTTGAGGCCCCTCCATGTGGTTTAGTGAGGTTTTCTGTAACAGTTCTACAAAACAACATGCAGCAGAAGAGACTTTGAGAGTTTTTAGGAAGTTCTGGAGAGCAGACTTTAGAGCAGCAGAAACATTTGTCAGCAGTTTGAGCAGGAGAAGGTGATCTTCAGAGTAGAAATGAGACAGAAACCTTCTTGACCCGTGTGGTGAGGTCCTGTACCAAGAGTTTGAGCAGGTTGTGAAGAGTCTGTAGTTCTTTGGTCTGAAAGCACAAGAAGAGTCGACTCATTAAAGGAGAAAACAGGAGATATTGTTGGTTCTTCTGTCGCTCTGCAGTTTCCAGTTTCCTTAGACTGAATATCAAGTTTATATTTTAAATGATTTCCCATGTGAGCCCAAGAAGACTTCAATAAACTCCCTCCATCCCCTGGACACAACACATTTTATTACCATATTAAATCTTTTTTTAAAAATATGTTTTTAATCATAGTTTTAGCATTTTTTTTGTCTTTGCTTGTTTAGTTTTGTCATCTGTGTAAAAGGTGCTAAACAAATAAAGTTGAATTGATAAACTGAATAATTGACAAACTCATGATTGTGACAACAGAAGTATTTTCATTGTGATTTAAGGATTGGTTTCATTTTTAAGGTTGGGGTTAAAGTCTTGACAGAAAAAAAGATTAAAGAAATAAACTACATTAAAAGAGCAATGAAATCAAAGGAAAAAACATTTAATACAATAAAACTTTTAAAAAGGAAATTAAACATTAAATACAATTAAATTATATTAAACGGACAAAATACTTAATTAGATAATTAAACAGAAGATACAGAACATGTAATTATGAAATTAAACAAAATTTTTAAAACAAAAATATTAAACATTAAAGATGAAATATTTTAGACAATGAAACATTTTTTAAAAATATAATTAAAAAGCAGAATATTAAGCATTTAAAAAAGTACAAAACATTTAATTAGATTGTTAAACTTTTAAAAAGACAAAACATTTAATTAAAAAATTAAATGTTTAATTAGAAAATTAAATCTTAAAGACAATAAAATTTTAAATAAGAATTAAACAGAAAACACAATGAAGCATTTAAAAAGAAAATTAAACATTAAAAGGTGGCAAAACATTTAAAAAGAAAACCCTTAAAGAATCGAAAAATTAAACACTGGGAAAGAAAAGGAAAATTTTCAAACAAGCCAATAAAACATTTGAAGAAACAACATTTAAATATTAAAAAGACAAAACATTTTGAAATCAAATCAGACATTAGAAAAGAATTAAAGGTGAGAAAAGAGCAAAACTAAACATTTAAGAAGAATCAAACTAAAGACAAAACATTTGAAAAGACACCAGTTAGACTTTAGAAGATCAAACTAAACAGAAGAGAATAAAACGATCAAAAAGAGCAAAAACAGATAAAGGGCTCAAAGCGTTTTCTAGTCTGAAATGAAAACATCAAGTTGTTTCTTCAAACATTTCCTCTTTCTATGTTCTTGGTTTGATTGTGGACAGATTTACTAAGAACTCATTTCAGAAAACTGCTTTCCAGATAAAGTCTACTAGTAGTTGAAGGCATTGATCAAACTAATGTTACCTTCTGATCTCCACAAACTTTACTGTTCAGTGAAGAGAATCATAGTTTGTTGAGGATTTTTAAAAAACCCACAGGTGAAGGTCTGAGAAGAACTCAGATGGATGGTCTAAATGTGAAATCAAGACTCATGGTCACAAGTTTTAAGGCTTCTGTTAACCAGAAAGTTCAAACTAACAGAGAAGTACTGAGAAACTTTTAAAACTTCAGTCCTCAGACTGTCTGAAGGTTCAAACTAACAGAGAACTACTCAAGAACTTTCAAGATTTCAGTCCTCAGACTGTCTGAAGGTTCAAAGTAACAGAGAACTACTCAAGAACTTTCAAGATTTCAGTCCTTGGACTGTCTGAAAGTTCAATCTAACAGAGAACTACTGTGGGACTTAGAAAATTTCAGCCCTCAGACTGTGTGAAAGCTCAGGTCCTGAGGACTCGGGAGGTCTGGGGGCTTGGAAAGTCTTGGAACTGAGGGTTCCACCCTCCAGCACAAAGGGTGAAGTCCAACCTCCCGAGAAAAACGGTCGAGTCGAGACTCGAGTTAAAAAAAAAACTCGAAAACGACAAAAAATAGATGATAAATGCGCAAAAAAAAGAAGAATTAGTATCTGAGCGAATAGCTCAGGGGGATAAGAGACAGACTACCAAGTGGAAGGTCGCCGGTTCAAGACCGGCCAAGGGCAGTTTTCTTTCTTTGTCTTTGTCAGGATTTTGCTAAAAATTTAAGAAGGGTCTGGTCTTGAACCGGCGACCTGCAGCTCCACAGGCAAATCCTTAACTCACTGAGCTACAGATCATATAAAAAGAAATAAATTCGTCGTCCCTTTGGCATCGTAGTTGGTGAGGTCACCACATGGGTGGAGCCAAGGCGGAGCCTGGGTGGAGTCAGGGCGGAGAGTAGGCGGGGAGGTGGGTGGCGGCCTCCCCCCTCTACTCCCCCACCTCCCCCCACCGCCCACCACACCTTCCCCCGCCCGACGAGTTTCTCGAGTCTCCACGAGTCCATCGAGTCTCCAGGGGTTTTCCCCAGTTTCTGGAGTTTCCAGCATGTCGGAGGCAGAACAACTTGTCATGAAGAGGTGTTGAAGTCGGCCAGGATGGACTGACTTTTTACAGCGACGAGAAGGAAGACCACTAGAAGAGCAGGTCTTTAACCACCGTCCAGAAAATCCATGGAGTCGCTCCAGAGAAATGAAGGGAGGTCAACTTTTATCAACCTCCATCCAGACGTTCAACTTCATATCTTTACTTGGAGATTTTTAGCACCACAAACCTTTAGTATCACACTTTATTATCATTTATTAGGACTTTAATGGAATCCATCAGTAGATTTAGTTTTTGTTGACAAACTTTATTCTTGTCGTCGTGGAACTGCAGTATTTTAAACTCTTCCTTCTATTTGACCTCATGCTAATTAGTTTTAGTGGAGAAAGTTATTTTAATTGTCCATTAGTCTCATAAAAACCACATAATAAATTGGATTAGTCAAGAGCTTTAAATTTCTTACTTTGTCATATTTTAAATATGACAAAAAATATAAAAATAAAAAGTCTTGAGACAATTTGACCTGTAATTGGCGTTATATAAATAAAATTGAATTTAAATTGTATGTATCTTGTAATGTTGGAGTAATTCAGCCATATATGTTGGAAAACACATTTTCTTTGTCCATTAATCTGTTGATTGTTTTCTCCACTAATTCATTTCTTGTTTTGGTTTATAAAATGTCAAACCCAAATATATTCAGTTTACTGTCATAAAAACCAAAAAGATTTACATTCATGATGCAGGAATCAGGCAGTTTTTCACTTTTTATCTTAGTTTAGTCAGAAAGATAGTTGATAATGTGTGAATTGTTGCAGCTTGTGAGCCGTAAAAGGTTTTAATCTTTGGGGCCGAGTGTCAGAAAACATTTAGAAACCAACATCAACAAAACACTCAACAAAGATTTGAACATCATTAAAGGGAAATCCAACTTTTGCATGACAATGTCTAATTAAAGGACATTTATTTCCAACGTAAATGTGTGATATTCATCCTCTGGAGCTTTCTCTTCACATCGTCTTCCACCTGGACTGGTTTGGTCGGGAGCATGTGCAACAAACATTTGAAAAACTGCACTTTAACATCAATGAATGACACTGAAGTTTAATCTCTACATAAATGAGACTGAGTCTGGATGTGCTGCTCTGTCATTAACTCCTAAGTTTAGGGAAAGTTCAAACAAAAGAGGACAGTTCAGATCAGACTTGAGAATGAGCTTATTCTGAACAAACATCTCAGACTTTCTGAGCTTCAGCACCTCTAGCAAGATATTTTAACAACAAGCAACTCAAGAGATCCAGAAGTTGGAGAGAGTTAGCTTTAGCTGAGCCAAAGAACATGTGGGACGCTAACCTAGCAAACATTTCAGACTTTTCTCTGTGAATTCTGAGAAATAATTTCCTATTTAATGACAGAGCTACACATCTTAACTCAGTCTCATTAAAACAGACTCTAATTCAGTGTCATCCATCCATATTAAAGTGCAGTTACCCAAAATGTTTGTTGCATGAGCTCCAACAAAACCTGTCCAGGTAGAAGGCCACTTTGACAAACAGGAAGTGGAAGATTCCAAGCAGATTTATAGAAGGGGGAACCGGACTGTACTAAGTGTGGTCGAGTATAGAGGGGTGTTTTGTGGGTTTTTAAGGCTGATAATGATTATTAGTGAGACATTTGGAGTAGATATTCATTTGCAGTAAATGAAAGTATTTAAAATCTTGGAGTTAAACTTAGAAGAACACAAACTCTAACAGAAAACTTTGTTGATACGTTTTTGTTTTGTTTACAGATGTTAAGTTAAAGGAGTTTTATTCGTGACGTATAACTAATCAAATCACTCCAGAAGACAGAGCGACCACAGGTAGATAAAGGTTCAGAGCCAAAGTAGCGCCATTTTTAAATGTATTTATTACCGTAAATCGATAAAAAATAAAATACTGATAATCAGTAAATCAGTCAGCCCACAATTACTACAATTCTACAATGTATGTCTCTTTCCTTTGACTTGTTATTTGTACAATATACGATGTATATGATGGTGTTTTTTCATACCAAAGGCTATACTATGATGTTTTCTAAGAGACATACCATGCTACTCTGGTTGTTCTGGCTCTGGGCTGCTGCACTCCTCCTCTGTTGTTTTCTGGATTGTACTCAGCTGCATGCCTTCGTCCACCCGGCCTCCGTTGACTCGTCCCGCCTGCCGTCTCTGGAGCTGAAGCTGGATTGGAACAGACCAAAGTACAGTCCAATCACGATGCCAGCTGCCTCTCAAAAGGCTCCTTCATCTGGCAGGTGGCGCCACTTCTTCTGAGGGGAAGCTGAGCTGGCCCGGCAGAACTTTGGAGATGTGTTCCAGTGGTTGGTGGATATGTGGGGAGATAGAGAGGGACCTTTGAATTGTTCACAAAGGAAAACAGGGAACCCATTGGTAGTTTTAGTTTAGGGTGCTACTGCGGTGTGTTTTTGGGTTTAAGAGGTGAACAGGAAGAGTTTTTTTTTGTATTGATTATCTTTTACTTTGTTCCTGGTTGGAATGTCCATCAATGTCAACGTGAAGTTCACTTTTAGTTGTGTTTATTTATTTTTATTTTACTAACACCCATTTGCTTTTAACCCCCTCACATGTTGTGTTGTTGTAAACTTACTCTTTCAAATAAATACTCATCTAACCGTCTGGAAACCAGCGTTTGGACTGTTTTTCTGTTGCTCCTCACCTCCTTCAGACAGCCAGGACAGAACAACGTTTTGTGGACTAAAGGCTTGTCCATGACGTTTTTTGGACGACATGCTATACTAGGGCTGGGCGATAAATCGATTTTATCGATTAATTCGACTTTGTACTTAATGTCGATTTGTTTCAATGAAAATGGATTTTCTCATCAACATCCGCCACCAACGCCTTCCCGCTGGGCTCCCGTAGTTCAGAGTGCGCCCCCCTCCCCCCCGCTCTTGATACACAAAAAACATGGCGGCCAGCGGCGCTGATCTAAAGGCTCGTGTCCACTAGATGCTATTTTCCCGCACGGCAACGCACCACATCTGAAGATCGCACGGACGGAGAGCGGTCACTAGCGGACCACAACATGGTCACATGACAGCTCTGACCAACAACAGGCCGCTACGTGGTCACATGACCGAGCTTTCAGCTGGACAGTCCTGCAGACAAGTCGGATAAACACAGCGGCTCGGCCGCAAACTTTCCCTTTTATTTCAAAAAACACGTCAGCGAAAAGTATTTCTGAAAGTATCTGAGGTGAGAAATAATCTGCAGCAGCTGAATCTGTCCTCGTTTTACGTCACCGACGCCTAGTTTAGAAGTTTGAGGACAGTTTCACGATGCGTGGAATCTCCGCACGCGGATCCAATTTGCATAAAGTAGAAGTCAGTCTACTTTATGCAAATGAGCTGCAGCCCTCTCCAGGTAAACACACCGGATTGCAGCGGTAAACACACCGCAACCGGACCAGCATGCCACATGCAGCGCATTTCCAGCTGCGATCCGGTGTGTTTACCTGGAGAGGGCTGCAGCTCATTTGCATAAAGTAGACTGGACTTCAGCGTGCAGAGATTAGGTAGGGGGTAAAAAAAAAAAATCGGATAAATCATGAATCGGGATTTTTTTGTGAAAAAATCGGAGATTTTTTTTTTTAAAGCCATACCACCCAGCCCTATGCTATACGATGACGTTTTTAGAGCGACATGCTAAACTATGATGTTTTTAGAGCGACATGCTATACTATGACATTTGCTGGGCGACACCCTACACTACAGGCTTTTTTAATTGACA
Source organism: Amphiprion clarkii (assembly GCA_027123335.1). Lineage (NCBI taxonomy): Eukaryota > Metazoa > Chordata > Actinopteri > Pomacentridae > Amphiprion > Amphiprion clarkii. Next base: position 814,206 of record CM049582.1, on the reverse strand, counting down.
TTACTATGATGGTTTTTTTTGTTTTAGTTTTTTTTTGTTGTTTCATAAGAATTTGAACAGTTTTAAAAATTACTATACTTTTACTTGTGCAATGAAATATTATTCTATGGCATTTTTTAGACGACATATTATACTCTGAGGTTTTCTTGAATAACATACTATTTTGACAATATACTGCACTTTGACATTTTTTGAACCACATATCATACATGACAATTTTAGGCAACATCCTATCATTTTGTGCTTTTTGAACCACATAATAATCTATGGGTTTTTTTTTGCCGACATGCTATACTATGAACTACAGGCCATACTATGTTATTCTTGAAAAGTATACTATACTTTGACATTTTCTGAACTACATCCTATACTATGGCGTTATACACAGAGTGCTTTGGTTACATGTTGATTTATAATCTAGATTTTTTTTCTGTTTTGTTTTTTGACGGATTTCCACAGACCTGACCGTGAACACCGTTGACACCCACCTGAGGGAAGTGCTGTCTAAGATCTCAAGGCTGCTTGGTCGTGGTCTTTCTGGTCCTGCTCCAGAACGCCTTCATCAACTACGTCTTCTTTTGAAGAGGCCCTCAGATGCTGCAATCTCTGACCTTCAGGAGGAACTGCTACTTTCACTCTGTAACGAGACGGCGGTTATTTTAAAGACCCAGCTCCTGGCGGCTTTGAGTGAAAGTTTAACATCCATCAAAACAGAACTACAGACAGTTAAATCTGAGCTGTCGGTCAGTATTTCAAACATCAAGTCCGACCCGGCTGCCCTAAAGCACGCTGTGGGTGAAACGGAAACTTCACTCTCCACATCACCGACGACATCGTCACACTCCAAAGCAGAGCACCTGTCTGCTGAACTTTTAAAAGTGGACAATAAATGTGAAGAATGTGAGCAGCAGCAGCCTGTGAGCAGCGGAACAGATGTGATCAGAAAGAAGTCATTTTCTTTTTTCTTTTCTTTCTGGTTGACTTGATGCTGTCAGATGCAGATGTTGGAGCTGATTCTGATCTTTCAGGATAAAAAGCTGCTTTTCCTTCACAGACTTTTCAGGAAATTATTCTCTCAGGTTTTCTCTGCTATTTATATTTTTATTATCTGTGATTATTTCATTATTTCATTATTGTAAAATAAAGTTTGAGGCATAAAGACTCATTTAGTTATTTTATTCCTGAAATCTTTGACGTAGCAGAACTAAACTTCCATTTTCCTTCTTGTGCTTCTGATACTAGAACTAAACGTATCTTCAACACGGATCATCTGGTTTTAATGAATCAGCAGCAACATCACAACAACAAATGAGACAATTTTCAACAAATTAGTGAAACTGATGTCATTTAAAACTATCAGAATCTGTTTTAGTGTCAAATTAAAGCTGATTACTGACAACTAGAACATCAACGTTACTGTTTTAATCACATTTAAGTTTCCTGAACGTTACATTAACGTCAACCAGCCACAGTTTTATGAACTTCATGAACCACATTACAGGAACACAACACACTTCAGCTGCTGACAGGAAACAACACAAACATCGTTAGCTTGATGCTACATTTAGCTGCTAATCAGGACTGGTCAGCTAGCTCGGTTAGCATTGCTAATTCACATTAAAGCTAATATTCACTGGATGCTAACTCTCTTCTCTGGTCAACACACAAATAAACTCCACCAACTCCTGGGGTTCACTGCTCACATTATATCTGACTCTGAAGTTGAACATAAAGTTCATTAAAACCGGCACCGATCAGTAAATTAGCATTTATTACCAACCAGCTGTCGGAGTCCTTCAGTGTCTGTTGGTCCAATCAGCCAAAGGACTGAATTACTGAACTGAAAACTGATTAAAACAAGACAATGGACAGTAAAACTGTCTGTGGAAAATGTGCTGCTGCTCCACCGATAAATACCAACAAACTAAAACAAACTTGGTGGAAGTGTTGCTTTTAGTGATTTTTTAATAAGTAGCAAATATGAGGCTTTTATTTTTCTGGAAGTAAAAGGTAACGTTGCTTATCCGTAGTTTCGCTGACTTAACTTTAGCTGCACTTTCACCATGTTCTAACTGATAGATCATTTTTTTTATTAAAATAGCTGCACTTCTTTTGTATATCTGGTCATTTCTTATGTTGCTGCTGTTTCATTGCAATTATATTTTAATAATATCACTTTACATACAGATAATTGAAAAGAAAAAAAGCTGGCTCTGAAATACTCAATGAACTGATACGTCATCTAGTGTTAAACTGAATAAGAATTCTTAATAATATAAAATGTAACTGACTGAGCTGTATTAATTAAATCCAGATATTTCACATTGAAAGAAACACAACATTGACTGAAAGATTTCAGTCAATTAAACCTTAAATTCATTTACCTCAGAAAACCATCCTTTAATGTCTTACCTTAAAATGACATACATTTTTAAAATATAGCTGCAAAGTAAAAGTTTCACACTAAAGATGAATCAGTGATGAAGATTTAATTGCATTAACTAAATTATTATGAGGAAACAGAAATCCATTTCTAATATTTCAATCAAATATGTTTATGTCTATAAAATGTACTGGACATCAATAAAAATGTCTGCATAGTGAAATATATGAAGTCCATCTGCATTTATACATCATATTTACGTTTAAATAACAGGAACTGCAGCCCACGTTCAGTCAAGTCAGCGGGATTACGGATAAACAATGTTTCCAGTTATCTCTTTCAAAAATAAAAGCTGCGATTTGTTTTAGGGAAAAGTCCGTGATTTCAAAAATGTGATTTTGAAAATGTAAATCAAACTGTAACTAGCGTTAGCTAGCTGCTCCACTTACTCTGAATATTTTTGTTCTCGTCTTTGTCAAGCGCTGTAGCTCCGTTTCAGTGTGAGCTCTGATGTTTCTCTGTGTGACTGTGTCTGACTTCCTCTAATAAAATCCTCCTGTTCACTGGGAGCTGCCTGCAGCTAGCATAGCTAGTAGCACGCTAGTCTGGTCCGATGCAGTCTCCATGATGACGTTTCACGAGTACGTCAGAACGCAAGTACGGACAGTTACGTACTGAGAAACGACCGTAGTCTTCTTACCGCAAAGGTTCAAAGCTGCTCGTCTTCTCCTCCGGCATCAGGAAACGTCTTCAAATCCAAACGAAATATAATCAAAAGATCAAACTAACGTCATTGGTGCATTCAGTTGCAGTCGGACAACGGAGTTGCGTTCAGGAGCGTCGGAAATCGGAGTTTCAGTAATATAAATTTCCAACGAAAAATTTGGGGGGGCACACGGGGTGATCAATCCGATCACGGGGGGAGGGGGGGCACTGCAACCACGTAAGATCCGCCACTGCACGTCTACCCTGCATCACCCTCACTATACCTGATATGCTCATCTACTTCCTGTTTGAATTTTACTACCAGCTGTATATGTAGTATATTTATGCCAGAGCCGTACACCAGAACAGGAAACTAGGAATCAGTTTACATGTTCCAACTGTGTGTTCTATGTTCCTTGTTCCTCACCCCCTCTTCTCCCATCCCTCCCCCTCTACCTCTACCCCTCTACCTCTACCCCTCTATCTCTATCTCTACCTCTACCCCTCTCTCTCTACCTCTATCTCTACCTCTACCCCTCTACCTCTACCCCTCTACCTCTACCCCTCTATCTCTACCTCTACCCTTCTATCTCTACTCCTCTACCTCTACCCCTCTATCTCTACCTCTACCTCTCTACCTCTATCTCTATCTCTACCTCTACCTCTACCCCTCTATCTCTACCTCTAGCTCTACCTCTACCCCTCTATCTCTACCTCTACCCTTCTACCTCTACCTCTACCTCTCTACCTCTATCCCTCTACCTCGACCCTCTATCTCTACCTCTACCTCTCTACCTCGATCTCTACCTCTACCTCTACCCCTCTACCTCTACCTCTCTACCTCTATCTCGATCTCTACCTCTACCTCTATCCCTCTACCTCTACCCCTCTACCTCTCTACCTCTATCCCTCTACCTCTACCTCTCTACCTCTATCTCGATCTCTACCTCTACCTCTATCCCTCTACCTCTACCCCTCTACCTCTCTACCTCTATCCCTCTACCTCTACCTCTCTACCTCGATCTCTACCCCTCTATCTCTACTCCTCTACCTCTACCTCTACCCCTCTATCTCTACCTCTACCTCTATCCCTCTACCTCTACCCCTCTACCTCTACCTCTCTACCTCTTCTGTCCCTCTCTACCCTCCTTCCAGCAGCAGATGGGTTCCCCACATAAAGATCCGGGTTCTGTTCCATGTTTCTTCCTGTTAAAGGGTGTTTTTCTGCCACTGTCGCCTTGGGGCTGCTCTGGGGGTTCATATGGGTTCTGTAAAGCGTCTTGAGACAATTTGACTGTAATTGGTGCTATATAAACAAAACTGTATTGAATTGAATTAAGTACACTTAACAGAAAGAAGCTAACTTCAAGGCTAATATAGAATGAAGCTAATGGCATCAGCTAATGTCAGAAGCAACACTGTCATACAGAAACAGTCACTACAGAAACCATGAAGAGAGAAAAGGTAGCAAACCTGTAATAATTACATAAAATATAAAATAGCTATGTAGCTTTATAGGATGTTTATCTTTCGATAAAATCAGATTTTGTGTGTTTGGATGTTCTAAAAGATGACATCTATGCTATGCTAATTAGCTCTTAGCAGCACTGTGTTATTTTTCTCCACTGTGATCAGATTTAGACATTTTTTGTCTTTAGATGCTTTAACAGATTCAGTTCAGAGACTTTAAAATTACCTGAAGGAATTGTTCTGTTGGAGCATCAGTTTTAAACACAAACGTCTCTGAACTGAAGAATGTTTTCAACACAAGAATCTCAAAAACATCCAAAACAAATATTCAGTTGAAATTTTTTAAACATATATATATATATATATATATATATATATATATATATATATATATACATATATATATATTAAAAAAATAAAATTCAGGAAATGTTTGAGGTTTCTTTTTAAATTGTTGTTTCATACTTCTTTTGTATTTATTTTCATAAATTCTGATTTAAACTTTACTAAATTTTAAAATTAACTTTTGTCCAAATGACCTGCTTTCATTTGTTCTTTTCATAGAAACTTCTACCAAGAATTTTTACTGTAAAGTAAAAATAATTTTATGACAAATAAGTCTCTAAAAATACGAAACTATCACCTGGAAAGCTTTTTTCTTAGAAAGTTGCAAAACAAGTTTCAGAAACAGAAAACGTCTCAAACAGCAGAAACGAAGCTTTTATTGACGTAAACATCGGAAAGGATGTAAACATGTAAACAAACACCCGTCAGCTGACTATGACATCTGAGGAAAGGGGGCGTGACTAGAGTTAAGGCACTGCCCCTTCCTTCAACTGGACTGTGTATAAGGGGAGTGGCTTCCAATAAGGGGGCGGGACCTCAGAGGTTGTTGTCACAATATTCCTGGAGTGCATTAATGCAGGATGTGGCCAGGTGAGGTTTGGCACCACTCGTACGTCTCAGCCAATCAGAGAACGCCTCAGTGTCTCTCCTCATGACCAGGAACTGACCGAGAAGCTTGTCGGCCTGAAAACACAAAAGACACACAACACATGTAAAATACAACAACACTAAAAAACAACACACCTGAAATGCACACGATGCACGTTAAAAACACAAAAACAGACCAAGAAACACACAAAACACATGAAAAACACAGACAACAAGCACAACACGTTAAAGACACACAAAATGTCTGAAAACACAAAAAACTCAGAAACACAAAGCAGAATCCAGAGGAGGATGAAACATTAACATGTGATCAGAAAACATCTTGTGTTAAATTAGCTGCTGCTTGTTGTGAGTTTGTGCAGTTTGTCAACTTTAACTTTGTGTTAGTTGTGTTTTGTCATCACCCTTTCGTATCCCTTCTGCTGCAGCTTCTTCCCCAGACCTGGTCCAACTCCTGGCAGCGCCGTCACCGGTTTGTCTCCTATTGGTTCACTCACAAACTTTCTGTGTTTCTTAGTCGGCAACATTCTGACTGAACAGATTCAAAAACCGAGTCGTTAAATTATAATAAAAGTGAAGCCTTTAATGAAAAAACCCTGAAGATCCACTACAAGTAAAATGGTCCAAATCTAATTTTTTTATTTATTTATACGTTTATTTAATAGGGACAGAACAAGAAGCATTGTTACAATAACCGCTGCCATGTTCATAGGTCAATAGCTAACAGCTAATTTGCAGACAAGGTCCCTGACACATACAAAAACAACAATAAATACAACAATCAATGTTACATGAATGTATACATTAAACACATTTACATATAATAAAATGTCTATCAGTGCTCACGGTTTTGGTTTGATTTGAGCCATCGTTTGATTTTACAGTTAAACTCATTCAGATCTGTCAGATGTTTCAGTTCAGCAGGGAAGGTGTTCCAGATCTGTGGCTCTTTCACTGAGAATGCACTCCGTCCAAAAGCGGTTAATCTTAAATATGTATAAAATACATGATAAAAGGATCATCTCATTGCATTTCCTCCCTGCTGCCTCAAACACCAACACCAAACATCAATAAAACTAAAAAAGTCTGATGAGACTCACCTGAGCTGAGAGGAACCATCCACAAACCAGCCAACCTCCAAGTTCTTGTTTGTTCTGAGACTCTAACTGCTGTTCCTTATCTGTGTAGGAGAACCCGTCCAGCTCTGAGAAGACTCTAACATCTCCTGGAAGCTGCTTCACCCACTGAGTGTGACGGAGACGTACTGCAGCTCCTTCATCGTGAAACGGTGCTCCTTCTCTCACTACAACACATTCTGTCAGTGATCAACATTCTCGATTTAAAAATACCCATCAATATTATTATTTCTTATACATATATTGAACAAATGCAGGTGTTTGTCTACTTTACATTAAAATCTGTGCAATATTAATACTTATGTCAACATTTCCATTTATGTAAGAATCTGTGCAAAACCACTGACACCCACGAACCCCCGGCTGAGCACCGCTTTGTTGGAGTTCTCCTGGAGAACCAGAGGGTCGCCTCTCTGAGGGGAAACTCTGACTGTTGTCTGTTCTTATGCACCAACAGCAGTTCAGAGTATTCGGCCTTCTTGGAGTCTCTGGGTGGTTCCTGGAAGGGGGACCACCTGGAGACTCCATAGTTCTCCTGGGGGACTTCAACGCTCACGTGGGCAACGATGGAGAAACCTGGAGGAGGAGACTGGGAGGAACGGCCTGATCTGAACCTCAGCGGTGTTCTGTTATTGGACTTCTGTTCTAGCCATAGACTGGAAATAACAAACAGAATGTCTGTGATGTCGGGAGATGTTGATGGGGAGGCAGACACAGAGACACTCTGGAAGCTCAGATGGTTTAGGTTAGAGGGAGGTTTACTGCTACATCACAGCTCCTGTGATTGGCCAGCACCAGTCCTGAGGATTCTCTGTGACTCTGGGTGTTCGTTGGGAGGAACGCCAGATTTAGACCACAGCCCAACATGGGGACAATTTATCTGCTCCGGCACGTCAGACTGGACAATATCTAATGTTGACCAGAGCAGGGAGTCCTGACTTATCTTCCTTCTACAGCAGTGGTCTCTGAATGTGTCTTCTGTCCTTCTCAGGGTCATATTAGGGGAGAGGAGGTCTGAACGTCTCCCAGCTTCAGTTCAACAGAAGTAAACAGGAACAGGGTTCATCTGAGGTCACCTGTAGGAGCCACACTGGGGCTGGGGTGCAGCTTATAGGGGGGCTCCAAGCCAAACAGGTTGGGAACCACTGATCTACAGGATGATTTAAGGTGACTGCAGTTGACAGATGATGGAGGATATTCTGGAATGTCTTCAGCTAACAGCTGCAAGGAAGGAGAGTGATTTTTCTTTCACAATGTTCACTTCATTTGTGACATTAGTTATAAATATTTCTTTCTAATATGACTTGATCACAGACAGTATTTCTTACTTTTCTATTGTAGTGTTATTCTAGCTTTCCATTTTTATTTTTTTTTCATGTTTTTCTTACTTATATCTCAGTTTATATTCTAATATTTACTGTATTTATTCGGTGTTATTGTAATTTATTTAAGAAATGGCTAGCTCAAACGAAAAAATCTTTAGCTTTAAGTAAAAACTGGCTAGCTTCAGACATTGTCAGCTGAAAGTGAAAATGGTTGGTTCCATAGAAAGTGACTCGTTAGAAGTGAAAAAGATCAGAGAAATGGTTTCCTAAAAGAAACGATTAAAGAACCGTAAAACGTAAAAATGGTTTCCTAAAAGTAAAATCTGTATTGTGACCAACTTTGTGATGAATTTCAGGAACAAACTGCCAGAAGAATGAAACTGTAACTTCCTGTCAGGAGACCATTCAGCTGAACCGTGAAGATGAGACGGATGGACACCCGAGGACAGACAGGTGTGTAGGTCATGTGATCAGTGTGTGTGTAGGTGTGGAACATCACCTTGAGTCCTATTGAAAGAACGACCTGTGTTGTGTTCTAGCATGGAGTGAGTTTTTTTCAAATTTGTGGTGAAAAGTTGCTCCAGGGAAACTGGACGGATAGGTTGGAATCGCCAATGGTACGTGTTTTCTTCCACACCTCTGCGGCCATTCCTGCAGTTTCCTGAATGTACGTGGGTGGGTGGGTGGTTCTGGACGGTCTGAGGGTGCAGGTGCTGCTACAGAGGAGTCTGTGGGGTAAGAGGTGGACGTCTCAGATAGAGGACCTGAGTTTCTAGAGTCCTCACAGGGCTCTGCAGCAAGCAGCTCTGGCTCCCTCTGCTGGTGGAGTGGTGGATCTGTAGATGGAGGATGGTCAGATCAAATAGTGTCACTGCATGGAAGAGCAACAGTACTGTAGGTTTGTATTTGTTTGGTCGGTATATCTGATATCTGTAGGGTGGTGTGGAGGGAGGGGCAGCGAAGGATCCAGTCAGACTCGGCCCTAGATGGTCCAGAACATCCTTGGGAAGTGGATGGATTTCGACTCTGACTATGAGGCCGGGGCTACACAGTGGCGTAGTGGTTAGCACTTTCGCCTTGCAGCTAGAAGGTCCCTGGTTCGCGTCCCGGCTTTCCCGGGATCTTTCTGCATGGAGTTTGCATGTTCTCCCTGTGCATGCGTGGGTTTTCTCCGGGTACTCCGGCTTCCTCCCACAGTCCAAAAATATGCTGAGGTTAATTGATTATTCTAAATTGCCCGTAGGTGTGAATGTGAGAGTGATTGTTTGTCTTTGTATGTAGCCCTGCGACAGACTGGCGACCTGTCTAGGGTGTCCCCTGCCTTCGCCCGAGTCAGCTGGGATAGGCTCCACCCCCCCCGTGACCCTAGTGAGGATTAAGCGGTGTATAGATAATGGATGGATGGATGGACTATGAGGCCGCGAGTAGGTTAGTGTTAGTGTTTTTAGTAGGGTTAGTAGGTTCAGGGAACTGGTATTTTGGGGCTGGCATGAATTTTAGCCACGACCAATCTTTAGTTCCGGCTGATACATGTGGTCGTCCAGAACAGGGTCTGTCCATGACACTGCCTGTTTCTTGAATCTTTTTCACCACCTTCACCGCTGTGGAAAAGCCGAGTGGATTTTGGATGCATTAAAGTCGCCTGCTGTCTTTCTATACGTCCATCCTTTGTTGTTTTTCTGAGCAGCTTTCACAGCAGCTGGTGGAAAACCTCCAGTGAATTTGTACAATTTTAAACATAGAACGGCTCAGATTCAAACCTGAAACCCGACTCTAACCTTTGATTTCAATCTGAATTGAAACAGAACATTCTGACCATTTCTTTAGTTTTGTTTCTCCACAGTGGAGGAGATGATTCCAGATGTTTCCTCCTGGAGGATCTCAGAAAACCTCCTGATCAGATCAGAACGTTTCATCATTATTATTGTCTTTTAAGGTGTTTAAAGGACTTTTTGAAAATGAGATTTTCTTGACAGTTTTTCAGATTATTTTCAGACAGTTTGATTTTATTTCTCTGATGTTTCATTCACACTTTTAGACATTTTGATTCTAGTAGTTTTTCTGCAAACATGAATCATTTTCTGAGGAAAAACTTTGACTTGTGTGAATCTCGACTTTTGTTTTGGGTTTGAATAAAAAGTCGAGCAGCTTGTTAAAAGGAAAACCTTTAATCTTTAGTTCAAGTCAAACAGGCCTTCAGAGGTTTGTTAAAAACAACCTGATCACAGAAAACAAACCAACAGATGAGAGAAAACCAAACTGATAAAAGATAAAACCCACTCATCGCGCCTCCGTTCAGTCCGACCTCCGTCGTCGCTCTACAGTACGTGAAACACGGCAACAGTCGCCATGGTAACCCTGTATGCCGTGAAGCCAGTGAGGGGAATGTTAACAGAACAGGAATGATGTGTCGGTGTCGAGTTCATGCGAAACGTTTGGTCCGAAGACAGACCAGTGTTTGTTTGTTTGTGGGGTGTAACAGTCGACATCCTGCTGGTCGTCATGGTGAGATGGGATGAGCTGTGCCGAGGAAATCACTGAAACAGAGACAGAGGTTAGCATCAGGCAGACGTTGGTTCTACAGGTTCTCACCGTTGTGCTCCTACCTCAGGATGTTTGGCAGCTCCGGGCTCCTGTAGATGAACTTGTGTTTGTAGGCGAGAGCCGAAGGAAACGGAACAAACTGGACTTTATGACCGCTGAGGCTCTTCGACCGAGACGCCAAGTTGTAGAGCTGCAGGAGAACCAAGGTCCAGATCAGTCTCATGTGGAGGTTCTTCTACTTTCAGTCTAACGAGGTTCTTCTTTTAGTCTAGGTTCTTCTTCTACTGTTAGTCTAAAGAGGTTCTTCTACTTTCAGTCTAACGAGGTTCTTCTTTTAGTGTAGGTTCTTCTTCTACTGTTAGTCTAATGCAGTTCTTCTACTTTTAGTCTAACGAGGTTCTTCTTCTACTTTCAGTCTAACGATGCTTTGTAAGTTTTTTGTGTAACTGATTTGGTGCTAAAACGTGGTACCTTTTTGCCGAGATGGAACGGAACCACGCCGTCGTCCTCGGCGTGGAGGATCAGCACCGGACAGGAGATGTGGTTCACGCTGCAGAGACAAACGTTCAATGTTACCTTCAGGGAATGAAACGGCGCTGCAGTTCCTCTAACTGCCACTAGATGCTGCTCCAAGAAGGAAGTGAATGAGGAGGTTTCCATTTCAGTTCAAAGGATCTAAAATACGCCCAGTGGGTTCTAACAGGACAAGTTCAGTTTCAACTCTTTAAAACGGACACAAAGTTCATTTCCTCTCAGCTGCTTCTTAGTTCCAGAGTCTCGAACAAAAGGAAACAAAAGCCTGAAGTCAGATGAGCTGCTCAGTAAAACGTTCTCTAAAACATCAGAAAAACGTTCTTTAGGATCTTAAAAAGTTGTCGACAGGTTTCAGAAAAAGTTTCTGCCACTAAAGTCCTAAAAAAGTTCCAGAAGAAAATCTGAGCTGCTAAATTCCTGCCTCCTTCTAAAAACAGAACAGCTAATAAAGTTCAAACTTCTGTTTCCAGGAACTCAACAGAACGTTGAGTTGGTTTTCAGAGTTCATTTAAGAACTTTTTAAGGACGTTAGAAACAGAACTTTCTTGAGATTGTTTCCTTTTTAAAGGATGAACCGTGAAACTGTCTGGACTCAGAGCGTCAGGAGGACTGAACTTAACTAGAACTTAACTAGAAGCTTCTTCTAGAACTCAACCAGTTGTGTTCTAGAAAGTCCAGAGAAAAGTTCCTGAATGTGAACAAGTTCAAAGAAAAACCTCCAGGTTCTAAACCGTTGTTGGAAACGTTTCAAAGCTCAGAGTCATTTCCTGGAAGGTTCTACACTCTGAAGGTTCTACATTCTAAAGGTTCTACACTCTAAAGGTTGTATATTCTAAAGGTTCTTCACTCTAAAGGTTCTACATTCTGAAGGTTCTACATCCTAAAGGTTCTACACTCTAAAGGTTCTACACTCTGAAGGTTCTACATTCTAAAGGTTCTTCAGAAGAATCCGGTGGAACCAGAGGTACTCACTTCTCGTCGCTGGCGAAGCGAATGTTGTTGGCGGTGATGGCGTCCAGGAAGAACCAATCAAAGCCCGGCAGGTAGCGGTACACCTGAGACACACAAACACCTGAACACCTGCAGCAGTGTGTGTGTGTGTGTGTGTGTGTGTGTGTGTGTGTGTTTCTGTTGTGTTACCATGGAGAATGGGTGACTCCTGGCTTCTTCTCTGATGTTGGTGAATGGAGACTCTAAGATCAGAGCGTCGGGGGGACTTCCTGTCAGCACACGAGAACAAACACAACAAACACTCATCTGATGCTGTTACCATTGTTATTATTATTGTTATTATTATTAAATGTTTTAACATCTTCCTGTTCTTCCATCGTACCTCGGTCACTCAGACGTCTCACCAGGTTTGTGGCGACTCTGAAAAATACATTAATGTGTTAAAGCAGACAGAAGCGCGTCGTATGTTGTATTCTACAGAAACATGTGACTAAGCGTGTTGTATGTTCCAGATGAACACGGCAGCAGACCTACCCCGTCCCCAGAGAGTGACCCCAGATGTAAAGAGGAAGTTCTTCATTCAGGCGACGTTTCAGCCAATCATAAATGAAGAGGGCGTCTGATGTCATCGCCCCCTCTGAGGGAGATCCGTCTGAGTCGCCCCAACCTACACACAGACACACAATTACACAACCAGACTCACACAGACACACAATTACACAACCAGACTCACATAGACACACAATTACACAACCAGACACACTATTACACAACCAGACTCACACAGACACACAATTACACAACCAGACACATAATTACACAACGAGACACACACAGACCCACTCAGGCTGTTCACCTGTCCAGGTGTGTTTCTCACCTCTGTAGTCAAACGTCACCACATGGTAGCCCAACGAACTGAGGACCTGAAGGAAGACAGGCAGAGAGTCATCAGTCCTGTCAGCCAATCAGAGTCCAGCGTCATGAACACTTCCTGTTTGCTGAGAAAAGAAACTAAAAACTGAAAGATTGAAAGTTTCAGAAGTTTTTAAATTCTGGAGAAAGTTTCTGAAAAAACAAATATTTAAAGTTAATAAAGATAAAAACGCTTCTGATCCTGGAAACCATCGATTTAAAAACACAAAAATCATAAAGTTAATAAAATAAAAACGCTTTTTAAAAACAAAAAATTATAAAGCTAATAAAAATAAAAACGCTTCTGATCCTGGAAACCATCGATTTAAAAACAAAAATATTCTAAAGTTTAAAGTTCTATAAAGTTCCAGAGGAATCTTCCTCATATTGATTATATTGATTCTATAGATTTTTCTGATCAATAATTCAGAAACAATGAAGATTCATTTGTAAATCATTAATAAACATCCTGATTGATTTATTGATCATCAGTTTAGATCAACGTTTATCTCATTAAAGCAGAAAATAATGAGTCAGGGAGCTTTGTATTGATCAGTGATTGGTTCTTTATTGATCAGTGATCGGTCAGTATTGATCAGTGATCGGTCAGTATTGATCAGTGATCAGTTCTTTATTGATCAGTGATCGATTCAGTATTGATCAGTGATCGATTCAGTATTGATCAGTGATCGGTTCAGTATTGATCAGTGATCAGTTCTTTATTGATCAGTGATCGATTCAGTATTGATCAGTGATCGATTCAGTATTGATCAGTGATCGGTTCAGTATTGATCAGTGATCAGTTCTTTATTGATCAGTGATCGGTTCTTTATTGATCAGTGATCAGTTCAGTATTGATCAGTGATCGATTCAGTATTGATCAGTGATCGGTCAGTATTGATCAGTGATCGATTCAGTATTGATCAGTGATCAGTTCAGTATTGATCAGTGATCGGTTCAGTATTGATCAGTGATCAGTCAGTATTGATCAGTGATCAGTTCTTTATTGATCAGTGATCGGTCAGTATTGATCAGTGATTGGTTACCTTGTACAGCTGCACCCGGTGGTCTCCCCCCCTGCACAGAAACAGCTGCAGGTCAGACAGGTGGTTCTCAGAGAGCAGCTCAGGTGTGTTGCTGTGTGTGTGAGGTCACCTTGTTCCTGCGTTTCCATGGAGATACAGGATGACAGGGTGGGTGGAGCCAAACGTGGACTCGTACCAATCACCTGCTTTACCCTGAGCTTCCTTCCACATCCGAGCTGGAACCGTGTGCCTGGAAACAAACAGATACATAAACACACAAACAAACAGATAGATAAACACACAAAAGCTGCGTGTCCACTAGATGCGATTTTGCCGCACGTCAGCACACCGCATCTGAAAATTGCACGGATGGCGGGCGGTCACTAGCGGACCGCAACATGGTCACGTCACAGCGCTGGAGCAACAGCAGGCCGCTACGTGGTCACATGACCGAGCTTTCAGCTTGAAATCACATCTAGTAGACACGCGGCTAAACAGATACATAAACAAACACATATTAAGTCATTTTTTATGAACTCTGTGTTGTGTCTCTCAGTGTTTATGTCTCTGTGTTGCGTTTTATTGTTGTCATTGTTATTATCATTATTATTGTTGTGTTATTGTCATTGTGTTGATGTTATTATTATTATTGTTGTTGTTATTGTTGTCGTCATTGTTATTATGATTATTGGCATTGCTATTGTTGTTAATATTGTTCATGTTGTTGTTGTTGTCGTTATTATTATTGTTGCTGTGGTTGTGTTACCAGACTCCGATGCTGAGGCCCGTCTCCGGCTGCAGGTAGAAGTTGTGAGTGTGGTTCAACCCCTGGTCCGCAGGTTTCTGCAGGTCGATGAAATATGGCATTCGAACTGTGGAGAGTCAGAGGTCACGTGACACAACGGCTGCTTCTGATTGGTCCAGAACACCTGGTGCCATTAAAACGTTTGAGTTATTATTGTTTATCTGGGAATTTAATCACCTTTTTGTTTGAATTATAATAATATTTGTTGATATTTTATCAATATTCTGGACATTTTTCAGACATTTGATTGATTTTGAAAAATATTTTATTAATATTTTTGAACATTTTGCTAATAATTTTAGGGATATTTATTATTTTTTGACATTATCTTCATATTTTCTGGATATTTTGGAGATGCAGGCTGGACGAATCTTTCTAATTTAGATAAAAAGCAACTGGAACTTGTCAGAAAGTGAACCTGCTGCTGAATAAATCCTTAAATAAACAACAGTTTCCTGTTTCAGGTCAGAGGAACGAAGACGAACAAAAACCAAGACAGACGGAGAATTAGAGCAGCAGAAATAAAACCAGCTGTCCTGCAGAAGAATGTCAAGTCATTATCATTATTATTATGATGTCAATCTTGTTGTTTTTTGTCTCTTTTTCTTGTTTTGTGTTTCGTTTACAGCAAAACTAATTTATAAAAAAATGAAAAAAGTTCAGAAAACAAATATTCTAAACACGTTAATGACAAAATGTTTTTTAACGTGTTCATTTTGATTCTGCAGCTCCTCAGAAGAGTTTAAGGTGAGTTCAGGTGTTGATTAACGAATCAGGAGAGTTCAGGCTCAGACTCACCAAAGTTGAGGAAGACGAGTTTGGCCTGGATGGACGGACAGAGTTTGATGATGAAGGGGATGGAGACGTAGACGATCAGCAGAACCATCAGGATCCTCTTCAGCTTCATCACCAGACTGAGCCTGAGGAGGACAAACCTTCAGCCAACGTCCACACAACGCTTCACAAACCCTCAGTCAACGTCCAGAGAATGCTTCACAAACCTTCTGTCAATGTCCACACAGCACTTCACAAACCTTCAGTCAACGTCCACACAACGCTTCACAAACCTTCAGTCAACGTTCAGAGAATGTTTCACACACCTTCAGTCAACTTCCATACAACGCTTCACAAACCTTCAGTCAACGTTCAGAGAATGTTTCACAAACCTTCAGTCAACGTCCACACAATGCTTCACAAACCTTCAGTCAACGTTCAGAGAACATTTCACAAACCTTCAGTCAACGCTTTCACAAACGTCTGTGTATTTATTGTGTACTTTTTGTATTTTGTGTATATTGTGTCGAATATTGTGTATTTATTGTGTATTGTGTGTATTGTGTATTTATTGTGTATTTATTGTGTTGTGTATTTAATGTGCTTTGTGTAGTCATTGTGTATTTATTGTGTGTATTGTGTATTTATTGTGTATTTGTGTGTCTGGCAGCAGGTCGCCGTGGAGACGATTGATAACTGATCCTCTGAGTGAAACCTGATCGCTGTCATTGATCCGTTATCGGCTCCTTTGGTCTGAATTATTGATTAGAAACGTTTCAGTTTAAATCTACTCCAGAGTTCATGGATCTGATCTGGAAACCTTCAAGCTCCCACTTTTATCCACATTTTAAAGGTTTTTATCATAAATGTTTGACTTTTATCCACATTTTAAAGGTTTTTCTCATAAATGTTTGACTTTCACTGGTTTCTAAGTTTCTGTTTTATTTGAGCTGAAGAAAGTTTATTAATTTCTACAGAAGAACCTCAAAGACTCACAGATCAACAAACGGAACATCTTTAATCAGCGTCCAGAGAAAACTGAACAAACTGACCTGAGATCAGATTAAAAGCTTCTAACTGGACCTCAGTCCCGTTCATTAAACTGACCTCTGATCGGAGTTTAACTGAAACATTCAGATAGTTTTCATTTATTAAACCAAAGAGGATTTTATTTATTTTCATTTATTCTTTATTCAAACATTCCAGAGTTTAATCCGGATTAAACTCATCCTGGGGTTTTCTTCTCAATGTTTTCCTTGAAAATTTTGGTGTTTTTTTCCTCCTGAAACTTTTTTTTCTTGTGATTTTGAGTTTTTTCTCAAATTTGTATTTTTACTTTTTTTCTCAGAATTTCACGTCAAACTTTCAGTTTTCCTCTGACAAATTTGTGCTTTTTTAAGTGGAAATCTTAGAGTTTAAAAATAATTCTTTCAGATTTACTCTTTGGAGTTCAGAGAATATCAAAGAGTTGTTTTTGTAAATTATGGATTTTTTTTCCCCCCATTAGCTGTTTTTGAGTTTTTTTCTCTCTATATTAATTTTCAGGTTTTCTGGTAAAAACCTCCAGCTCTACTTTACTTTGAGTTTGATCTTGAAAATCTGATGACTGAATGATTGATGATTGATTATTGAAGGTTTAAACCCTTTTAATGCGAAGGAAGCAAGAAGTTATCTGGTGAAATAAAGAGTTATCTGAGACACAATTGATCAGATTTCTTTTTAAATGCTATTTTTGTGTCAAACATTATTGCAGGAAACAGCTTCATCAGAAAGGAAGCAGGAAGATGCAGATTATTAGAATGACAAAATACAAGCCTCAAAATAAAAGCTCTTCTCCAGTTTAACCGCCTGAACAGAAACATAGAACGTTGTGTCGTCTGCATACAGACTGAATTAATTTTAATTGATAGAAAAGTAGAAGAACTTCATAAAACAGATGTCTGTAGTTAAAATAATCACTGACTGAAAAAAGACTAAAGTTTTTTGTCTTAAATGTCTGCTTTTAAAACCAGCAAACATCAGTTTCCCCAAAAATGTGAGTTTTTAAATCATGACTCTTTGGTCTTTTCCAATAAATGAGTTTTTAATTCAGAAATTTAGAATTTCATTCCACATAAATGTTTTGGTTTTAGTTTTTTCACCATAAAATTGGGATTTTTTGAGTTGAATTTTCAGGTGAGTTTTCAGGTGAAGTTTCAGGTGAGATTCAGGTTCAGCAGAGAGGAAACTGTTCAGTCAAGTTTCTAACTGTAGTGTTTTCTGATTCTCTGCTTCAGGTCATTGTTTTCAGATAAATCCTCTTAAATGAACTAAAATAAACTGAATGTTTTTCTTTAAACTCTCAGACGCTGATTCAGACCCAAAGCTTCAGACTTGTGGTTTCACTTCCTGATTGAGCGACGGATTAAAGCTGCTCCAGTTCGACACCAGGTTTAATTTTAGAGCCTTAAAGGAGGTCGACTGAAGGAGCTCTGGAAGGTGTTTTAGGAGGTTTACCGTTTGTTTTATTCACTCTGCTGCCTCCCCAATTTATTATCTTTTATCTCTCAATCTACTAATAAAGTGCTGCAGAAATAAAAACAGATCAATTCACTGATCAGATATTCTCTTTAACTCACTACAAAATACAGACATATGGTAACAAAAATATGCATAAATATCTAAAATATCTATAAATGTTTTAGAATTTTCTCACTACAACACTTGAACATTAGAATAAAGCTCTCACCCTAAAATATTCTAATAGTTTTCTGACGTTAAAAACTCCAAACCTGTAAATAAAGATGATGCTAAAATCTTTATTGTCTGAGTTTAAATGAACCTGAAGCTGCTTTAATGTTATTTACAGAGTTTGTGACCCACAATGCACTGCAGCAGCTGATCTGAGGTCAGATAAGTTCCATTAAATTCTAACGAGGATTAAACAAAGAAGAAGTGAAGCTGGTCAGAGTTCAGCTTCCTTTCAGGTCAAAGTGTTGAAAAAGTCTAAAAAAAAAAAAGAGCTTATTAAATGTTTTTATTCAGTTTAATTCTTTATTAAATGAGACAAAAGAGTAAAAAGTGACTAAAGGAAGGAAAATCTGAATATTAATGACTAATACTAGAGATTCTGACGGCCAGTTAAAGCAGCAGAAAGTTTGTCCTCCCAGTCTGACCTGCAGCCTCCAGTTAACCAGTAGAACCAGTGGAACCAGTTAACTGGGCCCATTCTAACTGGATATGTGGGAAACTAATATTAAACCTCCGAGAAATTAAACACTAATAAAAACAGTCTCTACAGTCAGACTTACAAACGAAATACAAAGTAAATATAAAGTTAAATATGAGAGATTTGTGCGATTTCATTTTTATATTTAAGTTTTATTTCTGTGTTCAGTTTGTTTAAACAGATTTGATAACTTCTGTATCTCTACAAAATATATTTATACTGTTTATTTTGTATTTTTTATATTTTTTATGTTTATTTTGTATTTTTTATATTTATTTATGTTGTTTTTATTTTGTATTTATTTATGTTTATTTAGTATTTTTATATTTATTTTATTTAGCATTTTTATATTTATGTTTATTTCATTCTGTTCAGAATAAACTAATTTATAAACTGTTCCGTTTTTTTGTTCATGAGGTTTTATTTTTCCTATTAAACTGGTTAAATTATCGGATTTTACATGTTTCTGTCCCCGGTACACCGGAGCAGCTCCTCCGGTCCCGGTCCGGTTCTTACCTCCTGAACGGCTTCATGCTCCGCTCCTCCTCCGGGCCCTGCCGGCCGCCCGCTGCGGGCCCCGCTGCTCCGCCGCCGGGACGCTGCTTCAGGTCCGGGTCGCTGTCCAGCAGAGTCCCGTCGTCCTGCTCCGCAGTCAGCGAGTTGTTCCGCTTTCGCATCACTGCAAACGTTAAACGGGCAGATTAGAACCGGAGGAACCGGGGGAACCGGCGGCAGGAGGCCGAGAGCCTGGCGGGTGACGGAGCGCTGAGAGCCGCTGAGGACGGAGCCGCGTCCCGCTGAGCCGCACCGAAGATCCGCAGAGAGCAGCTGATCAGCGCCGAGCCGCAGCAGCCAATCACAGCCCGGGAACAACACCACGTGGTGTGGCCGTGCTGTGTTCCTGGCCTCCGGGAAGCGTCGGAGCAACGAGCACCAAAACAAAACCGGTAACCCTAACCCGGACATTTAAAGAAGCCACGGAGAACTTTAAATACAGCCTGTTAGCATGAAGCTAAACTAACTAAACATGGAGCTAAGCATGAAGCTAAACTAACTACATTCTGTAAGCATGAAGCTAAACAGTCTGTTAGCATGAAGCTACATTAATTACCATCTGTTAGCATGAAGCTGAACTAATGACAGCCTGTTAGCATGAAGCTAAACTAACTGCAGTCTGTTAGCATGGAGTTAAACTAACTGCAGTCTGTTAGCATGGAGTTAAACTAACTACAGCCTGTTAGCATGAAGCTAAACCAACTAAACATGGAGCTAAGTATGAAGCTAAACTAACTGCATTCTGTCAGCATGAAGCTAAACAGTCTGTCAGCATGAAGCTACATTAATTACAGTCTGTTAGCATGGAGTTAAACTAATTACAGTCTGTTAGCATGAAGCTACATTAATTACCGTCTGTTAGCATGAAGCTAAACTAATTACAGTCTGTTAGCATGAACCTAAACTAACTACAGCCTGTTAGCATGGAGCTAAACTAACTGCAGTCTGTTAGCATGGAGCTAAACTAACTACAGCCTGTTAGCATGGAGCTAAACTAACTACAGCCTATTAGCATGAAGCTAAACTAACTAAACATGGAGCTAAGCATGAAGCTAAACTAACTACATTCTGTAAGCATGAAGCTAAACAGTCTGTTAGCATGAAGCTACATTAATTACCGTCTGTTAGCATGAAGCTAAAATAATTACAGTCTGTTAGCCTGAAGCTAAATTAATTACAGTCTGTTAGCATGAAGCTAAAATAAATTCTAAATACAATAATTTACATTTAGATTATTATTTTTATTTAAAATGTATTGTATGATATAATAAATATTTTAGATATTTATATTTATTTTATATTATTATTTTTATATTCATAATAGATTTTATTTATTATAAATATAAATATCTTCTTAATTTTCACTTCAGTTTATTCTCCTGTTTTGAAGTTTCTGTGAGCTGCAAAGGTTGAATAGTTTCATCTTATTATTATCATAATTAAACTAACACATTATTTATAACAACAATTTTAATAAGAAAATAAAACTAGTAAATATTACACACAAGTACCTGAATCCTCTAAATATGAAGATCAGCATAAAATGATTTCTAAAAAATGCTAACTGTAGTTTATAAAGGACTTACTGCCAGTTTTGTTGAATTTTAGAAAACAATTCATAAAATCACACAAAAGTATTAATTACACAATAAATAAAAGGTTTTTATGTATTTATAAAACATAAAAACAGGCCTGAAGTGTGTTTTTCAGAAACTTTACTCCTATTTCTGTCATGTTAGGTGAGATTTTTTATATTTTTAATAAATATTAACAGCATTTAAAGTGATAAACAGCTGATTCAAGTGTTCTTACCCAGGCCTCTCTATTTGTTTTTCTTTAAGCATTTTATAAATTTGTCTCTTTATTTTGTAGATATTTTATATTTATTGTATCTTCTAAGACTGATCTTAGAAGTTGTTTTGTTGGTTTCTGTCTTCCTATGTCAGTTTGTATATTTTCCAAGTGATGTTACAGCATTTTATTCAGTTTTTGAAAAATGTATTTTATACTTATTTTATTATAAAAACCCACCTTATGAGGTGTTATTCTGTTTTCTGTCTTGATTTCTGCTCATATTTTACCCGTTTTCTAACACTGGTTGGTTTAAAATGAGCTTAATAAACTAAAAACACATTTCAATCGTCACATTATTCCAAAACTCACCTGGTTAGCTTCGTGCTAAGTTTGTCTCAAGCCGAAAGTTGTTTATTCAAGTCAACCTGAACGCAGCATCAGAGACAAACTTAGCATGAAGCTAACCAGCTAACCGGCTAATCAGCTTACAGCGACACAAACACAGATCTTCAACCCGATTTTAGCGCCTCTCGGTCGGACACAGTTCGGCTCTTTCCGGCTCTTTTCGGCCTCTGACGGTTTGTATTTTTAGCCGCTGCAGTTTGTTATCAGGAAACGTCACAGCGGATTAAAACTGTTAAAAAAGCCACAGACAAACTGTTTTGAACGCCCTGAAACATGAACGTGAATAAAGTGAACGATTTTACCTTTCAGTCTGAAGCGAATAAAAACGTTTTCACCGCATTTTGCTGCTACAAGTCTCCGTTTGAAGCTTCCGGTGCCGCAGCTCGATTTCACTGGTTTGTCCTCGACGGGCTTCCGCCGTCTGACGTCACCGTGCCACGTGACCAAACACGGAGTTTAGCCGCGAATGTGAGCAGTTTTTACGACATTTTCCCTCCGCGGAATAAAAAGTTTAATTTTGCAGGTTTGTGCCCGGTGAGTCCCGGTTTTACCGGGATGTTCTGTGAGAAGGCCCTTGAGCTGATCCGGGAGTTGCACCGGATGAGCGACGGACAGCTGCCCGCTTTTAACGTGAGTCCGTGACGTCTGCAACCAAGAATCCGTTTAAAAATCACACAATTTAAAGTTAGTTTGCTGCTAAAAACAATAAAAACCGTCTCAGAAACATCATCCACAGCTTTTTAGTGAAAGTAGAAGTTATTTTACATTTCGGCTCATATTTAATTCACCACTCAGCTAAACTAAAGGAATAACTTTTAAAAACTGACCGTCATTTACAAGTCGTACATTTCAGTGGTTTATGTCGGATTTAGCGGAATTCGTCTTAGAAACAGATTATAAACAGATTATAAAATGAATAAATAACAGTTCGGCTCATTTTGATGCACAAACAGATTTTAATAAACGTACAAGATAAACTAAAGTTCGGCTCACGTTTAATTCACTCGGCACCAGTTACACCAACATCAACTCCATAACCAGCCTCCATTCAAAAATCTCACATTTAAACGTTTCTTTGCTGCTCAAACCAGAAACAAACGTTTTAGAAACATTGTGAGCAGATTTTTAATCCAAGTAGAAGTTAAATAACATTTCGGCTCCTATTCAATACTTTATTCAGACATATTAGTGTTATTAATTTAAAAACCGGCCTCCATTTAGAAATCTGACGTTTTAAAGTTTTTACTTTCGTTAATCTTAGAAACATCACCAACAGATTTTAGACACCATTTAATTCACCAAGGAGCAGTTATTTATGGTGGAACATTTGCTGTTTCTGCAGATTTATCCAGCTCCTCTCAGTGTTTTAAAATAATCAGTCTTATTACTAATCATAAGTTTAAGTAGAATTAGTGAAGTTTTGAATGGAGTTTGGTTTAACAATAATAATTTCAAGACCTTTAAGTTACTGAGTTGGAGGTTTTACAGCTCATCTCCAGTTTATAGTGAAGTTCAGTTAAACCAGGTCCAGGTAAACCAGGTCCAGGTAAACCGAGTCTGTGTTCTGTTGCAGGAGGACGGACTGAGGCAGGTTCTGCAGGAGATGGAGGCTCTTTATGAACAGAACCAGAGCGACGTGTGAGTCCTTAAGAACATTTATTGATTATTGAGTTGATCAGTCATTGGTCAAACCTCCAAGTTCTTCATCTGATGTAAAATCAGCGAATAATCACCGATCAACGTGGAATCAATCACCATGTAGAAAATCAAGAACTAGAACCCGAACATGTCTCCACACCAGCCGGACTCTGATGGGTTCTGGTCCAGAAGTTGTTTCAGAGTTTCTGTCTCATTTCTTTTGTTTTAATTTTCCTGATCAGTTTCACTATTGATCAACCAGCTGATTCTTGATTATCAGTTTCATCAGATGAGCTCAGACTGATCAGTCAGCTGATTATTGATCAATCAGCTGATTATTGATCCAGATTTATTGAATTAAAACACAGAGGTCAGAACAGACAAGAATGAAACTGATAATCAATAACAGTTGATTGATCAGATGATCAGTAACAGCTGATTGATCTGATAACAGCTGATTGATCTGATAACAGCTGATTGATCTGATAATAACAGCTGATTGATCTGATAACAGCTGATTGATCTGATAATAACAGCTGATTGGTTGTTTCAGTAACGAAGCGAAGGCTGACGGTCGCTCTGATCTCATCCCGTCCATCAAACTGCGTCACTGCTGCCTGCTGAGGAACCAGCGCTGCGTCACCGCCTACCTGTAACTCCGCCCCCACACACCAGTCATGTGACCGTGGCCCCGCCCCCTCCTGACCGCTGCTTGTGTCTGCAGGTACGACCGTCTGCTGAGGATCAGAGCTCTGAGGTGGGAATACGGCAGCGTCCTGCCGGCAAACGTCCGATTCCAGCTGAGCGCCGAGGAGGTGTGTGTGTGTGTGTTGTGTTGTGTTGCAGCTGCAGTGGTTCGGTTAGCATAAGTTGTGTTGTGTTGTGTTGCAGCTGCAGTGGTTCGGCCGCTATAAGAAGTCTCTGTCCTGCTTCATGCGTTCTCTGGGTGGAGCTGAAGCTGGAGGTGAAGGTCTGGACATCACTCAGGACATGAAGCCTCCAAAGAGCCTCTACATCCAGGTGAGACTTGCAGCGGCTCCACCTGTGACGTCCGGCTGCGGCATGATGTCACGGCGTGATGTCACACCTGTTGTGTGTTTTCCAGGTGAGGTGTCTGAAGGACCACGGGGAGTTGGAGATCGACGACGGCACGGTGATCCTGCTGAAGAAGAACAGCCAGGTGAGCTGTGACATCATCATGTGACCCTGTGACATCACACCTGTACATGAAGCAGCTCGCTAACCTGAATGTCTCTGTTCTCAGCACTTCCTGCCGCGATGGAAATGTGAGCAGCTGATTCGTCAGGGCGTCCTGGAGCACGTGGTGTCCTGATGATGTCATCGATGAGCCAGTGTTCTGATGTAAAAATAAAGTTTCTTCTACCAGCCGGGTCCATGTTTGACTTCACAGTAAAATAAAAACACCAGAAACCAGCGGCTGTGATCCAAGATTTATTCTACTGTAACTGTAACTTCAGGAGCTTTACTGTCGTAAAACCATAAATCTGAACTATTTATTACTTTCAGCTGACCATAAATGTTACGGTTTGCCAAAAGTAAAGGATTAAATATCTAACAATTCACCACAATATTTAGCTAGTTAGTAACGTTTAGCTCACTAATCTATTACTCTTAGCTAATTAAATTCCATTACTTCTAGCTAACTAATCCATCACCGTTAGCCAATTTTAAACCACAACCTTTGGCTAATTGTTCAATTTTGACCATTTAATCCATTATTCTTAGCTAACTAGCTAGCTAGTGGCTAGTCTTACCTTCCTATAAACCATTACTGCTGGCTAGCTATTATGGTCCTTGTCCCCCACCCCTCTACCCCCACCCCTCTACCTCTACCCCTCTACCTCTATCCTCTACCTCTATCCTCTACCTCTCTACCTCTTCTGTCCCTCTCAACCCGTCCGGCCAGCAGCAGATGGGTTCCCCCACATTAGAGCCGGGTTCTGCTCGAGGGTTTTTTCTCTGTTAAAGGGTGTTTTCCTGCCACTGTCTCCTTAGGGCTGCTCTGGGGGTTCAGGCATATGGGTTCTGGAAAGCGTCTTCAGACTATTTGACCTATAATTGGTGCTATATAAATAAAATTGAATTGAATTAAGCTAACTGCTAGCTGTTTCCTGTGCCGGTAATTTCACAATAAACTCCAGTTTGTGGTGAAAAACGACAGCTGAGCAGCCAGAGTGATAAAAACATAATTTAATGTGGTTTTACATCCTGCATGTCACACTTTGGTCTGTTGCACCTGGACAAGTAAAATAAAAGGAGCAGGAGGAGATAAAACTAGAATTATTTTTATAATATAGTTTGTATCATCTCAACAGTAAAAACATAGAAAAGCAAACGGCTGGACATGAAGGTTCAATAATACTGAAATCTTCTCCTGAAGCAGCTTCAGCCAGGAGGAAAACACACCTGCTGAACAGGTGTGCCAGCTCAGAGGCCACGCCCACAAACTGCTGAACCTTCACCTAGAATCTGAACAAATCCACTCAGAGCGCCTCGAAGAAAACTGAGTTTAAATGGAGCTGGATGCCTTTATTTTAAAAATAGAAACTTTCATCTAATAATGAAAGTCAACATGAAAATCTGATCTGAGGTTTTTATAAGAATCTCAATAAAATCTATTAGAACAGAAAAGCAGTTTGGTGCGAGCAAAGTTTGGGATTTATCTACAAGTTTAGTGTCTTGTCATTTTGTCTAATTTTCGTCATGTTGTGTCCCGTTTTTGTCATTTTGTGTCTCGTTTTGTCTCATTTTTGTCATTTTACACATTTTAAGGTTCTAATCCTCTGAGAACTTTGTAAACAAACTGAACGTTTAGTTTTGGGGTGAAAATGTTTGAGATGAAGTCAGTTTCTGAAGCTTTATTTTCCCTCATTAACACATTATTTCCAGGTTTCTCCTGAAATGCTCTGATTGAACGAGCAGCTGCTGAATCTGAGACGCTTCACATCAATTCAACGTTTCTCAGACCTGAGTTCAGTTTGTCGCTGAGCTGAAGCTGCTTCATGTCGGGTTCCAACTGCTGCTGATTCATCCATCAGGAGGCGGGGCTACGTGGCCAGGGAGGCGGAGACTATCTCCCTCAGCAGCTTGTTCAGAGCTCCGACCTTCTCCTCCAGCAGCCAGTTCTTCTTCTCCGCCTGTTTCTGCCGCTGCTCAGTGACCTGCAGCGCCTTCATCAGCTGGGAGTTCTCCACGTACACGTCCTTCAGCAGGACGCTCGCCTTGCTGCTCTTCACCATCTGCAGGAGAAACGCCGTCAAACAGAAGACCAGAAGAACAGAGGAACAGAGGACCAGAAGAACCAGAAGATCAGAGGAACAGAGGACCAGAAGAACCAGAAGAACAGAGGAACAGAGGACCAGAAGAACCAGAAGATCAGAGGAACAGAGGACCAGAAGAACCAGAAGATCAGAGGAACAGGCCAGAAGAACAGAAGACAGAGGAACGAGGACCAGAAGAACCAGAAGATCAGAGGAACAGAGGACCAGACGAACCAGAAGAACAGAGGAACAGAGGACCAGAAGAACCAGAAGATCAGAGGAACAGAGGACCAGAAGAACCAGAAGATCAGAGGAACAGAGGACCAGACGAACCAGAAGAACAGAGGAACAGAGGACCAGAAGAACCAGAAGATCAGAGGAACGGAGGACCAGAAGAACCAGAAGAACAGAGGAACAGAAGATCAGAGGACC
Organism: Amphiprion clarkii; assembly: GCA_027123335.1. NCBI lineage: Eukaryota > Metazoa > Chordata > Actinopteri > Pomacentridae > Amphiprion > Amphiprion clarkii. Next base: position 787,375 of record CM049582.1, on the reverse strand, counting down.
AGAAGAACAGAGAGATGTGGATGACAGATACTGCTGCAGGACTCACCTGGTCTTTGAGCTGCTGGACTTTGTCCTGCAGAACCAGACGGACTCCTTTCAGTTTGACCTCCAGGTCCTGGACACTCTGCTGCAGCGCCGCTGTCACCTTCTCATGCTGGTCCTGAAGAAACAACAGAGCAGCTTTGACCTCCAGTATCTTTACTTCTTCTCATCTTAGACCGCAGGAAATGGAATTTAAAAGATTCAAAACCAGAAAAGAACCACAAACGGTCCAGGAGGAACCTCAAGGAGACGAGAAACAGACCAAAAACCACCACAGACAATTTTTAGCTCATATCAGACAATTTCAGTTCATTTTGGACACATTTTTGACTTATTTCTGACCAATTTTTATTAATTTGGGACAATTTTTGACTCATTTTGGACAAATTTCAGCTACTTTTGGACAAATTTGAAATTATTTTGGAATTTTTTTTCATTTTGGACAAATTTTTGCTCATTTTGGGCAAATTTTACTTCATTTTGGACAAATTTTTGCTACTTTTGGACAAACTTTAGGTCATTTTGGACAAATTTGAAATATTTTGGAAATTTTTGCTAATTTTGGACAAATTTTTATAAACTTTGGACAAATTTTAATAAATTTTAGCCAATTTTTTGCAGGTTTTGGACAAATTTTTGCTCATTTTGGAATTTTTTTGGCTCATTTTGGAGAGATTTTTGCTCATTTTGGAGAAATTTTTGTTCAGTTTGTTCAAATTTTAGCTCACCTTCAACACATTTTTGCTCACTTCGGACAAATTTTAAGTAATTTTGGACAAATTTTTATAAACTTTGGACAAGTCTTAATAAATTTTGGCCAATTTTTTGCTCATTTTGGACAATTTTTTTTTGCCAGACTCAGGTGAACCAGACTCAGGTGAGATCAGGTGTGTCTACCTGCTTCATGCTGATCTGGGAGCTGCTCTGTTGGAGCTGCATCTTCAGCGTCTCCTCCAGCTGCTGGCTCCTCCTCTGCTCCTCCTCCAGCTTCTCCTGCAGCTGCTGCAGCTGTCGCAGGTGTTGCGCCTGCAGCAAGCTGAGGGAGGCGTCGGCCTGCAGACCAACAGACCACAGCTTTAGTCTCCTCCTCCTACCTCCTCACCTGGACCACCAACCAGTGAAGTTCTCACCTGCTCCTCAGCCTCACTCAGTCTGCTCCGCAGGTTTTGCTGCTCCTGGTTCAGTTTCTGGACCTGCAGATCCTGGACCTGCAGCTCCGACACCTGGAGGACATCGACCAATCAGCTTTCACTTCAGCTCAGAAGACAAATTTACCTCATTTTAGCAAATTTCAGCTTATATCAAAATAATTTTAGCCAATGTTGGAAAATTTTTGACTAATATTGGAAATTTTTTGACTAATTCTGGACAATTTTTGACAAATTTTAGCTCATCAGTCCAATTTTTGATGTATTTTGGACAAATTTTACCATATTCTGGACAATTTTGACTAATTTTTAGCTCATTTTTGACCATTTCCAGCTCATTTTGGACCATTTTAAATTCATTTTGGACCATTTTTAACTCATTTTGGACCATTTTTAACTCATTTTTGACCATTTCCAGCTCATTTTGGACCATTTTAAATTCATTTTGGACCATTTATAGCTCATTTTGGACCATTTTTAGCCCATTATGGACCATTTGTAGCTCATTTTGGACCATTTTTATCTCAGGATGCTGGCCCCGCCCCCACAGTCCTGAGCAGTACCTGGTTCTGGAGGTCCTGGTTCCGGACTCTCAGCTGCTCCAGATCCTGATTGAGCTCCTCCTTCTCCCACAGCAGCCTCCTGACTCCGCCCTCCAGCCCCTCCACCTGACAGGAAGCAGAGACACGCTGAGGAAGCACCTGCGGGACGTCTGGCCAATAGACGGCAAGGACAGGTGAGCTCACCTTGCTCTGGGCCTCCTGCAGCTTCCTGTGCAGCTCGCCGGCCTCGTGGGCGTGGCCTTGTCCATCCTGACTGACGGCCAGCAGCTGAGAGCGAAGAAGCTCCGCCTCCGACTCCAGAGAGACGAGACGATGCTGCAGCTTCTCCACCTGGACAGGTAGCAGGAAGTTCAACAAGAAACTGACAGCAGAGCAGCCGTCATAGCGAATAAAATACACAAAACTACCGTAAAAATACACAAAATGAACACAAAACAACCAGAAGAAGACACAAAAAGAACAGAAAACAATACTGACACCAGAGCAGCTGTCAGAGCTCATAAAATAGACAAAAACTACTTGAAAAATACACAAAATGAACACAAAAACCACAATACTGACACCAGACAGCTTTTAAATTTGATAAAATACACAAAAACAACAATAAACAAACTATTTCTACAAATTTTTTTGTTAATTTTGGACAAATTTTTGTTCACTTTGGACAATTTGTACTCAATTTTGGCTCATTTTGGACAAATTTTAATAAATTTTGGACAAATATGAGCTTATTTTGGACAATTTCTTGTTCATTTTGGACAAATTTTAATTAATTTTGGACAAATTTTGGCTCATTTTAGAGTAATTTTAGCTTATTTTGGATAATTTGTAACTAATTTTGGACAAATTTTAGTTCATTTCAGACAATTTTTAATAAATTTTGGACACATTTGGCCCAGGAAGTTTATCAATACTGACACCAGTCAAACAACAATAAATTAACTATTTCCACTTTAAACATGCCTTTAAAACCTGCCAGCGGGTTTTAAAGACATGTTTTACTTTGAAAAGTCACCAAAATGTCTCCATTTATCAGCTTGAAACTGTAATAACAGAAGAAAAATGCTCATATTTTCTACTTCCAGCTGGTCCTTGAATGCATCACGTGTGGTTCCTTCAGAACAATGAACCAAATCTGAGCTTTAAATGGTGACATTTCATTAAATCACCAACTACCTCCATGTTTCCTCTCCATCATCTGTAGATGTTCCTCCATGCTGGACGGATCTCCAACTACTTCAATTATAATAAAAAATACCTTTAAAATGGTCCAAATGACTGAATGTTTGTCAAAAATGGGATAAAACGTGTCTAATATGGACTAAAAGTTGCCCAAAATGACTCGAAATTGTCGAAAATGAGCTAATTTTTTCCAAAATGACTTCACTGGATGTTTCAGATTAAAGCAGTGAAGTGGATGTTTTAGGTTGTGAACCTTGTTGTTTCTGTCCTCAGCATCTCTCAGCAGTTTGTCTTTGTCTTCCTCCAACCACTGAAGCTTCAGAGTCGCTGAGCTAAGCTCCGCCTCCACGTCCACCTGCCGGCCGAGCTGGAAAACACACATTTAACCACCACATGAAAACAATCCACTTAAATCCACTCATAAAGAGCATTTACGTTTTCTCCGCTGACAGAAAACAATGTTTATAAAATCAGTAGGTTTCTCTTTTTTGTCATTTACGTCTCATTTTTGTCATTCTGTGTCTCCTTTTTGTCATTTTGCGTCTGGTTTTTACCTTTTTGTCTTGTGTTTTGTGTCTCACTTTTGTCTCACAGAAAACAACACATGTTGATAAAATCAGTCTAAATTCTGTAAAATGTGAATATTTTCGTGTTTCCTTCCTCTCTGACAGTAAACTGAAGATCTGTGGACTAAACAGGACATCTGATTAAACAGCTGATCGATCGATGGATGGATCAATGACAGCGATCCGTCTGGTGACCTCTACCTTGTCCTTGCAGCAGCTCACTTCTTCCTGCAGCAGCTGCTTCTCCTGCGTCCAGGTGTCCTGCAGCCGCCGCACCTGAAGGCAACACCACAGTCAGAGAATCATTTCGTTCCACATCCAGCCGACAAATCACCCCTTAAACTTCTGCAGCCTTTGGTTCAGTCAGGAAACGCTTATGCTGTGGGTCAAATTTACCCGTTTTGAAGTGAAAAAATCCAAAAACAAGCAGTTAAAAGTATTTTTAATCTTCTGCTCGGCTTAATGAGTCAACAACATTTAAAATGATTCACCCTGAACAGAAGATGTGTCTCGTGTTATTTCATCAACATCACTCCACAAAAAGAAAAAAAAAATCAAAATCTAAAATAGAATGTTTAAAAATCAACGTCATGCCAAACTGTTGTATTTTATATGCAGTGTACATTTAGAAAAAGTTTAATTTGTTATGAAAAATGAGTGAATGATCGTCATTGAACCAGAATCTGAGAGAGGTAAAGAACACCATCACACAAAATATGGATTAAAATAGTTATTAATGGAGTTAATCATGAGATGTAAACTATGTTTATTGGGATTTTTTGGTTTCTTGGATAATTAAACATGACCCAGGATCATCAGCGCTGTTCCTTAGAACCAAAAACGAGACGCAAACTGCTGTTCTTCAGAAACGAACCTGACAGAAAACTTAAATCCTGACTTTCAGTCAAACTCACTCTCATAATAAATTACCAGAATAAAATGTTTCCTCCAAACTGATTCAGTGAAAAACTACCAAAGCTGAAAAGTCAGAATGAGGAGAAGCCCACCGTAGCCTCCTTCTCCTCCTGCTCCTTGGAGACCGTCGCCAGGCGCTCCCGCAGCATCCGGACCGACTCCTGGTCTCCACGGAGACGGGCGCTCAGCTCGGCGTTGTCGTTGCTCAGCTGCAGGTTCCTGCTGCTCAGATCCAGAACCTCCTGACGGTACCTGGAGTTCTGCAGAAGACAGAGGAGGAGATGACCACCAGGGTTAGGAAGTGTCTGCAGGGAAACATCTCAGGAGGGTTTCAGAGACATAAACATCTCAACAGGAGTTCAAATCTACTGGTTTGTTTCCAGTCAAACCAGGACGTCTCAGTTTATTGAGACGGTTTAATGCTGTTCTCTACTCTGCCCATCAGCTGGAGAAAGATGTTTCACCATGCTGAATGGATCTCCAACAGCTTCAATTATATTAATTATCTTTAAAAATGGTCCAAAATGAGCTAAATTTGACTGATACAAGCTAAAAATTTGTCCAATATGAGCTAAAATGTCTTCAGATGTTAAACTGTGAGCAAATGTCTCCAGTCTTCTCCTCTCTACTCTGCTCCTCATCAGTAGATGTTCCTCCATGCTGAATGGATCTCCAGCTACCTGCTCCTCTGTTCTCTGTTCCTGCTGCATTTATTTTACTGGCGTTTTATCATTTTTTATTGGATTATTTAAGTTTCAATCCACACAGTGACGGCTGCAGTTTGTTTTAATGGTGATCTGTTAAATCAGCAGATATCTGGATGGAGTCTGGTTGTTCACCTCCTTGTGCAGCCTCTCCTCTTCTTCTCTGCTCCTGCCATGCTCCTTTTCCATCTCCTCCAGCCTCCTCCTGGTGGAGGAACAAAGATCAGCACGACAGCAGTCAAGGTTGGTTGGAACTACTTTAAATCATTAAAAAATGATTTCCTAAATGTGAGCTCAACAGTGGATCTAAACCAGCAGGTGTTTGGTTCAGAGGAAGGTCTTCAAAGCTTTTCATTTTACGTCTCGTTATTGTCATTTTGTGTCTCGTTTTTGTCCTTTTTTGTCTCGTTTGCCGCTTTGTGTCTTGTTTTTGTCATTTTACTTCTTGTTTTTGTCGTTTTGCGTCTGTTTTTTGTTCTTTTGCATCTCATTTTTCTATCTCGTGTCTCATTTTTGACATTTTGCGTCTCAAATCAGCAGTGGTCTGAGGGAGTCTGTTCTTGTGACTCACCTGAACCTCACCTGTCTGCACACCTGCTGAACCAGGTGACAATTCAAGTGGTATTTAAATGGAGGCTGGTCTTCTTTAATGTATTTACTGATCTGCGATCAGTAAATCCGTGTCTTCTCTCACCTCTTCTTGTTGACGTCGTCCTCCAGGGTCTGGACCTCCTGCTGCAGGACCTTCAGCCTCTCCTGCTGAGCTCCGTTCTCTGACTGAACCTCCTCCAGCTGAGTCCTGCAGCCCACAAACCAACCCGTCAGAGAAACAGAAGCTCCAACTGATTACATTCTGGTGCCCCTGGAACAATAACAAACTCCTCTGGAAGTTCCATGGCCAAGAGATAGCTCTCCTAAACCCCCCCCACTTTCCCAAGGACACCTGTTGACTTTTGGACCGGGCCGACCGAGGACGTCTCCATAGCAACCTGCTGTGTTATTGCGCTTCCACCCTCGCGAACTGAGACACCGGAGGTCTGAGACGGAAGAAGATGGGCTACACGCATACACAAACATTCGGACTCATGAACTGAGGACTGAGCTAAACATTCGCACAGACATGTCCATATCCCCCTCCCCCCCGTCTCCACAAGCTTTCCTCACTATACACAGGAGCCAGGAATCCGTGCAGTAATTTGCTGCACAGGAACCGGCTAACTGTGCGGTGCTCCTCCCTCCACCTCCCCACATCCTTATCCCAACTGTCCTTGTCTAACGTCATGCTTTGCCTGTTGCGGGTTTGTTTTTTTTAGGTTCCTTCTCAAATACAATTTCCCAACATTGGAGGTTTCATTTGGTACAACGAGCTTTTTTTTTCTTTTACCCTCTGCCATCCCTACCCAGATCCCAACATGTCCCTTTTCTTTTTGTCCTGAAGAAAAGTGCAGCACTGCGCAGCAGCCAGAGCTGTCATTGGCAGGGCAGCTCAAATGAAATTTCGTTGTATATGAAAGTGTGCAATGACCAATAAAGATTGATTGAAGTCATCAAATCAACGTTGAAATCAGAGAGAAGAGAGCAGACAGGAAGCAGGAAGTCTGATGGACTCATGCGTTTAGATGATGTCATTCGGTTAGCGGTGAGGGGAGGGTTAGCGCCGTGCAACGGTGCATTCTGGGAGTTTCATTCAGAGCATCTCGATTAGGCGGACGGAGGTTAGTCATCGTCCAGACCCGGTTCTGGATCTCCGAGTCCGTCTCATGCTCTACAAACCTGAGTGGACCAGACGGGTCCGAAGCCTCCTCCAGAGCCAGAACCAGCTGCTCCAGGTCCATCAGCTGCTGTGTCAGCCGCCGCTTCTCCTCCTCAAAGTCCTGCTGCTTCTGGGAGTCCTGCAGGGCCTCCGGCTGGTTCTGGGAGCCCTGCAGGGCCTCCGGCTGGTTCTGGGAGTCCTGCAGGGCCTCCGGCTGGTTCTGGGAGCCCTGCAGGGCCTCCGGCTGGTTCTGGGAGTCCTGCAGGGCCTCCGGCTGGTTCTGGGAGCCCTGCAGGGCCTCCGGCTGGTTCTGGGAGTCCTGCAGGGCTCGCTGCAGCTGGAGAACTTCCTTCTTGACCCGGTCCAGTTCTGCCTCTCGGGCCTCCAGCTGAGCGCTCAGCTGCTGGACCTCGCTGCGACTCTCTCCAGTCTTGTTCTGCTGCTCCGCTGCCTCGCTGGTTCTGGAGTTGAGCTGGGTCCGGAGGTCCAGAACCAGGTCTGCGGTGTCGTTGAGCTGCTGGCTGAGCTCCCTCAGGTGGTCTCGAAGCGTGGAGATCTCCTCCTCCATCTCCACGATCTGGGTGGAGAGCTGGTCGGCCAGTCGGATGTAGCTCCGGTTCTCCTGGCACAGCCGGCAGACCTCCTCCTTCTCCTCGTCCAGACCGGACTGGAGCTGCGAGGTTCTGGTCCGTTCCTGCCTCAGAGCCTCCTGCAGACCCTCCTCGCTGCTCCTCCTCCCGTCCAGCTGCAGCTGCAGCTTGTCCACAGCCATGGCCTGGTCCTTCAGGTCCTGGATCAGCCTGGCCCGGTCCGTTCTCAGAGAGTCCAGCTCGGCAGAGAGCCTGGAAACGGACTCGGTTCTGGTCCTCAGCGCCTCCTGCAGGTTCTCCAGCTCCTGCTCTCTGAGGCTCCTGCAGGTTTCGGACTCGACCCGCAGTTCTGTGAGCTGCAGCTGGAGCTGCTCCTCCACAGAACTCTTCGCTGCAGCCAGACGTCGGTTCAGAACCTCGTGGGACTGCAGCTGAGTGCAGGCCTCCTCCAGCCGGGCCTCCAGCTGGCTGCTCCGCCCCCGACACGCCTCCAGCTCCGACCGGCCCGCCTCCTCTGCCCTGGACAGCTGCTCCTCCAGCCGTCGGACCTCCTCCTGGTGCCGCTCCTCTGATTGGACGACCCGGTTCTCCCAGAATCCTCTCTGGCGGTGCAGCTGGTGCAGCAGGCGGCGCTGCGACTCGGCGTGATGCAGCTTCATCTGAGCGAGCTGCTGCTGCGACTCGTCCCTGCTCACATCACAGCATCACGTTCTACTGCTCTCTATTCTAGAAAGTGCCGTTATTCAGCTTGAACTATTTCATTTAATTCCACTGGGCTGCATTTTCTACCTGGGGGATAAAGTTCAGCAGGAACTGAAGTAGAAACTAGAAAGACTCCCACTAAACACCTGTATCTTACTTTACCATGATGAACTAGATCCTCTGAGAACTCACCGGACCAGCAGCAGCTCCTGGTCCATCTTCAGCTTCAGCTCCGCCTCCAGCTGCTCCTTGTCGGCGCTCAGCCTCTGGACCAGGTTCCCGATCTCTCTGGCAAAGTTCTGCTCCAGCTCGGCTCGCTCCCGCTGCATCCTGGGAAACAAACCGGCAGAGTTCACAACGCTGCTGGAGGAGTCTGAGACGAACAGTTAGAGCTGCCATTCTGTGAGAAATCCAATTCAAATGGACAAAAAAGAGACGCAAAATGACAAAATGACACACGAATGGACAAAAACCAGACGCAAAATGACAAAAAAGAGAACCAAAATGACAAAAACGAGACGCAAAATGACAAAAAGGAGACACAAAATCACAAAAAACAGATGTAAAATGAAAAAATGAGATGTAAAATGACAAAAATGAGACACGATACGACAAAATGAGACACAAAATGACAAAAAATAGACACAAAATGGCAAAATGATAAAAATGTGACAAAGTGAAAAAAATTGAGACAAATGACAAAAATTAGACACAAAATGACAAAAATTGAGACACAAAATGACAAAAACGAGACAAAATGACAAAAATTGAGACACAAAATGACAAAAACAAGGCGTAATCAAAGTCAGAATATATGGAATATAAAGAATATACTTGTACTCAATAAAAGTCAGCATATATGGAATAAAAACACTCTTATTACTTTAATTACTCTTGTAGACAGTACAAACTTTTTGTACTTCCTATTTTGACTGGTGTTTTTAAACTAAAGAACTAACCTCTACCATGTCTGTATCCTACCAGCTGCTACTAACTGACTGTAGTGTGTTTTAAATCTCCCGTATTAACCTTGACGGTGTTTCTTCCTCACCTCCGCTGCTGCTCACTGCTCCATCCTCCTCCTCCTCCTCCTCCTCCATGCTGGATCTGAATCTGCAGTTTGTCCAGAGAATCCTTCAGCTGCTTCACCTGCTGCTCAGCCTCAGACTTCTGCTCCTCCAGCTCACTGATCTCCAGCTGACCAAAGACAAGAGGAACAACTCCAGATCTCATCAGCTCAAACTGTTCACTGACGCTTGTCTGATTTTATAAACTCTACAGGATGTTCAGGAAGGTCTGAGAGAACTGGACTGGAACTAAAGTCAGGATATGTGGAATAAAAGTCAGGATATATGGAACTAAAGTCAGGATATGTGGAATAAAAGTCAGGATATATGGAACTAAAGTCAGGATATGTGGAATAAAAGTCAGGATATATGGAACTAAAGTCAGGATATGTGGAATAAAAGTCAGGATATATGGAACTAAAGTCAGGATATGTGGAATAAAAGTCAGAATTTGTGGAATAAACCTTGAATTGAAAGTAATGGCCAGACATTCGACATGGAGATCCACCTAAACCTTTCCCACATTAAGACGTTCTCAGCTGAGCAGAAGACTTTTATTCTGAAAGTCTGAACAAACCTTGAAGGCCTGAGAAATGTCTTTACGCTCCACCTCCATACTCTGCCTCATCAGGTCCAGGCTGCGCTCGTAGTAGTTCACCTGAGGAGGACGACACAGGTGTTCAAACAGGTAGGTTAATAAACAGGTAAATTAATAAACGGGTAAATTAATGAACAGGTAGGTTAATAAACAGGTAAATTAATAAACAGGTAAATTAATAAACAGGTAAATTAATGAACAGGTAGGTTAATAAACAGGTAAATTAATGAACAGGTAGGTTAATAAACAGGTAAATTAATAAACAGGTAAATTAATAAACAGGTAAATTAATGAACAGGTAGGTTAATAAACAGGTAAATTAATGAACAGGTAGGTTAATAAACAGGTAAATTAATAAACAGGTAAATTAATAAACAGGTAAATTAATGAACAGGTAGGTTAATAAACAGGTAAATTAATAAACAGGTAAATTAATAAACAGGTAAATTAATGAACAGGTAGGTTAATAAACAGGTAAATTAATGAACAGGTAAATGAACAAACACGTAAATGAACAGGTAGGTTAATAAACAGGTAAATTAATGAACAGGTAGGTTAATAAACAGGTAAATTAATGAACAGGTAAATGAACAAACACGTAAATGAACAGGTAGGTTAATAAACAGGTAAATTAATGAACAGGTAGGTTAATAAACAGGTAAATTAATGAACAGGTAAATGAACAAACACGTAAATGAACAGGTAGGTTAATAAACAGGTAAATTAATGAACAGGTAGGTTAATAAACAGGTAAATTAATGAACAGGTAAATGAACAAACAGGTAAATGAACAGGTAGGTTGAACACCTGTTCACCTGGTTACCTGGTTACCTGCGTCTCCAGCTGGATGTTGAGCTGCTGCAGCTCCTGGTCGTGTTTCTGCTTCAGCTGCTCCAGAGCCAGTTCTGTCTGGATGCTGACAGCTGGACCGGAGACATCGTCCAATGAGCAGAGAGCTGGGGGAGGGGGCGGGACAAAGAGGGTTCAATACGTCTGACTGACAGCTGGATCGGCCAATCAGAGCTGCCCTGGGTCTAGCGTCTGCTCAGGTCTGCTTTATTCTTTCTAGACATGGTCGTGTTGTGTCTCGTGTTTCTTGTTTTACGTCCTGTTTTACGTTGTTCTTTTCTCTGTGGTTGTGTTGTGTTTTTTTCTAAATTTGTGTCTCGTTTCTCACGTCTTGTGTCTTATTATTACGGTAATAATGTTTTTTTTTTTCTTTTTCTTATTTTGTGACCAATATTTCTGCGTTTTTTTGTTTAATTTTAGCCATTTTGCGTCTCGTTGTTCTCATTTGGTGTCTTGTTTTTGTTATTTTGTTGCCTCAATTGTCTCATTTTAGCTCTTATGTCTTGTTTAGGTTGTGCTGTGCCTTATTTTGTGTCTCATTTTTCTCATTTCATGTCTTGCTTTGGGCGTTTTGTATCTCATTTTGGCTAATGTTTGTCCTCTTTTCTTGTTTTTCTCACTTTGGGTCTCCTTTTTTCCCCCCAATTCTCTGTCTTGTTTTCCTCGTATGCGTTTCCTTTATCTCATCTTCTTTTTCTCCTTTTATGTCTTGTTTTGGTCATTTTGTCTCATTTTGGCTAATTTGTGCTTCATCTGTCTATATTGTGTCTAGTTTTTATTGTTTCATGTCTCTTTTTGGCTATTTGGCTCAGTTTTTCAAATTTTCCTAATTTTGTGTGTCATTTTTTGCATTTTGTTTGTCAATTTTTATGTTTTACATGTTGTTTTGGTCATTTTGTATCTCGTGTTTCTCATTTGGTGCCTTGTTTTTGTTATTTTGTGTCTCATTTTTCTTACTTTACATCCTGTTTTCCGTCGTTCCTTTCTCTGTGTTTATGTTGTTTCTTCTAAGTTTGCGTCTCGTTCTTATTTTGTGACCAATTTTTCTACTTTTTATTTCATTTCAGCTATTTAGCATCTCATTTTTCTGATTTTATATTTTTGTTCCGTGGCTGATAACTCCTCCTCCCTGATAAAGCGGTAGTAGCAGCTTCTTCTTCTTCTGTGGTTGAACTAACTGACGGTTTGTTAATCCTCCAGGTGAATTACAGGTAAATCAGCTGATCCTCACCTGTCTTATCAGCCGGCTGCAGCTTCTTCCTGGGGGAAGGACTCGAGCTTCGCTTCATGTCCGAGTCGTCTGAGCAGGTAGAGAGTGGAGAAACAGACGATCAGTGAAACCACTGACAGACCAGGTGGACAAACCTGTGGTGGGTGTGGCCTGCCGTCTACCTGCACAGGTTGGACCTGAAAGTCCAGTTAGAGTCTCAGCAGAAACTGATCTAAACACAAACAGCTTTTCTTCTTTTATCACATCAGATCTGATCAATACTGACTGATGAAGTAATCGATCAGCTATAGATGCGATCGATGGGTTATAGATGTGATCGATTAGTTATAGTGATCGATCAGCTATAGATGTGATCGATCGGTTATAGATGTGATCGATTAGTTATAGTGATCGATCAGCTATAGATGCGATCGATCGGTTATAGATGTGATCGATTAGTTATAGTGATCGATCAGCTATAGATGCGATCGATGGGTTATAGATGTGATCGATCGGTTATAGATGTGATCGATTAGTTATAGTGATCGATCAGCTATAGATGCGATCGATGGGTTATAGATGTGATCGATTAGTTATAGTGATCGATCAGCTATAGATGTGATCGATCGGTTATAGATGTGATCGATCAGTTATAGTGATCGATCGGTTATAGATGTGATCGATCAGCTATAGATGTGATCGATCGGTTATAGATGTGATCGATTAGTTATAGTGATCGATCAGCTATAGATGCGATCGATGGGTTATAGATGTGATCGATCAGTTATAGGCATAAACCTGGTCAGCATTGTGTAGTTGTTGTGTTACCAGAGTCGGAGTGTTGTTGTCTCCAGCTCAGGGTTGTGTAGTTGTTGTGTTACCAGAGTCGGAGTGTTGTTGTCTCCAGCTCAGGGTTGTGTAGTTGTTGTGTTACCAGAGTCGGAGTGTTGTTGTCTCCAGCTCAGGGTTGTGTAGTTGTTGTGTTACCAGAGTCGGAGTGTTGTTGTCTCCAGCTCAGGGTTGTGTAGTTGTTGTGTTACCAGAGTCGGAGTGTTGTTGTCTCCAGCTCAGGGTTGTGTAGTTGTTGTGTTACCAGAGTCGGAGTGTTGTTGTCTCCAGCTCAGGGTTGTGTAGTTGTTGTGTTACCAGAGTCGGAGTGTTGTTGTCTCCAGCTCAGGGTTGTGTAGTTGTTGTGTTACCAGAGTCGGAGTGTTGTTGTCTCCAGCTCAGGGTTGTGTAGTTGTTGTGTTACCAGAGTCGGAGTGTTGTTGTCTCCAGCTCAGGGTTGTGTAGTTGTTGTGTTACCAGAGTCGGAGTGTTGTTGTCTCCAGCTCAGGGTTGTGTAGTTGTTGTGTTACCAGAGTCGGAGTGTTGTTGTCTCCAGCTCAGGGTTGTGTAGTTGTTGTGTTACCAGAGTCGGAGTGTTGTTGTCTCCAGCTCAGGGTTGTGTAGTTGTTGTGTTACCAGAGTCGGAGTGTTGTTGTCTCCAGCTCAGGGTTGTGTAGTTGTTGTGTTACCAGAGTCGGAGTGTTGTTGTCTCCAGCTCAGGGTTGTGTAGTTGTTGTGTTACCAGAGTCGGAGTGTTGTTGTCTCCAGCTCAGGGTTGTGTAGTTGTTGTGTTACCAGAGTCGGAGTGTTGTTGTCTCCAGCTCAGGGTTGTGTAGTTGTTGTGTTACCAGAGTCGGAGTGTTGTTGTCTCCAGCTCAGGGTTGTGTAGTTGTTGTGTTACCAGAGTCGGAGTGTTGTTGTCTCCAGCTCAGGGTTGTGTCGTTGTCGTCTCCTGCAGATCTTTGGTTCCTCCTCTGGCTCTTCAGCAGCTCCACCTCTGAGCTCAGCTCATCATTCCTGTCCTGCAGCTCCTGAACGCAGCACAGACACACACTGTAACTACACACACACACACACTGTAACTACACACACTGTAACTACACACACACACAATGCAGAGATTTAACAGCTAAACTCCTCTTCAGGCGGCCATGTTGTACCAAGCTGTGACATCACAGCAGAGCAATGCAGAGACGGAAGAAGACGACGAAGAAGACGAAGATGACGAAGAAGAAGATGAAGAAGAGCTAACAGTCAGTAACATGACGTTTAATTATAAAAATTTAATTATGAAAAAATAAATTATAAAGAACACAACATACTGGTGTCATGTATGTTCAGGTTTCCACACATTTCTCAGGTTGCAGCAGGTTAGCTTCCTGAGTTAGCCTCATTCTAGTGCCGTACCTGAACAGGTGTTTTTGTGTTGTCCACCACAGCAACATACATGAAGGAGACAGAATACTAGGAACACTTATGTCTTTGAGATCATTTTTTTTGTGCGTCTGTGGTCGTTTTGTGTCTCTTTGTGGTCGTCTTGTGTCTCTTCGTGGTTGTTTTGTGACTCTTTGTGATTGTTTTGTGTGTCTTTTGTGTATGCGTAGTGACACACAGCAGCAGAGGGTTCAGAACCCGTCAGGTGATCACAGCTGCAGGTATCAGCTGCTCTCACCTTGATCTTCTGTCCGAGCAACATGAGGCGTTCAGGTGCACAAACACAAACGGACATTAAAACCTGCCTCACACACACCTGGTTCTGCTGCACATCATTAAAGATACACAGAAAAGTAAATGCCTTAAGTGCTTTTTATTTATTAGTTTAAATTTGACTAAATAAATGAGCAGCTCCTGGCTGCACAGATCGCTGCTAAATGTAAACTAAAACTGTCTGAGCAGATTTATTGAGCTGAACATTAGAGATGATGTCGTCTTGACAGTGAATATGCGTGTTTCATGTATGTGACTTCTGACACGGAGACAGCTGATCCCTTACCCTGCACTGCAGCTCGTACTCTCCGACGATCTCGGAGAACCGCTCCTCATGACTCGGACCAGCGCCGGCCGGGTCCAAGCTGCCAAACTGTCAATCAAAACAAACCCAGCTGCTAATCAATCGATCAGTCAATGAATCAATGAACAGAAGCTGCAGCTGGTCTGAAGTGAATGCTGGTCGACAGCAGAGAAGAAAAGAGAAGTCAGAGAGGAAACTGGTATGAATCATTTATCAGCTTCAAGGAGGAGAAACAGCAGAGATCACATAACACACACACACACACACACACACACACTAAAACACACACACACACACACACACACACTAAAACACACACACTAAAACACACACACTAAAACACACACACTAAAACACACACACACACACTAAAACACACACACACACACTAAAACACACACACTAAAACACACACACACACACTAAAACACACACACACTAAACACACACACTAAAACACACACACACACACACACACACTAAAACACACACACACACACACACACACACACACTAAAACACACACACACACACACTAAAACACACACACACACTAAAAACACACACACACACTAAAACACACACACTAAAACACACACACACACACTAAAACACACACACTAAAACACACACACACACACACTAAAAACACACACACACACACTAAAACACACACACTAAAACACACACACACACACTAAAACACACACACTAAAACACACACACTAAAACACACACACACACTAAAACACACACACTAAAACACACACACACACTAAAACACACACACACTAAAACACACACACACACTAAAACACACACACACTAAAACACACACACTAAACACACACTAAAACACACACACTAAAACACACACACACCTAAAACACACACACACACTAAAACACACACACACACTAAAACACACACACACACACACACTAAAACACACACACACAAACACACACTAAAACACACACACACTAAAACACACACACAGTGTCTGTATTTAGTGTTATTTTGTGTGTATTTAGTGTTATTGTGTGTATTTAGTGTTGTGTGTGTATTTAGTATTATTGTGTGTGTGCATTTAGTGTTATTGTGTATTTAGTGTTATTGTATGTATTTAGTGTTATGGTGTGTGTATTTAGTGTTATTGTGTGTATTTAGTGTTATTGTGTGTGTATTTAGTGTTATTGTGTGTGTGTATTTAGTGTTATTGTGTGGGTATTTAGTGTTATTGTGTATTTAGTGTTATTGTGTGGGTATTTAGTGTTATTGTATGTATTTAGTGTTATGGTGTGTGTATTTAGTGTTATTGTGTGTATTTAGTGTCATTGTGTGTGTATTTAGTGTTATTGTGTGTGTGTATTTAGTGTTATTGTGTGGGTATTTAGTGTTATTGTGTATTTAGTGTTATTGTGTGGGTATTTAGTGTTATTGTATGTATTTAGTGTTATGGTGTGTGTGTGTTTAGTGTTACTGTGTGTTTAGTGTTATCGCGTGTGTATTTAGTGTCATTGTGTGTGTATTTAGTGTTATTGTGTGTATTTAGTGTTATTGTGTGTGTATTTAGTGTTATTGTGTGTATTTAGTGTTATTGTGTGTGTATTTAGTGTTATTGTGTGTGTATTTAGTGTTATTGTGTGTATTTAGTGTTATTGTGTGTGTATTTAGTGTTATTGTGTGTATTTAGTGTTATTGTGTGTGTATTTAGTGTTATTGTGTGTGTATTTAGTGTTATTGTGTGTGTATTTAGTGTTATTGTGTGTATTTAGTGTTATTGTGTGTGTATTTAGTGTTATTGTGTGTGTATTTAGTGTTATTGTGTGTGTGTTTAGTGTTATTGTGTGTGTATTTAGTGTTATTGTGTGTGTTTAGTGTTATTGTGTGTGTATTTAGTGTTATTGTGTGTATTTAGTGTTATTGTGTGTGTATTTAGTGTTATTGTGTGTGTATTTAGTGTTATTGTGTGTGTGTTTAGTGTTATTGTGTGTGTATTTAGTGTTATTGTGTGTGTGTTTAGTGTTATTGTGTGTGTATTTAGTGTTATTGTGTGTATTTAGTGTTATTGTGTGTTTAGTGTTATCACGTGTGTATTTAGTGTTATTGTGTGTGTGTTTAGTGTTATTGTGTGTGTCTGTCTCCCCATCGTATCGCCACCTTCTCTCAGTGGAGGGTTTGAGTGTCTCTGTGATCCTGGAAGCTATAATGTTATTGGACTTCTGTTCTAGCCATAGACTGGAAATAACAAACACTATGTTGGAGCATAAGGTTCTCATAAGTGTTCCTGGTACCAGAGCACCTTAGATCAAAGGTCCATGATGGACTTCATAGTCGTATCATCAGACCTGCTGCCGTATGTTTTGGACACTTGGGTGAAGAGAAGAGCAGAGCTGTCAACTGATCTCCACCTAGTGGTGAGTTGGATCCGGTGGTGGGGAAGACTGCCGGACAGACCTGGTAAACCCAAACATGTCATGAAGGTGAACTGGGAACATCTGGTGGAGGACCCTGTCTGTGGGTTTTAAACTCCCACCTCTGGATGAGTTTCTCCTGCATCCTGGGGGAAGTTGGGGACATGGAGTCTGAGTGGTCCATGTTCAAAGCCTCCATTGCAGAAGCAGCAGTTAGGAGCTGGTGGTCTGAAGGTCACTGGTGCCTGTCGTCCCGGCAACCCAAAAGTGAGGGAATCCGTCATGAAGAAAGAGGCCTTTCAAGCATGGCTTGCTCGAGGGTCTCCTGAAGCAGCTGACAGGTACCGGTCGGCCAAAAGGGCTGCAGCTGCAGCAGTTGTGGAAGCTAAAACTCGGGTGTGGGAGGAGTTTGGAGAGTCTATGGATAAGGACTTTCGGTTGGCCTCAAGGAGGTTCTGGGAAACCGTGTGGTGCCTCAGGAAGGGGAGGCAGGGCTTTACTCAGGCAGTCTACAGTAGGGGTGGAGAACTGTTGACCTGTACTGGGGACAGTGTTGGGTGGTGGAAAGAACACTTTGAGGAACTCCTGAACCCGGTAAAGACGTCCTCTGTGGAGGAGGCAGAGCCTGAAGACTCGGGGGGATCTTCATCCACGTCCGTGGCAGAGGTCACCGAGGTAGTTAAGAAGCTCCTGGTGGCACCAGGTGTGGACGAGATCCACCCTGAGAGGCTGAAAGCTCTGGACATTGTTGGACTGTCTTGGTTGACACGTCTCTACAATGTGGTGTGGACATCAGGTACGGTACCTGTGGGGTGGCAGACCACGGTGGTGGTTCCCATCTTCATTATTGTGTGTTGTGTTACTGTGTGTTGTGTTATTGTCTGTTGGGTTGTTGTGTGTTGTGTTGTGCTACTGTGTGTTGTGTTATTGTGTGTTGTGTTGTCACCTTGTCGTGCAGCAGCTGGTCCAAGTCTCTCTGTAGTTTGTTGACTGAACTCTGAGCTTCGTTCAGCTGCAGCTTCACAGAATTCAGTTCTTCCTCCAGACGAAGGTTCTCCTGCAGACACCGTCCGGAAGAAAGGTTCTGTCAGTTCCATTTCCCGGTAAACAGCCTCTGTAGCAGCAGGTAAATCAGTCTCACCTGTTTGCCGCCATTCAGCTCCTCCTGAAGCTCCGCCTCCTGAGCTCGCAGCAGCTGCAGCTCTTCCTGCATCGTGCTGCGTTCTCGCTCCACCTGCTGCAGCAGCGCCTCGCTCTCCTGCTCCGATTGGCTGCGCAGCGCCGTCAGCCTATCACGGAAGTCCTGCTCCAGGTCTCTGCCAATCACAGAGCAGCTCGTCAGACTCAGCAGGTTACAGAGTTTTCAAAGCTTCATCAGGAAAAGAGTTTCTCTGAACCAGTAACTGATTAATCCTGGTTATAGTCCTACCTGATCCTAGTTAAACAGTCCTACCTGATCATAGTTAAACAGTCCTACCTGATCCTGGTTGTAGTCCTACCTGATCCTAGTTAAACAGTCCTACCTGATCCTGGTTGTAGTCCTACCTGATCCTAGTTAAACAGTCCTACCTGATCCTAGTTAAACAGTCCTACCTGATCCTGGTTATAGTCCTACCTGATCCCAGTTAAACAGTCCTACCTGATCCTGGTTGTAGTCCTACCTGATCCTGGTTGTAGTCCTACCTGATCCTAGTTAAAGAGTCCTACCTGATCCTGGTTGTAGTCCTACCTGATCCTGGTTGTAGTCCTACCTGATCCTAGTTAAACAGTCCTACCTGATCCTGGTTGTAGTCCTACCTGATGCTGGTTAAAGTCCTACCTGATCCTAGTTAAACAATCCTACCTGATCCTGGTTGTAGTCCTACCTGATCCTGGTTGTAGTCCTACCTGATCCTAGTTAAACAGTCCTACCTGATCCTGGTTATAGTCCTACCTGATCCCAGTTAAACAGTCCTACCTGATCCTGGTTGTAGTCCTACCTGATCCTGGTTGTAGTCCTACCTGATCCTAGTTAAAGAGTCCTACCTGATCCTGGTTGTAGTCCTACCTGATCCTGGTTGTAGTCCTACCTGATCCTAGTTAAACAGTCCTACCTGATCCTGGTTGTAGTCCTACCTGATCCTGGTTGTAGTCCTACCTGATCCTAGTTAAACAGTCCTACCTGATCCTGGTTGTAGTCCTACCTGATGCTGGTTAAAGTCCTACCTGATCCTAGTTAAACAGTCCTACCTGATCCTGGTTGTAGTCCTAGCTGATCCCAGTTAAACAGTCCTACCTGATCCTGGTTGTAGTCCTACCTGATCCTGGTTAAAGTCCTACCTGATCCTAGTTAAACAGTCCTACCTGATCCTGGTTGTAGTCCTAGCTGATCCCAGTTAAACAGTCCTACCTGATCCTACTTGTAGCCCTACCTGATCCTGGTCTGGTTGAGTGTCTCCATGCTGGCATGTCGGTCGTCCACCTCCCGGACCAGCTGCAGGTTCCTCTGGTCGGCCAGCTCCAGGTCAGCTTTCACCTTGTCTCTCTCCCTGCAGGCCTGATCTGCTGCCTCCCTGAACCAAACAAACCAGAGGCTGAAGTGACGGCTGCTGTGGTTTAAACATTCAAAGTGTGTCTGACGGATCATTTCCTTCACCCTGAACCTCCAAAATCTCCCATCGTGCAATGAGTCCAATTATTCAGACGAGGTCCAAAAGGCAAAACTATCTGTCAAACTTTCATCTGCTTTTAATCAGCTTTGGATCCAGTTTGTTTGTGTTAAATGTCATTATGCTCCCATCCAGCAGGAGGAGCTGTTTATGACAGAAATGTGACAGCTTAACTGATGATGACTGTAAATGTAAGGGGTCTGAAATGACTCAAAATGTCTCTGAAGTAACTGAAAAGTTTTGTAAAATTAGGAAGACCTCTAAAATGACTCAAAACTGGTACCAACCTGTACCAAGGGATCAAAAACTTGCTTTAAATTACCCAATTTTATAAAAAATGATCAAAAACAGTCAAAAGAACAAAATACAACATTGATTTGAAAAAAAATCCAAATTTACAAAAAAAAATCCAAAAAGACTCGATATTTGTGCAAACTTGTACAAAGTGAAAAGAAACTGCAAAAAATGACTTCATAATTACGAATAATTAACAATTTTACAAAAAAGAAA
Organism: Amphiprion clarkii; assembly: GCA_027123335.1. NCBI lineage: Eukaryota > Metazoa > Chordata > Actinopteri > Pomacentridae > Amphiprion > Amphiprion clarkii. Next base: position 767,072 of record CM049582.1, on the reverse strand, counting down.
AAACTGTTCAAAATGACTCAATATTTGTCCAATCTGACCAAAAAAAATCACATAAACTTGTAGAAAATTACTTAAATTTCTACAAAACAACTGAAGAAATGATTAAAATCTGCCTAAAATTACTCAAAAAATTACCCCAAATCATTGAAATGTGTCTTAAAGTGCTTAAAAAATTACTAATTAAATTAGGTTCAATAACATTGTTTGGAGTTTTCTGGTCTTCAGAGCCAAACCAGCTGAAGTTTTTTTTTGTTTTTGTTTAAAAAAAAAAAAAAAAAAAAAAAAAAAAGGATAAAATCTTCTGGTTTCACAGTTAAATATGGAGCCTTAATACTGCAGGTTGGTGTGATAAAAAATGATTAAAAATAAGACATCAAGACATTTTATAAATTAAATAGAATGTACCGACACCACGTTAGCAGCTGATTAAACAGGAACAGATGATTTATGTGGAACTCCTGCATGTTTGTGACATTTTTCTGCATTTAAATCATTAAAATAGGATTTTATTAATTAAATTTAGGGATCTGTGGACGATATAATAGCAGCAGATTTAATTATCTGCTTTTAAATCATATAAAATAAGACATTTTGAGAGTTTTTTGGTGAAACTCCTGCAGGTTAATGAGATTTTTCGACCTTTAAATGAATAAAAATAAAATTTAGAATTTAAAAACTAAATTTAGGGACCTGTGGAAAATACAATAGCAGCAGATTTAATTTTCTGCTTTTAAATGATTAAAAATAAGACATTTGATGAGATTTTTGGTGAAACTCCTGCAGGATAATGAAATTGTTCTACCTTTAAACGATTAAAAATAAGATTTATGCACTAAATTTAGGGACCTGTGGATGCTACAATAACAGCAGATTGATTTTTTTTTTTTTTACCTTAAATTCTTAAAAATATGATTTTATTAGTCTTTTGGTGAAACTCCTGCAGGTTGATGAGATTTTTCTACCTTCAGATGATTAAAAATCAGGCTTTTCGTGAGTTATTTTGCTGAAACTCACTGCAGGTGCTGGATCTCGTTCTTGTAGGAGATGAGCGCCACCTGGTGGATGCCATTGCTGCTGACCAGCAGCTCATTATCCAGGGCCAGAGTCAGATCTGTCAGACTGAGATGCTCCTCCAGAGGAAAGTCCAGCATCTGCAGGGACACAAACAGCACAGGAGGAATGATGAGGAGGAACGAGGAGGATTAACGAGGAGGAATGATGAGGAGGAACAAGGAGGAATGAGGAGGAGGAATGATGAGGAGGAACGAGGAGGATTAACGAGGAGGAATGAGGAGGAGCATCGTCTGGTTTGGGGAAAGCCTCAGAGGAAACCACAGCTGATGATGGTGGTTTGGCTCCAGTCAGTAAAATACCGAACTGCGGAACTTCCAAGAAAAGAGCAGAAACAAAGAGGATGAAGGTCAGAGAAAAGTCCAGTCAGAGCTTCAGAACTGGTCCAGCAGCTCGTCTAACAACCGACCAGAACACCAGAGCATCTACAGATTAGAAACAGGAGGGCTGTTCCTGGAAAATAAATAAAACTATGGTGAAAAACATTTAAAGTTCCACAATAAAAATGAAGCAAAAACTAAAAAACTGAACAAAAACATCTCAAAACTTGAATTCTGAAGAGATGTTTAAAGTTTGTTTAATTTAATAAAAAAATGCCTCAAAAGAGGAGGAATGAGGAGCAGGAATGAGGAGGAGGAATGAGGAGCAGGAATGAGGAGGAAGAATGAGGAGGAAGAATGAGGAGGAGGAATGAGGAGCAGGAATGAGGAGGAGGAATGAGGAGGAGGAATGAGGAGCAGGAATGAGGAGGAGGAATGAGGAGGAGGAATGAGGAGGAAGAATGAGGAGGAAGAATGAGGAGGAGGAATGAGGAGCAGGAATGAGGAGGAAGAATGAGGAGGAGGAATGAGGAGCAGGAATGAGGAGGAGGAATGAGGAGGAGGAATGAGGAGCAGGAATGAGGAGGAAGAATGAGGAGCAGGAATGAGGAGCAGGAATGAGGAGGAAGAATGAGGAGGAGGAATGAGGAGCAGGAATGAGGAGGAGGAATGAGGAGGAGGAATGAGGAGCAGGAATGAGGAGGAAGAATGAGGAGCAGGAATGAGGAGGAGGAATGAGGAGGAAGAATGAGGAGCAGGAATGAGGAGCAGGAATGAGGAGGAAGAATGAGGAGGAGGAATGAGGAGCAGGAATGAGGAGGAGGAATGAGGAGGAGGAATGAGGAGCAGGAATGAGGAGGAAGAATGAGGAGGAGGAATGAGGAGGAAGAATGAGGAGCAGGAATGAGGAGGAGGAATGAGGAGGAATGAGGAGCAGGAATGAGGAGGAAGAATGAGGAGGAGGAATGAGGAGGAAGAATGAGGAGGAGGAATGAGGAGGAGGAATGAGGAGGAGGAATGAGGAGCAGGAATGAGGAGGAAGAATGAGGAGCAGGAATGAGGAGCAGGAATGAGGAGGAAGAATGAGGAGCAGGAATGAGGAGGAGGAATGAGGAGCAGGAATGAGGAGGAAGAAGGAGGAGGAATGAGGAGGAAGAATGAGGAGCAGGAATGAGGAGGAGGAATGAGGAGGAATGAGGAGCAGGAATGAGGAGGAAGAATGAGGAGGAGGAATGAGGAGGAAGAATGAGGAGGAGGAATGAGGAGCAGGAATGAGGAGGAGGAATGAGGAGGAGGAATGAGGAGCAGGAATGAGGAGGAAGAATGAGGAGCAGGAATGAGGAGCAGGAATGAGGAGGAAGAATGAGGAGCAGGAATGAGGAGGAGGAATGAGGAGCAGGAATGAGGAGGAAGAATGAGGAGGAGGAATGAGGAGCAGGAATGAGGAGGAGGAATGAGGAGCAGGAATGAGGAGCAGGAATGAGGAGGAAGAATGAGGAGGAGGAATGAGGAGCAGGAATGAGGAGCAGGAATGAGGAGGAAGAATGAGGAGGAGGAATGAGGAGCAGGAATGAGGAGGAAGAATGAGGAGGAGGAATGAGGAGGAGGAATGAGGAGCAGGAATGAGGAGCAGGAATGAGGAGCAGGAATGAGGAGGAATATCAAGAATCCTGATATTTCATCAGAATCTCTTTATTCTATGTGTTCAACAAAACATCTGCTGAAAATAAACCGTTGGCTCCAAACAGATTCTGGAAAACAATAAAAATTCTGAGCTTCTCGGCAAAAACATGAAACCTCGACCGTGTTTCCACCTGAAGTGCATAAAAATATGAACAGTTAATTATCTAGAGCATATAGAGCCTCCATTAGAACGTCCATTTATCATCTATACACCAATTAGTCCTCTTTAGGGACGCAGGGGGCGGAGTCTATCACGAGTTCACATGGACAGGTAATGGTTTATCATGGGTTCACCTGGACAGGTAACAGTCTATCACAGGACAATAAATATGTTTTGTATAGATAATGGATGGATTAAAAAATGAGGAGCAGGAATGAGGAGGCTAAAATGAAAAGTGACTAAAATGACAAGTTTATCCAACATAAGTCAAAAGTTGTCCTAAATTACAAAGAAACTCATAAAAACTACAAAAACCCGTAAAAACTACAAAAAACCTACAAAAACCTGTAAAAATTACAAAAAATTGTAAAAACTCATAAAAATTACAAAAACTCGTAAAAATTACAAAAACTCGGAAAAACTACAAAAACTTGTCCAACTTGATGTTCAGTTTGTCCCGAGTGTCCCGAGAGACTGGAGCTTTTATATTTTGGACTCGGCCGTGAAGATCAGGAACTCCTCCAACAGAAACATTAACTACCTGTAGACCAGACTGAAGGTCTCTGGGGTGGAAACCAGGAGTTTAACCTGCTGAAACCTGAAGCTCTGCAGGTCTGAGCTGGTTCTGACCAGGGCCTGGTTCTGGTCCACACTGACCTGCAGGATGTCCCGGCTGTTCCTGATGCCCTCCTCGGTCCAGAGGGCGATGACCTGGTCGGGGCTGGTGGATCCAGACCCGTTGTCCAGCCGGCTGAGGACCTTCTGACCCACGGTGGCGCTAAGCAGGGAGGAGGTGGACCTGGCCGAGAGACCTGGTTCCTCCAGAACCGTCTGAGACTGTAGGACCAGCAGAGGAACATTCTGGATCAGCCCAGTTCCACTCAGAGCAGCTTTCTCACCTGTACCTGAGAGTAACAGTAGGTCGCCTGTACCTGAGAGTAACAGTAGGTCGCCTGTACCTGAGAGTAACAGTAGGTCACCTGTACCTGAGAGTAACAGTAGGTCACCTGTACCTGAGAGTAGCAGTAGGTCACCTATACCTGAGAGTAACAGTAGGTCACCTGTACCTGAGAGTAACAGTAGGTCGCCTGTACCTGAGAGTAACAGTAGGTCGCCTGTACCTGAGAGTAGCAGTAGGTCACCTATACCTGAGAGTAACAGTAGGTCACCTGTACCTGAGTCTGTCCTGAGGTGCAGTACATGATGAAATCTCCCTGTGTCAGTCTGAGCTGCTACCTGTTCACCTGTTCACCTGCCCACCAGGCTCTGATTGGACTGATGACTGTCAGCTGCAGCAGAGTCTCCTGATTGGTTAGTAGGTAGACAGGTGGTGCTGCATTCAGAAGCTGCACGTAAATTGAGCTGCAGTCACTAATCTACATGTTGAAAACTTAAATTTATGGATCTTAACTGTCCTTTTAGGCAGAAATGCTGTAAATTCTCAGGTAGCACCTTCTAAGATGGTCCTTTTACCAGACCAGAACAGAACCACAAGATGGAGGATGGAGGACCAGGTCTAGATCTGGGATCTGGAACCACTTGTGATTATTTAAATTATGGAGACAAAAATTATGTGAAATGAACCTCAGACTTTTAGGGTCTCAGAAACAATGCTGTTAGAGTGTAGTTCGTTTCTTTCTACAACTTAAGCTGTGTAGTAAGGCCCTTTATATGCATTTAGCTGTAGTTAGCATCTTTCTACAACTTTAGCTGAGTAATTAGCTCTTTCTATACCTTTAGCATTGTAGTTAGCTTCTTTCTATACCTTTAGGGTTGTAGTTAGCTTCTTTCTATACCTTTAGCGGTGTAGTTAGCTTCTTTCTATACCTTTAGCGTTGTAGTTAGCTTCTTTCTATACCTTTAGCGTTGTAGTTAGCTTCTTTCTATACCTTTAGCGTTGTAGTTAGCTTCTTTCTATACCTTTAGCGTTGCAGTTAGCTTCTTTCTATACCTTTAGCGTTGTAGATAGCTTCATTCTGCAACTTTGCCTGTGTAGTAAGGCCGTTTATATACTTTTAGCTGTAGTTACTTTCCTTGTACAACTTTAGCTGAGTAAGTACCTTCTTTCTACACCTTTAGCTAAGTAGTTAAATTCTTTCTATAACTTAACCTGTGTAGCAAGGCCGTTTATGTATCTTTAGCTGTAGTTAGTGTCTTTCTACAACTTTAGCTGAGTAATTAGCTTCTTTCTATACCTTTAGCTGCATTTAGCATCTTTCATAACTTTAGCTGTGTAGTTAGCGATTTCTATGACGTTAGCTGTGCTTCTTTCTATGATTTTTACTGTAAAGTTAGCGTCTTTCTGAGATGACCAAAACTGAGCAGCAACTGCAACGACACACAAAGTACTGTTCTTTGACTTTTACCTCCGTTTTGTCGGTACTATTTCATGGGAAACAGATATTAGAGAGTCAGGTTTTAACTCAGCTCAGGGCAGTTTAATATAATCAGGTCATAATGTGAGTGTCTGACCCCATGTGGCGCCCTCTGCAGGTCAGCTGATCGTATGGGGGTGGAGCATGTCATGGAGGTGGAGCCACACAGCACCTTCTTGAACTCCCTGATGCTGACTCTGCCGTCCAGGTCGGCGTCCAGCTTCCTGAGCAGCACGTCCACTTCCTGTTTACAACGACAGATTATAATCACCGTTCAGTTCAGGTGAGCTCACCTGACAGGACTCTCATTAACCCCTGGTGTACCTCAGTGTGGAGGTGCTGCAAACCCAGGTGTTGACACATCGCCGTCAGCACATGTGGCCCTCCACCGACCCCGAGCTCCTCCTCTTCCTGCTGATGAGCTGCTTAACACGCAACCAGAGCAAAACAGTGTTTAAAACTCAGCTTTAATTTGATTTCTCCAATGTGGAAACTTAGCTGTTTTTTTCTGGAGCTTTCAGCGACACACATCACAAAGTCATATGATCTCTACATCACTGAAGAATGCCATGAGATGCTGCTGAAAGCCCTGTCTGGTCTTCTAAAGCTTCTTCTATTGATCACAGATATTTAACTTTGATAAACTCCACATGGTTGTTAAATTTACAACATTACTCTATAAAAATATTTTCCTTTTTCACAGCAGGAAACAAACAAACAGCTTCCTTCTATACCTTTAGCTGTGTAGTTAGCTTTCTTTGTATGAGTTAGGGTTAGTTAGCTTCTTACTATAACTTCAGCTTTGTAGTTAACCTGTTTCTATAACTTTAGCTATTTAGTTAGCATATTTCAATAACTTTAGCTTTGTATTTAGCTTTCTTTGTATGGGTTAAGATTAGTTAGCTTCTTTCTATAACTTTATCTGTGTAGTCAGCTTCTTTCTATGACTTTATCTGTGTACTTAACTTGTTTCTCTTTAGCCATATGATTAGCATATTTCTATAACTTTAGCGGTGTAATTAGCATCTTTAACTACGTGTAGTTGGCTTCCTTTTATGTCTTTCTATGACTTTAACAGTGAATACTTCAACTGTGTAGAAGTGTGTTTTATATTCTTTCACAGCAGGAACCAGACAGAACATGAACAGGAAGAACCAGACAGAATATGACCATGAAGAACCAGACAGAACATGAAGAACCAGACAGAACATGAACATGAAGAACCAGGCAGAACATAACCATGAAGAACCAGACAGAACATGAAGAACCAGACAGAACATGAACATGAAGAACCAGGCAGAACATAACCATGAAGAACCAGACAGAACATGAAGAACCAGACAGAACATGAACATGAAGAACCAGACAGAACATGAACATGGGTGTGGTCAGAATCTGGTCGTAGATAAAATACCTTCGGACTGGAAGTGCGTCGGGATGCTGTCCTTCTGACTTCCTGCCTCATCGTCAGACTTCAGGCTCTGCAGAGGAAACATGGATTTCAGTGATGGCTGTTGTTCCGTGTTCAGCTGCTGTTCCGTGTTGCTGTTCCGTACTCAGCTGCTGTTCTGTGCTCAGCGGCCTGTGAAGCCAGTCTGAACTACCAGAGCAGTGTGTTGTGAAAGAGGGGATGCTGGGAGGAAGCTGTGGACGAGGCTCAGCGGTAATCACAAGGAATTCCTGAGTGCTGTTACTTCTGCTACACTGAACTTATTGTGTGGGTTTGTTCATGTAAAGAAGCCCGGTGGTCACGCTAAAGAGCTTAGCATGTAGATCCCCCCCCCCAGCAGCACCCCCCTCTGTGGGAACCTGAAGCTGTGACATCACAGCCGGTATTGATGACTGATCAGAAAGGCTGTTGGAGTCCCAGCCTCAGTGGTAAATACTGAACGGTGTTGTGTAACTGGCGTCATTCTACTGTGATGGAAACCACATGTTCAGGACAAGATGATCGATACTGCTGCATTAGAACATAATCAGAACTCTCAGAAATCAGATGTTAACTCCAGTCATGTGAGTGGTTTGACCTGATGGACTGCATCAGTTTGCAGCAAGAACATGTAAACAAGGGGGCGCTTCTCTGTCGGAGCGACTCCTGGCAAGGCTCTGTGCGCTAGTGTGTGTGTTTTTCAGTGCTTTTTTAATGCATGTTCTGCATATTTTCTCCGACTTTCTTGTCCTCCCAAAATGTTCAGTGAAAAACTGTTATACCTGGCCGATGCTCTGCTCCTGATCACCTGCTTATGGCAAGTAAATGGACTCCACTCACGACCGGTGCAGCTGTTCACCACCAACCCAGGTAGGCTCACCTACTCACAGGACTACCTGGTGGAGCTGAGCCGCTCTGTTAGAGCCAGCGGGGACATCTCTCCACGCTGACAACATACCTCTGGAGTTACTTCACGAACACAAGTGGAAGCGAATACGAAGGAAAAGAGGGTCGAGGGATCAGGAACAGACTGAGGAGGAGAGGAAGCCGGCTACCTTTACCTGCCATAACCCTGTCAAACGTGCAATCGTTAAAGAATAAAAACGAGTAGCTTTCCACTCTGATGAGGTACGATCTGGACTATTGGCAAACTAGTCTCTTTTGCTTTACAGAGACTTGACTGTCTGAAGAAGCAAACTTTGATCTGGAGGGTTTTGACATCATTCACTTTGACAGGGATGCAGCAAAAATGAGAAAGTCAATTGGGGTCGGAGTTTGCATGGCTGTCAACAAAAAGTGGGCAACAAATTTCACTGTGAGGGAGACTGAGTGCTGCAAACACTACGAAGTGATGAGTGTGTCCTTCAGACCACACTACCTGCCCCGACAATTATCCCAAATAACTGATTTTAGTTTATGTTCCAGGTCCTGATTTCAGTCCAGCTGCTGAGCTGATATCTGACTGCTACAACAGAACTGTCAGTCAGACTGGAGAGCAGCCAGTGTTTGTACTGGGGGATTTTAACTGGTGTGACATCACCACATATCTGCCCAATATGGAGCAATATGTCACAACTCCCACCAGACTGCACAAAACACTGGACTTATGCTATGGCAACACCTCTGGTGCATACATTTCAAAGTCACGCTCGCCCCTTGGACGCTCTGACCACAATGTTATCCACCGCTGTGTGATCAGGAAAGCCACCCTGATCCCAGAGGAACCCTCTCACCCCCATCATCACTCCTTCCAGTTACTGCCATCAGGAAGACATTACAAAGTCCCACTGGCCCACAAAAACGTCTACAAAAAAAACCTTTATCCCCACTGCAATAACCACCCTGAACAAAATAAGACACTGAGCACTACGTGTTTATTTTGATCAGCTGCTGTGTCTTTTTAACATTTCTTTTAGACATCTACTTTGTGAGCTTGTGTTTTCAGTGTGTTTTCATGTGTTGTATTTTATTGTTGGAGCCTGTCAAAGAAGAATTTCTGTCACCATTTGGGACAGACAATGAAGTTTATCTATCATAAAACAAATTACATCTACTAGGGCTGCGACGAACGATGAATCAATGAATCTTAGACGATTCATCAACATCTATATAGCTGTTAACATAGCAGGCTTGGTAGAAAGAACATTACAGCGACTAACACAAAAACCACAAACAACAAAGAAATACAACTAAATAAGAAAACAAATAAACAAGAAAAATATATATACAGGAGGTCCTCGACTTACATCAGAGTTCCGTTCCTACTGATCTACGTGAATCAATTTTCACCGTAAGTCGGACCTCTGGTGAAAATGTAAACAAATCCGTTCCGTGCATCACGATATCGATCAGTTCTTCATGAAGTCCTGAGTACCAACGACTTTCATGCATGTATGAATCAATTTACTAGAAGATAACAGAATATTGTAACGGACTGATATTGTTGTTGATGTTGAGGTTTCAATGTTTATTGTTCAGTTCCAGATTTCCCGGATGTCAGTGAACGTTCCATGTTTAGTTAGCTCACCTCTGATTGGCTGAGAGTCAGCAGTAGAGAGAGCTGGGAACGGTGGCTAATTCTGGAGCTAAGTTATGGGGTTTTTATAGTTATTCTGGCGTTGGCTACGGTCCACAGTAGCCTGTGTGAAGGTTCAATAAACCAGCAGAGAACCAGATGAAGTCTCACTCATTCATCACAGAGGATCGCTTCAATATGTTGACCTGTTTTTACAACTAGACCCATGTTGGTCGGTGTTTCTTCCTGTTCCCAGCATTTTATTCTATCTAATTTCACTTCCATGGAGACGGCTTTCCTTTTCTTCCAAGCATCAGAAGAGTCTGACTTACGCTGGGAGCTATAATGAAGGACAAAAAGTTAGTGAATGTAGCACAACCCAAGGTAGCGTACAACCAGAGAATGGAAACAAAGCCATCTGATAGCACCGTGATGACGTATTCATCTGCTCCGCCGTCAACTAGTTCCATGAAACCAGTTCTGACGTAACGACGAAACGCCATAGGTACAGGATGTTGTAAACCGAGGACTTCCTGCATACACTACCGTTCAAAAGTTTGGGGTCATCCAGACAATTCCGTGTTTTCCATGAAAACTTCCACTTTTATTCATGTGCTAACATAACTGCACTGTTCTGAGACAAAACGTAAAGACTGGAAGCAAGAAAGGAGAACATCCCCTGTAGAAAGTTCTAGAGTAGACCTACTGACAACTGTAGAAAGTTCTAGAGTAGACCTACCGACAACTGTAGAAAGTTCTAGAGTAGACCTACCGACAGATGGAGAAAGTTCTAGAGTGTACCTACCGACAGATGTAGAAAGTTCTAGAGTAGACCTACTGACAACTGTAGAAAGTTCTAGAGTAGACCTACCGACAGATGGAGAAAGTTCTAGAGTGTACCTACCGACAGATGTAGAAAGTTCTAGAGTAGACCTATTGACAACTGTAGAAAGTTCTAGAGTAGACCTACCGACAGATGGAGAAAGTTCTAGAGTGTACCTACCGACAGATGTAGAAAGTTCTAGAGTAGACCTATTGACAACTGTAGAAAGTTCTAGAGTAGACCTACCGACAGATGGAGAAAGTTCTAGAGTGTACCTACCGACACATGTAGAAAGTTCTAGTGTAGACCTACCCACAATTGTAGAAAGTTCTAGAGTAGACCTACCGACAGCTTGAGAAAGTTCTAGAGCAGACCTACTGACAACTGTAGAAAGTTCTAGAGTAGACCTATCGACAACTGTAGAAAGTTCTAGAGTAGACCTACCGACAGATGGAGAACGTTCTAGTGTATCTACCGACAGATGTAGAAAGTTCTAGTGTAGACCTACCGACAACTGTAGAAAGTTCTAGAGTAGACCTACCGACAGATGGAGAAAGTTCTAGAGTGTACCTACCGACAGATGTAGAAAGTTCTAGTGTAGACCTACCGGCAACTGTAGAAAGTTCTAGAGTCGACCTACCGACAGCTGGAGAAAGTTCTAGAGCAGACCTACTGACAGCTCTAGAAGGTTCTAGAGTAGACCTACCGACAGCTGGAGAAAGTTCTAGAGCAGACCTACTGACAACTGTAGAAAGTTCTAGAGCAGCCTACTGACAGCTGGAGAAAGTTCTAGAGCAGACCTACCAACAGCTGGAGAAAGTTCTAGAACCAGATGTTCTGAGGAGATTCTGGTTTATTCTCCTTAATCCATTATATTCCTGAATCTGAACACAAACTGCAGCGACATGAAGAAGCAACATGCTGATGATTCATCACAGCGAAACTAAACATTTGACCAACGCTGCTGCAACGGTAACTGCTGCAGGGCTTTGGTCTGTCCTTCATGTAACATCTAAATACTGCAAATCTGAAGTATTCCTGAGAGATTTCAGCTGCTGGAGTCAGACAGAGTCGCAGCGTTTATTCTGCAGTTACATAAAGACATTCAATATTTGAAACAGAGTGATGTAACAGAACAGACCCAGGATCAGTTGAGATCCACCAACATCTGGAATCTGAACAGGTCCTCAGTCTGTTTGGGGAAAAGCATCAAGTCATTCTGGATCATTTTCTTACATTTTGGACAAATGTTTAAATGTTTTGGACGAACGTTTTGATATTCTGAGTAGTTTTTGTCATTTTGTAAAAATGTTGTCATTTTGATCAAGTTTGAGCCATTCTACACAAATCTTAAGTAGTTATGATTTTTTTTAGTAATTTTGAATGTGAATTTTCAGATTCAGACTCCTTTTTTGTCATTCAGTGATTAACATCCTAGGATGAAACTACAATGGACTACATGGTAAAGTAAAAACACAGAGTAAAAGATGTGCAGAATGAAGGATATTAACAACTAGAAGCAGATGTTATTAATGATATCTACACAATAAATGACGGATTACAGTCTATAACTATCAGTCCATATATAACTATAATACAGGGGGTCTCCACTTGCGTCGGAATTCAGTTCCTACGGGGCAACGCAATGCAAAAGTCGGAACTGAGCGGTCTGACAGATTCTGACAGATCCGTCAGACTGGTCACCTGATAAAAACGACACGTCCATGTCAGATGACGCTCTGAGGAAGACCGCAGACGTGGTCGAAACATGTCAGCAAGGTAAACACATCTGTCGGTTAAAAAGCAACACTATTCTAAAGTAAGAAACGACAAAATGAACATAATCCAACCACCAACAGAAGCTCTAAATGTCTGGAGTCACCCCTCAGTGACTGCAGACCCGACAGACCACACCAGAACATAAACAAAACACAAAGAAGCACCAGGGCGAACTGGTTACCAAGACCAGCCACCTCCACTGAGAGCTTGGTTGTAGTTTTATACTCCTGTGTGGTGATTGCTGGGGTCTTCTGGGAGGAGGAGTCGTGCTGGTGGACCAATCCAATGTGTCGGGAGGCGGGGAGGACCAGGGCCGGAGTGCAGGTCTTCTACCCAGACTCATTAGCTGAGATGAGTGGCAGCTGGGGTTCCAGAGAGGCTCCCAAACCAGCCCCAGCTGGACCCACACAGGACATCTCCCCATACAAAGGCCACAAGAAATCCACCCCCACAATTACCTGTGGCCGTAACAATCGTCTTCACGCTTTTCTTACGTATCGCAGTACTGTCGTTGTCTAGCTACTCCTGTCCACAGACTGTCCTGGTGCAGGCAGTGTTACTATTACTGCCGAGCCAAAACATTCAGTCACGAATATTTCTGCATCTGTTGCCGATTCTTTAGTGCAACGTACTAAAGACTCGGCAAATGACAAAAATGAGACACAAAATGGCAAAAATAAGAAAACGACAAAAATGAGACATAAAATGGCAAAAATGACACAAAACGACAAAAATGTGACACAAGACGACAAAAATGAGACACAAAACGACAAAAATGTGACATAAAATGACAAAAATGAGACACAACATGACAAAAAAGGAGACAGTGACAAACTGAGACAAAAAAGATAAAACGAGACACAAAATGAAAGAAATGAGACACAAAATTACAACTATGAGACAAAATGACAAAAATGAGACACAAAATGACCAATAATAATTTAATATGATTCACTGATGGGTTTAGAACAGCAGTCTGATTTTTTTCTGCAGCAGCAACAAGTGGATCAGAACAGCAGCTGCAGTTTCTGCTCCTGAACTCTTTAAATCGGACCAACCAGCCGAGCGTCTGCCAGCAGCCACATTCCTCACAATCCCACTTCCTGAACAACCTCCACCGCCCCCAAAACCACCAAACCTCCTCCAGCTGCTCCTCCCCCACCAGGGACGGGATCTGTGGATATCTGAGACGCCCGGACCTCACCCAGCAGAACCTCAGAGTTATGAAGCTCCAGCAGAGAAAACGACCGTCATCAGTTTATATCAAGGGTTACAGACAAACGCCTCGCCCCCTGCTCTGATCTGTCTCAAACTAACCGCAGAAAACATCCCATAATTCCCCTGAAAACATCCACAAATCAGGAGCCTCCAGGTGATCCAGAACCAGAGCAACAAATCAAACTATGAGGCTAGAAACTGAACACAGACCTGCTGGAAACTACAACAAAATGACACACAGGATGAAAAAATGAGAGAACAAATTCACAAAAATGAAAAACAACATGACAGAAATGAGACACAAAATGACAAAAACGAGACACAAAACGACAAAAACACTACACAAAAAACAAAAATGAGACACAAAATGGCAAAAACAAGACAAACTGACAAAACTACACACAAATTCATAAAAACGAGACACAAAATGACAGAAATGGGACACAAAACAGCAAAAACAGGAGTGTTGACGGCTCTGCTCTCACGAAGGAGAAACTCCACCAGGTAACATCTGAGAGCTCCACCTGAGGAAGCTGCTGAACGATTCATGAACCTCTAACTTCCCTCAGCGCGCCACAGAACCTCTGACAGAAACACCAACGAAGAAGAGATCAGGGGACCAGAAACAGGAACTCACCTCGACGCTCTCCAGAGACGTCGCCCGTCCCAGTTTGGCTCTGCGGACGGCGACCGGCGACGAGTCCGACGCCTCAGTTCTGGACGGCGGCGAGTCCTCCGAGTCGCAGGTGAGGGCAGCGCCAGGTGTGCTGTCGGGACGGGAGCGGCGTCCGTAACGCTTCGTTCCCTTCACAAACTTCGGCTTCACCTCCTCTGGAACGACTGATCAGAAGAAGATTCATGTCAGCAGAACGCAGATTTACCTGATCAATACTGAACCAATACCTGATCAAGATCTGAACCAATACCTGATCAATGCTGAACCAATACCTGAATAGTACAGAACCAATACCTGATCAATGCTGAACCAATACCTGAATAATACAGAACCAATACCTGATCAATACTGAACCAATACCTGATCAATGCTGAACCAATACCTGATCAATGCTGAACCAATACCTGAATAAAACAGAACCAACACCTGATCAATACTGAACCAATACCTGATCAATGCTGAACCAATACCTGATCAATACTGAACCAATACCTGATCAATATGAAACCAATACCTGATCAATACTGAATCAATTCCTGATCAATACTGAACCAATACCTGATCAAGATCTGAACCAATACCTGATCAATGCTGAACCAATACCTGAATAGTACAGAACCAATACCCGATCAATACTGAACCAATACCTGATCAATGCTGAACCAATACCTGATCAATGCTGAACCAATACCTGAATAATACAGAACCAACACCTGATCAATACTGAACCAATACCTGATCAATGCTGAACCAATACCTGATCAATGCTGAACCAATACCTGTTCAATACTGAACCAATACCTGATCAATATAAAACCAATACCTGATCAATACTGAATCAATACCTGATCAATACTGAACCAATACCTGATCAATGCTGAACCAATATCTGATCAATACTGAACCAATACCTGATCAATGCTGAACCAAGATCTGATCAATACAGAACCAATACCTGAATAATACAGAACCAATACCCGATCAATACTGAACCAATACCTGAATAATACACAACCAATACCTGATCAATACAAAACCAATACCTGATCAATACTGAACCAATACCTGAATAATACAGAACCAGTACCTGATCAATACTGAAGCAATGCCTGAATAATACAGAACCAATACCTGATCAATACAAAACCAATACCTGATCAATACTGAAGTAATGCCTGATCAAGACTGAATCAATACCTGAATAATACAGAACCAATACCTGATCAATGCTGAACCAATAGCTGAATAATACTGAACCAATACCTGATCAATACTGAAGCAATACCTATCAGTGTCTCACCTGGCTCCAGGTAGCTGCTGTCGTCCTCTGAGGTGCTGAAGTCCAGAGAATGAGACAATACGGAGACGAAGCCGTCTTTAAACTCCTCGAAGTTCACCTGGACACAGACACACAACCTTCACCTGGAGGACAGACACACAACCTTCACCTGGACACAGACACACAACCTTCACCTGGAGGACAGACACACAACCTTCACCTGGAGGACAGACACACAACCTTCACCTGGACACAGACACACAACCTTCACCTGGAGGACAGACACACAACCTTCACCTGGACACAGACACACAACCTTCACCTGGAGGACAGACACACAACCTTCACCTGGACACAGACACACAACCTTCACCTGGAGGACAGACACACAACCTTCACCTGGACACAGACACACAACCTTCACCTGAGGACAGACACACAACCTTCACCTGGACACAGACACACAACCTTCACCTGGAGGACAGACACGCAACCTTCACCTGGAGGACAGACACGCAACCTTCACCTGGACACAGACACGCAACCTTCACCTGGACACAGACACACAACCTTCACCTGGAGGACAGACACACAACCTTCACCTGGACACAGACACACAACCTTCACCTGGAGGACAGACACACAACCTTCACCTGGACACAGACACACAACCGTCACCTGGACACAGACACACAACCGTCACCTGGACACAGACACACAACCTTCACCTGGACACAGACACACAACCTTTACCTGGAGGACAGACACACAACCTTCACCTGGACACAGACACACAACCTTCACCTGGAGGAAAGACACACAACCTTCACCTGGACACAGACACACAGCCTTCACCTGGACACAGACACGCAACCTTCACCTGGACACAGACACACAACCTTCACCTGGACACAGACACACAACCTTCACCTGGAGGACAGACACACAACCTTCACCTGGACACAGACACACAACCTTCACCTGGAGGAAAGACACACAACCTTCACCTGGACACAGACACACAGCCTTCACCTGGACACAGACACGCAACCTTCACCTGGACACAGACACACAATCTTCACCTGGAGGACAGACACACAACCTTCGCCTGGACACAGACACAACCTTCACCTGGAGGACAGACACACAACCTTCACCTGGACACAGACACACAACCTTCACCTGGAGGACAGACACACAACCTTCACCTGGAGGACACCTGTGTAGTAGTTGTGTAGTAGTTGTGTTACCCTGCTGTGTAGTAGTTGTGTTACCCTATTGTGTAGTAGTTGTGTCGTAGTTGTGCTACCCTGCTGTGTAGTAGTTGTGTTACCCTGCTGTGTAGTAGTTGTGTAGTAGTTGTGTTACCCTGCTGTGTAGTAGTTGTGTCGTAGTTGTGCTACCCTGCTGTGTAGTAGTTGTGTTACCCTGCTGTGTAGTAGTTGTGTAGTAGTTGTGTTACCCTGCTGTGTAGTAGTTGTGTCGTAGTTGTGTTACCCTGCTGTGTAGTAGTTGTGTTACCCTGCTGTGCAGTAGTTGTGTAGTAGTTGTGTTACGCTGCTGTGTAGTAGTTGTGTTACCCTGCTGTGTAGTAGTTGTGTTACCCTGCTGTGCAGTAGTTGTGTAGTAGTTGTGTTACCCTGCTGTGTCGTCCGAGCAGTGTGTGCAGCAGCAGGTCCAGATGTGCGTCCAGCTGCAGTCTGCTGCAGAGCTCCGTCAGCTCGTCTCTGTCCAGGAATCCAGTCTCCGTCGTGTCGCAGCTGTCGAACTCGGCCTTCAGCTGAGCCACGTAGCGGCTGTGCTCCTCCATCACAACGCATCACAACGCATCACAACGCATCACGCTGCGACGCAACACCTGCAGAACAAACAGAGCCCAGCGTTAATCCATCTGATCAACGCCCTTCTACAGGTTTGAAGGCAGGTTTTCTTTTTTTTTTTTTAAATCACCAAAAAAACAGCAGTTAGCCACAAACTGCAACAGAAAGAATCCTCAGATTTCCAACATTCCAACAGTCCTTGAACTACTCACCTGTGACACCAGGTCCATCAGGAAAATGAACCAAATCTGAGCTGATCATTGTGAAATTTCAATAAAATCCCCATACACTACATTTCTACTAGATTCTGAGACCAACAGGGGAAACATTCAGAGAGATTCAGGTTGAACTGCAGGCAGTGTTTCCTCAAAGAGACTAAAATAAATGCAGCAGAAACAGTGAACAGAGGAGCAGGTTGTTGGAGATCCATTCTGCACGGTGAAACATCTACTGATGATGAGCAGAGTAGAGAGGAGAAGTCTAGAAATAGAAAAACATCTACAGGATGAGGAGACAGAATGACCACAAAGAGAGAAAATGACATAAATAAGGAAATACCGACAAAAGCAACACCACAAAGCAACAAAAACAAGGTACAAAATGACAGAACCGAGACACAAAATGGCAAAATAAGACACAAAATGAGAAAAACAAGACACAAAATGGTAAAAACGAGGCACAAAATGACAAAAACCGATATTCTTCCTTCAAATAACTGAATTAAATAACCATTTAATGACCAGCTGATCAACTAATCAATGAATCCAACGTTAAAACCATCAGTTTAAAGCTGCTCTGTGATCGACTGGACAAGACTAGATCGACCAATCGTGCTGTGACGTCATCATAAATTGTGTTTAATTTGTAGTTTTTGTGCCACAAAGTCGGACAATAAAGTTGTTTTAAACTGAAATACGAACTAATAAAGTTAATTAAAAGTAATTTAAATGAGAGTACTGCTCGTGTAAAGTTCTCCGTTACTCCGAACTACCTCCGTTACTCGGTAAAACGGTGTAACGGGGAATGTAAACACGAACGGTAACAGACACGCTCGGCCCCGTCCGGTCGGGCTCGCGACCCGAAGAAGCGTCTCCATGGGAACGGAGGAACAAAGGGCTCGTGGCGCTAAATGACCGCGAAAAATACTTCGGGAACAAAACTGAAAAACGCCATTTTAACGTGTCCGGTACCAGAGAAAGTCTGTCCGGTAACCGCTGGTTAACGGTGAGAGTCGGTCCGCTCGGTTAGTTAGTCTTACCGCGGGAAAAGTCCTCCTCCTCCGGTCGTTCTCCGGTAAAACTTTACGGTTCCTCCATGAACGGCACCGGAGCTCCGCACGGACCGACCAGCATCAACACGGAGCGGAGTAACGGAGCAGCCAGACACCGACAGACCGAGAGGCGACCGAACATAACACCGACAGCCGAGAAATGCCGAAACCTGAGGACGTACAGGGAGACACCTCCGGTACGGCTTCACAATAATAGCTCATGTATATGGTGCCTTTCAAAATAAAGGTACAGAGGAATAAAAGAGAACAAATAAAATAATAATTAAATGTATGAAGAATATACAATAAAACTATTAAAAATCTCATCTTCCTTAATCTTACTTACTGATCTAACTTAAACTAGACTTAGAACACAAAAATAAGATTAAGTAATTTAAATAGGATAATAAAAACAAAATAAAAAATAAGAAATAATGTAAACAGTTTAAAAAATATGAATAAAATATTACTATGAGTAAAAATAAGATGTATAAAAGGTATAACACTAAGACACAACATTTAAATATAATTGTAAATCATGATAACTCAGGAAAAAATGATAGATTATAAAAGTAAAGTAAAGGAAAAATTATAAGGTAAGATTAGAAATAAAAATACAATAAACAAATGAGATTATAAAGTTACAAAGGAATTTTTAACGGAATAAATCAGAACATAAATACAGTCATTAAATGTATGAAGGATATATTTTAAAACTTGAAAATCTAATCTTAAATAAAAAGCAAATAAGGTAATTCTAAATAAATCTTGGAACATCAAATGAAAATAATTTAAACCATTTTTAAAAAATATTGATATAAATAAAAATAAAATTTAAAAAAGTATAACAAGACAACATGTAAAAACGATTGTAAATATGATAAATGCAGGAATAAAGCTTTAGATCATGAGGAAAAATAAAGGAAAAATAAAAAAGAAATCCAACCTTAAATAAAAAGCAAATTAAACTTAAGTTGAACTTCAAACATAAAAGATAAAATAATTTAAACATAATAGAAATAAAATTATGAATACATAAACAAAAATATAAACCATTTTCAAAATATGAAAACATTGGTATAAACATAAAATTATAAAGTTTAACAAGACACATTTAAATATGATTGTAAATATCACAGAAATGAGACGCTTAATGGCAACACGAGACACAAAATAGCAAATATTAGACAAAATGACAAAAACGAGACACAAAACATGTTATATTCCTGAAACTGGTGACCCACACATCCCTGTAGGTGACTGAAACCCAAAACGTGTGCACAAGATGGACACACTAATAGATATATCTAAACAACAAAAAGGAACAGAACAGCCTGACAACCATGATGTGATTTTACAAATAATAATTCACTATATGATGTGTTACGGTTTCAAGGAGGCTCAGGAATGAGAAAGAGGACGAATGAGTGCACTAAAGGTTTATTTACAGAACGATGCAATACAAAAACAATGAGACCGGAACTTAACCGGAAGTGACGCTAAATTCAAGCGACTAGAATCTAACTCACTCAAGAGGTCCCCTAGAGGGCTGGTGGGGAACAGAAGGCAGGAAAAACACAGCTAACCCACGATGGGTATCACCTAGACAGGAAAGTAAACCTAAATACAAAAACGACCTAAAGACTGGAACCCCGATATCAAGATTACTTTAGCGGTACTGAAATTCAAGCAAGCTGGTTGAGCACAAAGTCAGGAGACTCTAGAGACGAGACACAACAAATAAATAACAATGTAGTGGTTCTAAACTCTGAGTTCCAGAAATAAATGCAAAGAACTACAACAACAACTATGATAGCTAAATCACGAAGAACAAGAACTATAGAAATGCTCGCTAGTCTGGAATGCTCGTGCTGCCACTTAGCTGGGGTGGCTAGGGGGGGTTGTGGACGGTGTGGGGAAGGATCAGGTGTTCCATGGTCGAGGAGGGAGAAGCGGTGGAAGGCCCAGGGTGAGTGTGGTTGTTGTTCTGGAGGCTGCAGCGACAGGTGTGGAAGTGGAACCGGTGGTCCAGCAGATTGAGGGGAGAAGCCAGGAGGGTTCCGGGGTGAACCGAGGGAATAAACATGGCAGCCAGGCTTGTGGAGAACCAGGTAGGTCGGGAGCAGGTGGCACAGACAGGACGGAATCCAGACTAGGAGAGAACACAAAAAACAGGTTACTGAGAGTTTGCAGGAGAAAGAGGCTGGAGTGAAACAGTGGCTCTTTTCACAGTCTAGCACAGAATGATGAGTGGGGTCAGGTTATATTGTAAATGTGGTGACTTCTGATTGGATAATTCCACCTGCTCCCGCTTCTGCTGATACTGATTCGATGATTGGTGTCACCTGCCGCTGCAGCCTCTGCCAAGCACACCTGGGAAGAGAAGAGGGAGGGGAAAAACAGAGAGACCTATCTGGAGCCTGGAGTAGCAGGCCTGACATGATGAAATAACTTTTTAGTGAACATTATTGCTGTCATGTGCAAACTTACTGACTTATACACTTTAATTTCCACGTAAGCAGAAGAATATCTCAGTCAAAGTCTCAAAAGGCTCACAGCTCGGTTAAATCTGACAGAAGTTTTTCCGTTCAGCGCGGTAGTTACTCATCCCCGATAGACCCTCTCTCCTGCGGGGTCCCCCAGGGGTCGATTTTAGGCACCTTACTATTTTCAGACGTCCAATCAGATGTCCAAACCTCCTCCACTGGTTCCTTTAGAGGTGAAGGATCAGCAGCTCTACTCTGAGCTCCCTCTGGATGTCTGAGCTTCTCCCCTTATCTCTAAGGCTGAGCCCAGCCACCCTATGGAGGAAGCTCATTTCAGTCTATGAACACCTAGACCTCTATGAACACCAACATCTAGACCTCTATGAACACCTAGACCTCTATGAACACCAACATCTAGACCTCTATGAACATCTAGACCTCTATGATGTCAAAATTTTCATTTTTCATACTTCAAGGGTGAATAATTAAAACTATGTCCTGTTCTGGAGCCAATCAGTCATTTGGATCTGCTGGAACAACTTTTGTCTGAGTCCAGAATAATTTGAAACTGGTCCAAAATGACTCAAATTTGTCCAAAATAATCCAAAATAAGTTGAAAATCTTCTGAAATGACTGAAAATTGTTTAACATGACTCAAAGTTTGTCCATTATGCCTCAAAATGGTTCAAAATGACTGAAAATGATCTGAAAGACTCAAAAATATTCCAAAATAACTTCAAATCTGTCCAAAATGATCCAAATGGGATTCACATTGGAATTCTGTGTAAATATCCAAAAACTGGAACCTTGTCTGGTCAAACTTTAACCCATCAGATTCTATTGATGTTAGAGCCTCAAAAGTTGGTGAAATGTCAACCAGAGACTGTATTTTAGTGTAAATATGGATCCATCCATAGATATACACTTACAGGAACTTTATGGAGACACTAGACCAGCCTGGTTGAAGTTTTATTTTCTTTTTTCCAATGTCAGACAATATGCTACAAGCCCAGTTTAATCAAAAGTCGCTGCAGAAATAACACTGGTGTCTATGAGCAGCCGGCTGTAAACAGGAACCGTCTGCAAAATGCAAAACCACTGCAAACAGCGAAGAGACACAAATATTCAACAAATTTACTGCAGCCAGCAACTGACTCCTGCTGCTCAGACTACAACTCTTGGTTTGATATTAAATATTTTTTCATAATTTTAAGGATTTTTTTTTTAGTAAAAAAAAAATTAATAGCTTAACTCTTATGCATTGTAGTGTCACCAGATTTACTGCAGCCATAAACTCTCTCCTCCTCGTCACAGTACAACTCTTGGACTGATATAATTCATAATTTTAGGGAATTTTCTATTAGTAATACAATTCAATAACTTCTCTCTTATGTTTTGTAGTGTACTTATGGAGGGGTGCAGCTTAGGGGGGCTCCAAGCCAAACAGGTTGGGAACCACTGCTCTAAAGTCTATAAAAGCCTCAAACAATCAGACTTCTGGTTGAGAACTGGTGGATGTTGCTCAGTTTAGATGAAAGTTGGTCTCAGATCTGCCTCAGGATGTTTTCTGTCTGTTTTTATAAAGCAGTAAAGTGAAGTTAAAGCCATGTGTAATCACTTTTTACCCCAGAAGCAGAAGTTAAAATGTAAAATCAGTTTGTGAACCTGCTTCTCCAGGTTTCAAGTCACTTTAACTGCTGGATTAAAGAGAAAATGCAAAGAAAAGCAGCTTTTCGTGGCAGTTTTCTGGATTTTTCTGCTCTCTGAGGTCTCGACTTTGAACAACAGAAGCCCTGAGTGAGTCCAAGGCTGCTCATAAACCTTGAACCGCAAACAGATCACAGCCCGGCGTCGCCTCCACTTCCTCCTCTCACCGGCGTTTATTGGGGCTATCAGACAGTTTGGTGTCTCCTCTTTGTCCTCGTCCTTCGCTGGACAGTGCAGCAGCGTCCATCTGTGGCCGACGTCGGAGGAAGACGGACAGATGAAAGGACGGATTGTGTTTCTGGAACTAAAGGCTTCGGCCTAATGACCCCCAATAAACCTGAGTAGGAGCTGCTGCCGTCGTCCTGCAGCGTGGAGTCGCTCAGCAAAGGGACGCTTTTTCTGGAGAGACAATAATAGACGTATGGGCCTACAGCATAAATAAGGAGTTTCAAAGGCATCTGTAACACGCTGTTTGACATATTGGCACAATATTATCTAGGTTTTCACGTTTTGGTGCATTAGTTTAAAGGTTTTTAAGGTTTGGTGCATCAATATCCAGATTTTTGACATCGTAGGGCATCACTTTCCACATTGTTGGTGTTTTGGTGCATCATTTCCAGGTTATTGGCATTTTCATGCCTCATTTATCAGGTTTTTGATGTTTTGCTACTGTAGTTCCCAGGTTTTTTAAGGTTTGGTGCATCAATTTCCAGGTTTTTGGTGTTTTACTGCATCATTTTCTAGGTTTTTCATGTTTTTGATGCATCGATTTCTAGATTTGTGATGTTTTAGGACAAGAACAACCAGGCTTTTGCTTTCGGGGCATCAGTGTCTGGGTTTGTGACATCTTGGTCCATTAATATCCAGGGTTTTGAGGTTTGGTGCATCAATATCAATATTTTTGCATTGTGGGTTATCATTTTCCAAGGTTTAGATGTTGTCGTGCCTCAGTTTCCAGGTTTTTCATGTTTTAGTGAATCTATTTCTGTGTTTGTAATGTTTCAGGACATCAGTAATGAGGGTTTTCATGTTTTGGTGCCTCAGTTTCCAGGTTTTTTGTGTTTTAGTGCATTGATGTCCAGTTTTTTTTTAGATGTTGATGCATTGATAAACATATTTGGGATGTTTTTGTGCCTCCAGGTTTTTCATGTTGTGGTACATCACATTATTAATGTTATTTCACGTTTAAGTCTTCTTCTATTATCATCAGGTGTGTTAACAGCTCTATGAAGTAGATGACAGTCACAAAACAGGAAGTAATAAAGTAAAATACGTCTTCATCGTGTTAAAACTCCTCACAGATGGCTTTCCTAAACGCTCATCTCTTGGCAGCAGCTCGGTTTTCCTTCACTTCTTACGGTCCATCATATAAATTTATACGACATCTGAGTGACTTTTACACGACAAACTGTGATTTTACTGCAGCTTCAGCCTGACCTCCGTCTCCATTAGCACATATTAACAGGCAGCAGCTAAAGACGCTGATTCACGGCTTCCTCTGTTCTGTCTGATAAATTAGAATGTTGTTCTGCAGTCTGGATGTGATTTATGATGAATTATTGGATCCTGGGTGACTTTAAACTTTCAGACGCAGGTTAGAGTCTAAAAAACAAACAACTGGGACACGGAAATCCAGCAGTTTTAGGCTCAGATTTCACTTTTACTTCTGTTTAAAGTCGCATCACAAACTCTCTGGAGGTAAATTATTCCCCAGTGATGTGAATAAATGCAGATGTTTCTCACATTTAGGCTCAAAATTGTTCATATTCAGGCCAGATTTAGATTTGTTTGTGATTTTTTTCATTTCATTTTTATGCTTCTTGGGGCTGAAAGTGACATAAAAAAGTTCTAAAAGTTGGTAAAAATGATGTTGGAGAAGTTAATGATGGATTTTAGCAGAAATCCAGACAGATTTCAGACAAGATTCATCCAGAATCTGTGGAAGAATTGAAGCTTCAAAGTCAACGAGACAAAAATCAACAGAAAGAGGACAGAAAATGAAGCTAATTAAAGCCGATGCAACTGATTTAATTACTGGAAGCATAGAAACACATTTTTAGTTGTTTACTCATGAAAGTTAATTGTTCCAACGACAATCTCTGTCTTATTTTAGAGTATTTTTACTAAATGACTCTAGTTATAAACTGAAGCTGTTTAGATGCAAACAGGTTTTAAAATTCATTAGATGTATTTTAGCTGCTTTCAGCTTTTTGTGTTTTAAAATTTAATAATTCAAAGTTTGTTTTACTTTAGATTTTCAGTTGCTTTGTGGATTTGAACACTTTTCTTTCGTTTCATTCAGATTTTCTTTGATTTCATTTGGTTTTCTTTTTTTTGGTTTTCTTTTGGTTTTCTTTAGTTCTCTTTGATTTTCTTTAGTTGTCTTTGGTTTTCTTTATCAAATCAATCAATCAAAACTTTATTTGTAGAGCACTTTCCAACAACATAGAAGAAGACCAACGTGCTTTCCAGCCAGAATAATAAACAAAACAATGCAATCTTTTAGTTTTCTTTTAGTTTTCTCTCTTTAGTTTTATTGGGGTCTCTTTGGTTTTCTTTAGTTTTCTCTGGTTTTCTTTGTTTTTTTTGGTTCTATTTAGCTCTCTTTAGTTTTCTTTGGTTTTCTTTCGGTTTTCTTTTAGTTTTCTCTGGTTTTCTTAGCTTTTTTTTTTTTTTTTGCTCCACCTTTGGCCTCCCGGACGCTTTATTAACCGTATTTCGGCTCCAAACTGCTCAGCTTCCTTCAGCTCTGATCTGAACATTTGTGAACAAAACCTTTGATTTATTTCCTCTCTGGCTAAACACAGTCGGACCACGTGACGCGGCCCTGGGCCAATCAGAGGCCGAGGAGGAGGTGAGGCAGCGGGTTGGTCCGCTGAGAGGATGGACGCGGCTGCAGCTGCAAACTGCGTTTTACTGTCGCACTTAAGTGTGTTTTTATTGAAATAATAAAGCAGATGTCGCTGACCAATTATTACTCCATGATGGGGCTGCAGAGCGACGAGCCCTACGCCGCTCCGCTGCAGCCTCCGGCCGGCTGCTCCCGGCCCGTCCGGCCGCTGGAGGCGGAGGAGGAGGAGGGGACGCCCGCCGCGCACATCCCGGACTTCTCGCACTTCTCCGGCAAACCGGGGACGTTAAACGGCTTCTCTCCGTGGACCGGGGCCGCCTCGTCCTCCGTCCCGGGCCTCTTCCACCCGCTGCCCTACTACCACACCGACCCGCTGGCCTCCGGCGGCTCCGACGGACGCTTCGTGCGCGGCTGGGAAGGCGCGGCCCCGGCACCGGAGAGCGCGCTGTCGCAGGTTTCGGCCGCTTTCCCGGCCGTGTGCGTGCCCGCGCAGAGCGAACCGAGCCCGGGGTTCGACCCGGTGAAGCCCGAGAGCTCCCCGCTGTCCCACGGCAGCCCCGGGGAGTCCGGCTTCTCCAGCCCGGCCGAGGTCGTCCTGGAACGGCTCGGCGCGGCGGAGGAGCCGAAGAAGGAGGCCGAGGAGCGGAACCGGGCCGCCGCCGCCGCCGCCGCCGCTCCGCCGCAGAACGAGTCCGGTAACAGCAGCAGGAAGCTGGGAATGTTTAGGAGACTTTACGGCCCAATAAATGTCCGCAAACCGTAAAACACGAACTTTATAGTCCATTAAAAAAAAGCGGCTTTTAGAGAGAAAAGATCCGGAAATACTGAATTAAAATCAAGCTGCTAATTATTTAATTTTATTTAAATCGTATCTAAACAAACCTGAACCTGAATAATTAACTCTGATTTTTATTATCAAGACAAAAAAAATGTAAAACTTTCATTTGAAATAAAAAAGTCAACAATTGATCTGCTTCCTGTTTAAGAACTAAATTCTTTCATAAACAATAATTAGTGATTAAATATTGTTTTATATTTAATTACTATAATTATGAAGACACGTTTTGAAGCTGAGAAAATACAGAAATTAAATTAAAATAAATAAAAAAGACAAAGAAGAAAAGAGAAGAACTGATCTGATGACAACAATCGTTTTAACAGATATTAATATGAGGGTTTTTGTGCTTTTTACGTTTTTGTTCCTGTTTGAGAATTAAATTAATCAAGCAACATTAATTAGTGATTAAAAAGTGTTTTATTTTTAATTACTATAATTATGAAGACTGAAAAAGTAGAAATCAAATTAAAATGAATTAACAAGACGAAGAAGAGGAGAAAAGGAGAAGAACTGATCTGATAATAACATTCCTTAACAGTAATTTTAACAGTTTTTGTTTTAAATTAACTTCAAGTTAAATTTAATTAACTAGACTCCAGATTCAGAACTCTTGTTGTGAAATCCTGAAGTGAATTTTTCCAAATGTTTGAACAAAAACATGAAATGAAAAAAGTTCAGAGAATTTCTAATAAAAACAGATTAAACCAGAAAACTGAGTTTAATTGTCAGATTTATTTATTTCATGTTAGAAGTTGTTTTCTTTCGCCTTTTTTATTTCATGACTACAATTATTTAAACAAACATTAAAACTAGTTTCTGCTTTTAGATTCAGTAGATTTCTGCTTTTTCACGTTTTTGTTCCTGTTTAGGAATTAAATTCATTCAACAACAATAATTAGTGATTAAAGAGTGTTTTATATTTAATTACTATAATTATGAAGGTTTTATTTTTCATTTCTACAATAATGAAGACACGTTTTAAAGGTTTAAAGGAGTTTTTGTTGGAGATCAGAAGAAAAGTGAAGTTTCATTAAATCAACATGGATTTAATTTAAAGCAACTGAAGCAGGAATTAGACTGAACATTAACATTATCTTTTAATTTATTTACACAGACAGAATGTGTGTGACTTTATTAAAATAATAATTTCATTAATAATCTGAACTCTGCAGCTCTTTTTGTTCTGTTGCTCTGTTTCAATAGAGGCTTTTATTTTGTAGGAGGTCGGCTCAATAATAATAATAATAATAATAATAATAATAATAATAATAATAATAATAATGATGATTTAATAATAATAATAATGATTTTGCTTCAATTATTCATATTAATGTTTGATGAAGGAGCTCAGAATAAATTCTATGAGCTGAAAATTTATCATTTTTAGGATTTTAAGGTTCATCACTTCAACAGAAACTGAGTTTAGGAGGAAAATTCTGATTTATGTTGTTATTTCAGCTCATAGAATTTATTCTGATCATATTTTCAGATTTTTATGTCGATTCAAACACAGAAACCATCAGGGAACGTTCCCACATCGTTATCTAACATTAATGATGTTTTAAATAAATCATTTTAATGTTCGAACATTTTATTTTAAGATTAAAATTTAAAGTTTTAATCAAAATACTCAGAGGAAGTTTAAAGGAATTTATCAGATTATTTTCCAGCTCAGTTTCTGGAGCAGCTGTGGAGCTTTTTTAAAATCATGAATTGATGAATTATTAATTATTATTATTATTATTATTATTATTATTATTATTATTATTATTATTATTATTATTGAGCTGACCTCCACAAAAAAAGCCTCCGTTAAAACAGAGCAACAAAACAAAAAGCTGCAGAGTTCAGATTATTAATTAAATTATAACTGACGTTTATTTATTATTTTAGTTTGTTCTACCAAATGCAAAATAATTAAAGATCAATCTAAAAACTAAACCCAGTTTTATGGTTGAATTTATTTTTATTAGAAATTCTCTGAACATTTTTCATTTAATATTTGGAAAAACTCACTTCAGGATTTCACAATAAGAGCTCTGAATCTGGAGTCTATTTAATTAAATTTAACTTACAGTTAATTTAAAACAAAAAATATGTTAATATCTGTTAAAATTAGTGTTGTTATTATCAGTTCAGTTCTGGTATAGTAATTAAATATAAAACACTATCTAATCACTAATTATTGTTGTTGAATGGATTTAATTCTCAAACAGGAACAAAAAAACAGAAATCTACTGAACGAAATCTAAAAATAGAAACTAGTTTTAATGTTTCTTTAAATAATTGTAGTAATTAAATAAAAAACATTTAAAATAATGTCCGGCTGGGATAAAAACTGAACGAAAACAGTTTGAATTAGATTAAAAGGAGGATTTTTCCAGATCTCCAGGAAACTAAAGCAGAACGTTCATTAAACAACATTTTAAAAACATTTTCATGGTTTTCTATAAAACTGTGATTTATTTCTGGACGTGGAACCTTTTATCTGCGGGTTTCCGGGGGACGTTATTGAGGGAACACACGACAACAAAACAGGAACGTTTTAGTAACGTATTAAGAGAACTTTATTCTGCCTTTAGGAGCAACAATCTGAGAAAAATGAACTTCCCGCTGGAAACTAGAACCAGAGCTTTTATTCTGGAAGATAAAGTCTGTAAAGTTTTTAGATTTTATGTTTTTAGCTGCAGCTGTTTGAAAATTTAAATCTGTAAACAACAAATCTGGATTTAAATTATGATCAAGATAAAGTTAATATTATTTTGTTATATCAACTCTTCACAATAAAGTTTTCTACACTGTAAAAAAAGTAGCAAAAATAAAGTTAAAAAATGCTGAAAAAAATGAAAAACTGTGAAAATTACCGGAAATATCAGTTTAGAAATGTGTTTTCATGTAATTTAAATAAAAACAACAAATAGTGTAGTTTCTACGGTTAAATTGTTTCAAAGAATTAACTTTTAAAAACAAATTTTTAATGTGGACATGTTTTTTACAGTAAATTAAAACTATTTTCTGTGATTTTATTATAAATTATCAGGGAGACGTAAAATATCAGTTTTTCAATCTGAAATATACTTTTTATGTTTTCAAATTTTGTTTTCTTTCAAACAATTATTTAAATAAAAAAATAAACTTATGACAAACATCATGAAATAACAATTTCCTATTTTTTAAAAACACAGATTTTAATGCTATTAATGTTTATTATTTATAGTTTGGGACTTTTTTAGGGTTAACATGAAATTAATGCATTCTGTGATTGAATTATTATTAATACTTTTGTAGATATCAATAATTTATTAAAATAGGGAAACTATATTAAATAACAATTTTAAACAATTATTTATTGATTTTAAATCCTTATTTAAACTCTTTACTGCACATTTCTATAAAATAATAATTTTTTTGCTGATTTAAATTCAGTAAAAACTGTAATTTTATAACAACTAATGACTTATTTTCCAGTGCTTCTGCTGTTGATTTGTTTCTTTCTTTTACAGTTTACATGTAAATTAATACTTTTTAAAATTATATATTAATATTAGATTTTCATCAAGTCAGGAGAAATTTGTAAAATATCATTTTTTAAATCTGAATGTAATTTAATTCTTTTCTAATTTTAGACGTTTTCTTTCAAATAACAGCAAATATCTGTAAAATACTTATTTAAACAGAGTAAAAAATGAGTATATATGCAAGAACAACTTTTCTGTTATTTACATTATTTATAATTTTGGAATTTTTCAGGATTAACATGTAAATTAATGCTTTCTGATTATTAATTTGTAGACATGTAATTAAACAACACATGGAAATACATAAAATAACAATTAAAAATATTTATCTGTTTTTAAGTTCTTTTATGTATTTCCCTTATTTTTGTTTAATAACAGATAATAATTAATAATTATTATTTACGTAGAGCAAAAATACTTTAATGGTCAAAAATCATAAAAGAAGAAATTTCCTATTTTCAAAAATACAGAATTTTTATCTGTGATTTTACAAAATATTATCGCTGAACAAAATGGAGAAAATCTGTAAAATAACATTAAATTTTGGGTAAATATCCGTGTTTTAAAATAATTATTCACTAATTTTTAGTCCTTTTACACACTTTATCCAACATGTAAATTAACATTTTATTCTAATATTTTGGTAGTTATTACCTGTAATTTAAGAGAATGGAGAAAATCTGTAAAAATAATGATTTAAAACACTTACTTACTTAAAAAAAATCTTTTTACACACATTTTTCAACATGTAAAAAAGACTTTTTAAGACTTTATTTCACCAGACATTAACTCTTATTTTACAATGTGGGGAAAATGTTTAAAATAACAATAAATTTTCACATTTTAAAACAATTGTTTACAAATTTTTTATCCTTTTACACACATTTTTAAATGTGTAAATCAACATTTTTTTCTGATATTTTATCAATTATTATCTGTAATTTAACAGAATGGAGAAAATCTGTAAAATAACAGTATATTTTTGGTAATTTTCCATGTTTTAAAACAATTATTTACTATTTTTAAACCTTTTACACATTTTTCAACATGTAGATTAACCTTTTTATTCAGGTATTTACTGGTTATTACCAGTGATGGGACCAAATGGGGAGAACCAGTAAAATAACTTTATAATTTAGCTGTTTCCAGACTATAATAATAATAATAATAATAATAATAACCCCCCTTCTCTCTTGTGCCCCCCAGATACCTGTCTGCTTGCTGATATTTTACTAAACCCCCCTGTTGGCTGATGCTTTACTTACTTACCCCCGCTCTCTCTCTCTCCTGCCCCCAGACAACCCCTCTGCCGGCTGGATCCACGCCCGGTCGGGCCGGAAGAAGCGCTGCCCGTACACCAAGCAGCAGACCCTGGAGCTGGAGAAGGAGTTCCTCTACAACATGTACCTGAGCCGGGACCGGAGGCTGGAGGTGGCCGGTCTGCTGCAGCTCACCGAGAGGCAGGTCAAAATCTGGTTCCAGAACCGTCGCATGAAGATGAAGAAGCTCATGATCCGGGAGAGGAGGACCGTCCACCAGTAGCAGGCCGTTGCTAGGCGACCGGGGGGGCAGGAAGTGATGTCACGGCCAGAGGTTCTGATCCAATGATCCGACATCCAGAATCAGCTCCACTCAAAGCACATCTGCTGGAAAAAGTCTCCTGTTTTTATCATTTATCACTGAAATATTCTCCTCAAATGAAGTTTTACCCTCGTGTCGTCCTGCGGGTCAAATTGACTTGTTTTAAAGTTTGAAAATTTGGAAAAACTACACATTTTCACAGTGAAAATTTCCATATTTTCAACATTTTTTGGTGGGAAAAAAATGTTAAAAATAAATGTTTCTTTAATAACATTCAGAAAAAAAATCAAGCAAAATCCAGCGAAATTCACTGGATTTTGCTGGATTTTTATGTGAATGTTCTTAAAGAAAATATTAGAAGTTTTACTGATATATATCAATTCAATTCAATTCAATTATCTTTATTGTCCCCTGAGGGAAATTTGCTTTCAGGTGAGTAAAACAACAAACACAAAACATAGCAACACAACTCCAAACACAATCACTATCACAAAGATCCAAGGAAAATGCTGGCGAGGACAAGTGACCATACACCACGAGGGACAACAGAAGGCAGGACCATCATTCCACATCACTACCATTCACCTTTTTCTACCATTCTAATTTAATTGTGTGATGGCTTGGGCTACAAAAGAGTCCCTCATCCTGTTGGATTTGGCCTTTGGCACTCTGAATCTCCTGCCGGAGGCTAGGAGCTCAGACTCAGTGTGGAGAGGATGTTCAGGACACTGTGATGTCCTGAGCCTTAGAGTTCACTCTCTTCAGGTATGTTGTTGACAGGTCTGGTAATGTGACACCTATGATTTTACTTGCAATTTTCATGATGTGTTCTAACCTTTTTCTGTTTTCTAATGAAAGACTGCCAAACCATGTGATGATGGCAAAGGTCAGGACAGATTCAACCATGGAATGGTAGAACATTGTCAACAGTTTGGAGCACACCCCGACCCTGTTGAGCGTCATTTTTTGTACACAACATCTGTGTTTTGGAATCACTTTAGATATTTTTAGGAATTTTTGTGGAAGATTTTTATTCATTTAAAAAAAAAAAAAAAATTTACAATTTTTTTTTAAATCTTAAAAATTTTTATTGTTGCCAAATTTGGGGATTTAAAAAAAATTATAATTTATTTATTTTATAAATTTGGGGAATTTTCTTGCTGAATTTTTGAATTTTTTCAGACAAAGGAACAAGTTTTTTGCCGCCCGTAAATGAAGACAACAGGAGGGTTAAACATCCACAGTGTGAGACGAACATTTAGATCTAAAATAAAACATGTTTTTTTTTATTTATCATCAAAATATTCTCCTGAAATGAGCCAAACAGAAAAGTTTAACCCTCCTGTTGTCCTTGTTTACGGCCACCAAAAAATATTGTTCCCTCGTCTGAAAAAAATCCAAACATTCAGAAAAAAAATTCCCCAAATTTATAAAAATTTGCAAAATGTTCAGGAAGAAAATTCAAAAAATTCCTTAAGTTTTATTTTTAAAAAATTCCCCAAATTTGGCAAGAAATAAAAATGTAAAAAAAAAAAATTAAAAATTGTAAACATGTTAAAAAAATTTAAAAAAATGTTCCAAAAAATCTGAAAAAGATCTAAAGTGATTCCATATATGTCAGTAAAAGTTCTCATGTTTTCTTTAAGAACATTCACATAAAAATCAACCAAAATCCAGTGAAATTCACTAGATTCTGATATTTGGTTGGCTTTTATTTTAATTGTATTTACCATTAATTGAATGAACAAATTACACTGAGAACTGATAAACAATAAATCATTTTTAAAATTGGTAATCTACAGAATTAATTTAATCCTAGATAACATCAAGTAAAATCACAGATTTTTTCATTTTAATTTTTCTATATTTTTACATTTATATATTAAGTCAAAATTAAAAATAGAATAACATACAGACAAAAACTGAGAATAACGACACATTACAAATGTTTTTCTTAAACAGATGCAAAATTAAACCATAAAATTACATGATTTTTTCCTGTATTTAAATCAGCCAAAACATATCAATATTTTACATATTTTTGCCATTAATTGAAAATATACTTACATTAACAGTTTTAAAAAAATTGTAAATATTGTAAATCTGATAATTTGCAGAATTTTCCTGTTTTGTTAAATTACTGATAATTTTTAGTAAATTCACAAAAAAGTTTAATTTATATGTAAACCATGAAAACAGGACAAACTGCAAATAACATCTACATTAAAAAAACTTTTATTTTTATTTTACAAATGATTTATCTTTTTTTTTATACAATATGAGAGCAAAATGTAATTTTTAGTGGAATTAAAACATCTAAAAACATTAAAAAATCAGGATTCCAGTTGTCCACCGTTCCTCAGTACAGTTTTTATTCTATTTTATTTTTTCACTGTATTTTAACGACATTTTTTGGTCAAATCTGCCTCGTATTAAAGGGAAAAATAAAAATTAAATGAGTTTTAGTGGTTTAGAAGCAGCTTTACATCTCAGTCAGAATGATTTGAAATCAAACTGTGAATATTTCCTTTAGATTTTAGATTATTACACATTTAGCACTTTTCAGCTGAACGTGGAGGAAAAACTGATTTAATCCATAAAGAGAAACAGATTTAATCCATAGATGAAGTAAATAACGGCCCCTCTTGTTGTTTTCTGGGATGGTTTTTGTTCTGGTCTCCCTGAAAAGACTGAATCTGAAGAAGCTTTTTATAAATCTGCATGTTTCCTGTGGTTTTTCTTGTTGTTGTTGTCCTGTTGTTGTTCCTGTGGTGCTCTTATTGTTGTGAGCTGCTTCCTGTTGTTGTTTTGTCTCCACCAGAGGTTTGGAGAGAAGTTCAGGCTACGTTAGCCTCCAGGAGAGTTTTATAGAAATAAAAGAAAACGATGGATCTCAGCGTCGCTTTGTTTGTTTTAGAATCAGTCAGATGAAAACTTTACTTTATTTTATTTTATGACTCAACTCCAACATTTCATTTATTTTTTCTGATTAATATAAGATGCACAGAAGTAAAAATATCTGCAATTTTAGGGAGTTTATTTCTCTTACTTTAAAGATGTTCTGATCGTACTTTTGTTTTACTGTTGCTATTAATATAATTACTAAATATATTATTGATTAATTATAATTATATAATAAGAATTATATATATAATTTAAAATGTAACGATTATTAAACAATTAAATGTAATTTTAGGGATCTTATTTCTATTATTTTGAAGGTGTTTTTAAAATATGTGTTTTAATTTTATTAACATAATTAATATATTATTAATTAATTCTAATTATATATTTACATACATAATAATTGCAAATATGTAATTATTATATATATGATTATTAATGAATTATTAAGTGCAATTTTAGGGATTTTATTTATTTTACTTTAAAGATTTTGTATAGTATTTTTGTTTTATTATTAATGTAATTAATATATTATTAATGAATTATAATCATATATTACATATATATATATATATATATATATATATATATATATATATATATATATATATATATATATATATATAAATAATAAATATTTATGTAATTATTAAATTATTAAGGGTAATTTTAGGGATTTATTCAAAATAGTTTTGTAGTATTTTTTCATTATCATTAATATTTTGATTAATTGATATATTATTGACTAATTATGACAATATAAAATTTCACATATATAATTAATATATATGTAATGTCATTTTAGGGATTTATTTCTATTATTTTAAATTGTTTCACAGTATGCTTGTTTTGTTGTTATTAAAATGATTAATATATTTTTTATTATTTATAATTATATGATTATGAAATAACAATAAATAGATAATTATTATATATGTATTTGTTGAATCATTAAATGTAACTTAAGGATTTTATTTCTTCTATTTTGAAGATATTTTATATTAATATATTTATATATTATTAATTATATAACTACAAATATATAATTATATATGTAATTATTGTTAAACTATTAAATGTAATTGTAGAGATTTTATTTCTTTTATTTTGACGATTTTTTATATTTTTAGTTTCATTATGCTTACTTTAAATATTATATAATGAATTCATTATAATTATATTATTAGATATTATACTATATAGATTTTTACACATTGATATTATAAATATAATAATAATTGCATATATATTATTATTAGCTGAAGAGAATCAACATCACAGTAAATCTGCTGTTTGTATTTTCTCCTTTAAATTAGAATTGAGTGTTTTATTTTCTATAATAATAATAATAATAATAATAATAATAATAATAATAATAATATGTTTGGTTTAATAAAAATATCAGCATCATTTTAAACTTCATCTGCAGTAAAACACAGAAGATTGAAACGAACCAGAAAAGAACCAAACAGAAGTCAGTCTTTGTCATTTTGTGTTTTTTTTGTTGTTTTAGGTTTCGTTTCTGCCGTTTCTGCTTTTTTTTTGTCACTTTCTAACTTTTTTGCGTAATTTTTTGTCTCTGTTTTGTTGCTTTGGTGTCGTTTGTCTCATTTTTTGTCATTTTGTGCTTTTTTCGTTGTTTTGTCTTTTTTGTCTTGCTTGTGTTGTCTATTTTGTTGACAAATTTTTGTGTTGTTTTTGTTTTGTGTCCTATCATTTATCTTGTTTTTGTCATTTTTTGTCTTGTTTGTTCATTTTTTGTTGCTTTGGAACTTTTCTGTCTACTTTTTGGTTGTTTTATTTCTCGCTTTTGTCATTTTTGGTCTCGTTTGTGTCATTTCTGTAATTTTTTGTTTCGTTTTAGTTAATTTTTTTGTCACTTTCTGATTTTTAGTCTAATTTTTCGGCTTTTTTGTTTTGTTTCGTGTCGTTTTGTGTCTCATTTTTGTAACACTTTGTCTTGTTTTTTGGGGAGTGTTTTTGTCTTTTTTTGTGGTTTTGATCCTCCAGTAAATCCTCCATGGTTGTGTCTAAATGTTGTGTTCCTTTGTCGACACTCTGTGATCTGGAAGTTGTAATGAGGAAATGATAAACTGAGGATGAATGGTGATGAAACTGAACTTATTTTTCTGAAGAAATTCCAGGTTGTTCATGATGTTTAGTAACAAGATAATTGCACTAAAGCAAAGGAACCATTAGGAGTTGTGGTTATTTCTAGGTTATTCTGCTTTTACTGGTTTTACTGGAGATCAGACTGGACCGGATGTGGAACTAAGATCAGTTTGACTCTCCTGCTTTAGAGGTTTTTAACGGACCAATCATCTCTGCTTCTCTGACCTCAGGCCAGTTTTTATTCTTTTTTTCAGACACGTTATTTTCTGATCTTTCAAAGTCATCTTCCTCCTCTTCCTCCTCTTCCTCTTTATTGCCTGCATTTTCGTGCAGCTCGTAAAGACGCAGCGGCTGCATTTGGAGAATAAACGTGACTTTCACTGAACAGCCTCATAAAGTCATTGAGGAGCTGCTTCCTGCTCAGGATCCGCAGAGTTAAAGTCATTGTCTGGAGAAGCTTTATCCGCTCTGGGTTCAGGGAAAAGACGCTTCGTTTGGAGGATTTCTGCTTTAACGCGTCACATTTTTACCTTCCAGTGAGTCCAAAAATATAAAACCTGACCTTTAACTTCAACGGAACCAGTTTATTTAATCCCAATCCATGTTTTCGGTGTATTTAATTCAGTTTTCATCCATTAAACCTGCAGCTTTTTCCGTCTTTGCTCTGAAAGTCAAAATGATTGATTTTACGCCTGAAGCCGCTGGAGGAGAAAAAGTTGAACCTGAGAGAAAAAAGAGGATTAAATGACTTTGATTCATCTTCAATTACGAGCAGAAAACTCAATTAAAACCTGCAGAAAAATGAACAGTTTCACTCCGAGCAGCAGAGGAAGAAAAGCTGAAGAATAAATCCAATAAAATAAGAATAAAACTGAACAAATACAGTTTTAAAAAACAGCAGCAGAAATATTTAAAATAATATTTACTGACAAACATTAATTTATTCTGGAACCAAAGTCAATTTAAAATCCAGCAGAAGGAGGAAAAAAACGAGCCTTTTAAAAAGCTGCATTGCAAAAAGATGCAAAATAACACAAAAGATGCAAAATTACAACAAAAAGATACAAAATAACAACAAAAACATACAAAATAACAACAAAAAGATGCAAAATTACAACAAAAAGATGCAAAATAACAACAAAAGATGCAAAATAACAACAAAAGATGCAAAATCCCCAGAGAAGTTAAATTGAAATTGTTTCTAGAGAAAATAGATCCAGACTAAATAATTATTATTTAAATGTGTTCATTATTTTGAACATTATTATTATTGTTGTTGTTGTTGTTGTTATATTTTAAATTTAAATAGTTATTGGTGATGCAGCAGCTGGATGTGACCTGTGGGTGGCGCTGTGGCTCCAACAAGCAGACAGATATAGAATATATAGAATATAAATGATATAAATATTAATCAGAACAAGAGAAACTAGTGGACTGGATTTAAAAATACATCATATTAAAATATAAATGTATATTTAAAATTTAAAATATACATAAACAGCTTTTATTGACATTTTAAAGGATTTGGGGACACATTTGAGTCATTTCTGGACAGTTTTCAGGTTCTAAACATGTAAACACTGGAACCTTGTCTGGTCCAACTTTAACCCATCAGATTCTACTGATGTTAGAACCTCAACAGTTGGACAAATGTGGACCAAATATGGATCTAAAGACTTCCTGGTCGAAAGCAGACAAGTCCATGTGGAGATCTGATAACAGATCAGTGGAGCATCACATTGGATATTTAACGGAAAATTACATGAAAGACAGAGATAGCTAACCTAACCTAGCTGGATCTGGTTGCTTAGAAATTCATTTTCCTGGTCTGGTTTAAAAGAAAGACTCAAAGTTGTGTCCACTCTGCAGCCAAAGGGGAGCATGCTAGCTAGCTAGCTGCTAGCTAACAGTGTGGGAAACATTAGCATTCATGCTAGCTGCTAGCTAACAGTGTGGGAAACGTTAGCATTCATGCTAGCTGCTAGCTAACAGTGTGGGAAACGTTAGCATTCATGCTAGCTGCTAGCTAACAGTGTGGGAAACGTTAGCATTCATGCTAGCTGCTAGCTAACAGTGTGGGAAACGTTAGCATTCATGCTAGCTACTAGCTAACAGTGTGGGAAACGTTAGCATTCCTGCTAGCTAGCTGCTAGCTAACAGTGTGGGAAACGTTAGCATTCATGCTAGCTAGCTAGCTGCTAGCTAACAGTGTGGGAAACGTTAGCATTCATGCTAGCTGCTAGCTGCTAGCTAACAGTGTGGGAAACGTTAGCATTCATGCTAGCTGCTAGCTAACAGTGTGGGAAACGTTAGCATTCATGCTAGCTGCTAGCTAACAGTGTGGGAAACGTTAGCATTCATGCTAGCGACTCGTGGCTAACACCAAGCAGTAACTAACCTGGTTGTGTTTATGTTACTGTCACAGAATAAAACATAAATAGACTGACAGAAATAAAAGTAAGAGACGAGTAACAGTCGGACTGAAATCAACCCAAAGCAGAAAAACACTGTAATCTGCTGGAAGATTGTACGGTAGCTTGCTGTTAATATTTTGTTCTTTAAAAACACATGAATTTACAGTATTCAGCTGTATTTACAAAGAACGGTATATTACTGTACAAAATATGCTGTATTTTTACAGCAATTTGTTACAGTGTAGGATTCATTTTTGTAATTCTGCTACAAATCTGAGTATTTCTGGAGAAGTTGAAGTGATTTTCGACCATCTTTATGTGATTTTGGACAAATTTAAGCTATTTTGGAAAAGTTTTACATCATTTTGAATCATTTTGAAGTATCTTATTGAGCTTTTGAATCGACATATTTAAAACTGCAGCGTGGATTGAAGGTTTTTCTCTTTTTTTTCTGTTTTCAAGGCTCAATAATGAAGTGTCCTCTGCTGGATCCGTCCAGTCATTCTGTCTGCCTTCTCTACACAGTTTATTTCTCTTTCTGCACATAATAAAAGCATTAAAATGGATTCTCAGGTTTAATGTCTGGGTGAAAATAGAAGAAAACAAGGAGCTGATTCTCTAAATGATCAGTGAAGAGAGACTTAGTAAATTCATCTGCTGCATGACATCTAATAAATCCATAAATCTACTGATTCTATCTGCGAAAAACATGAATATGCAGCTTTAAAATGTCATTATTATAAAAATCATTTCTGTTCAATGAAATCACCTTTTCTGCTTTAAATTAGAGTTTTTTCTGAAATAAATTGAACCAACTTCACAAAGAATCCTGAACTTTAGAATCATATTTCAATAAATACTTCAGTGTTTCAGTGTTTTAATGTTAAATTATCAGCAGAATTTGTTTATTTTATATTTCACCTTTCACAGATAATAAAATGCTTTACAACAATAAAAACTAAAATAATTTCACTAATAATAATAATAACAATAATAATATGCTTGTTTTTTCTTTTTCTAAATGCAGATGAGTATTTTTAGACAAATATTTTATTATTATTTTATTATTAACTCAAAATCTCTCCTTAGAATAAATCTTTAAATTGAGATAAATAAATGCAGAAGGAACAAAATCAGCATTTTACAGATTTTTGCTCCTAAACTGACTAAAATAATAATTAAATGATCACAGACTGGAGAATCTTTTTCATTTTATTTAATAAATTTAATTCTGATCAAAATTAAAGTTCAGATTCTTCAGTTTTTGTTATAAATTCTAATTTTTTTCGGTCTATTTATTAATATTTGTTAATGAATAAATATTTATTAAGTCTAATTTCAGAGTACAGAGCTTTAAAGCTGCAGTTTTAAGTAAATCTGAGCTGAAAAAGGCCTTTGAATGAAGCAGGAAGAATCACGGAGTTCCGTGCGTGATGCGCGTGCTTGAGAGCGTAAAATGGACTCCGTGCATGTGCGTGTGCGCGTGTTTTCTCTCCTTCACGCTCTCCTAGCTTGGTAAAAGTCGTTTTTTTTTTTTTTACGAGCACACGCTGCGCGCTATTGGCCGCCGACGGTCACGTGTGCGCGCTCCCTCACGGGCACTGTGAGCTCGCGCGCTCCCGTTGCCACAGAGAGCAGCTCTCGGTCCTTCAGCCGGTAAACAAGCTGAAAAAAACGATTTATTGGATTAAATTTAACGATTTTCAGCTGAAAATCTGAATTTTGATTAATTTAAAACAAAAAATAAAAACTGTTTCTAGTTCCTGTTGGAATGAATTCAGTCTGAGATGATTTAAATATTCACAATGTTTCTGTTGATCTCAGACTGCTGCTGAGGAACCTGGAGAACATGAGGAGAACCTGGAGAACATGAGGAGAACCTGGAGAACATGAGGAGAACCTGGAGAACATCAGGAGAACCTGGAGAACATGAGGAGAACCTGGAGAACATCAGGAGAACCTGGAGAACATCAGGAGAACCTGGAGATCTGTGCAGGTAGCATCTCTGACATCTGAACTGTAATTCATCTGCTGTGTTGGATAAATGTGAGGATTTCTGTCAGTTTCTGTTGAAAAATTGAGATTTTCTGAACAAACTGATTGAAAATCTCAACATTTCTGCAGCAAAATCTCAACTATTTTGCAGAAACTAACAGAAAATGTCAACTTTTCTGCAGAATTTCTGCTGTAAATCACAAATTTTCTGCAGAAACTGATGGAAAATGTCTTTTTTTTTAACACAAACTGACAGAAAATCACAATTTTTCTACACAAACTGACAGGAAACATCACACATATGATGTTTTCTGTCAGTTTGTGTAGAAAAATTGTGATTTTGCTGAAACATTTCTCTCTGTTGTGTTTTTGTGCTCAGACTAAATGAGTCCTGATTTAATTCCTTTCAGGTTAAAACATTTTCATTCTAATTTAAAACCTGCAGTTTGTTTGTTGAATCCTGATGAAGACTAGAGGAGCTCAGACGGTAAAAATGAAGGAAATTTGTGGATTTTTTATTAATTTTCAGCCGTTTTTCATCTAAAAGCTCAAACTTTAACTGGAACAGATGAAAAACGATCCTCAGTGTCTGGAGGCTCCAAGATGATCTGATGAAGATCGTTTCTCCTCTGGTTTGTGGTCCAGCAGACAGCAGGAATCCTCTGGTTTTGTTTGGGACATTTTACGAGCCGATCGGAGCCTCAGAGACACAAAGAGGACGAAGCTTTTTCTGCTTTATGGTTCCTTCTGCAGGCGGAGCCACAAACAAAGAAGCAGATTTACAGCCTGCTGCACTGCAGCAGAAAACCTCAAACAAAGAGACCAGAGAAGACCAGGAGAACCTCAGAGGAACCAGAGAGAACCTCAGAGGAACCAGGAGAACCTCAGAGGAACCAGGAGAACCTCAGAGGAACCAGGAGAACCTCAGAGGAACCAGGAGAACCTCAGAGGAACCAGGAGAACCTCAGAGGGACCAGGAGAACATCAGAGGAACCAGGAGAACCTCAGAGGAACCAGGAGAACATCAGAGGAACCAGGAGAACCTCAGAGGGACCAGGAGAACCTCAGAGGAACCAGGAGAACCTCAGAGGAACCAGGAGAACCTCAGAGGAACCAGGAGAACATCAGAGGAACCAGGAGAACCTCAGAGGGACCAGGAGAACCTCAGAGGGACCAGGAGAACCTCAGAGGAACCAGGAGAACATCAGAGGAACCAGGAGAACCTCAGAGGGACCAGGAGAACCTCAGAGGGACCAGGAGAACATCAGAGGAACCAGGAGAACCTCAGAGGAACCAGGAGAACCTCAGAGGAACCAGGAGAAACCTCAGAGGAACCAGGAGAACCTCAGAGGAACCAGGAGAACCTCAGAGGAACCAGGAGAACCTCAGAGGAACAAGGAGAACCTCAGAGGGACCAGGAGAACCTCAGAAGGACCAGGAGGGTCCAGATCCTCAGAGGAACCAGGAGAACCTCAGAGGAACCAGGAGAACCTCAGAGGAACAAGGAGAACCTCAGAGGAACCAGGAGAACCTCAGAGGAACCAGGAGAACCTCAGAGGGACCAGGAGAACCTCAGAAGGACCAGGAGGGTCCAGATCCTCAGAGGAACCAGGAGAACCTCAGAGGGACCAGGAGAACATCAGAGGAACCAGGAGAACCTCAGAGGAACCAGGAGAACCTCAGAGGAACCAGGAGAACATCAGAGGAACCAGGAGAACCTCAGAAGGACCAGGAGGGTCCAGATCCTCAGAGGAACCAGGAGAACCTCAGAGGAACCAGGAGAACCTCAGAGGAACCAGGAGAACCTCAGAGGAACCAGGAGAACATCAGAGGGACCAGGAGAACCTCAGAAGGACCAGGAGAACCTCAGAGGAACCAGGAGAACATCAGAGGAACCAGGAGAACCTCAGAGGAACCAGGAGAACATCAGAGGAACACGGAAAACCTCAGTGGAACCAGGAGAACCTCATTGGAACCAGGAGAACCTCAGAGGAACCAGGAGAACCTCAGAGGAACCAGGAGAACATCAGAGGAACCAGGAGAACCTCAGAAGAACCAGGAGAACATCAGAGGAACACGGAAAACCTCAGTGGAACCAGGAGAACCTCATTGGAACCAGGAGAACCTCAGAGGGACCAGGAGAACCTCAGAGGTCTATCTATCTATCTATCTATCTATCTATCTATCTATCTATCTATCTATCTATCTATCTATCTATCTATCTATCTATCTATCTATCTATCTATCTATCTATCTGTCTGTCTGTCTGTCTGTCTGTCTGTCTGTCTGTCTGTCTTCAGATTGAAGCTCCTGCTGCGCCTCTTTTCTCCACCAGGAGGCGCCGCAGACTCATCCAGCAGCTCTGGAGGTCTGGAACTTACCGGAGTTCTGCTCTCCGGGTTCCCCTGAACGCACCTCCAGCTTAAACTCTGATTCTGCATCTTAAACCCGAGGAGTCGCTGTAAGTTGAGCTCATGATCGATTATTGATCGATTATTGACCGGTTCAGCAGCTCCTCAACATCTGGAGGCTTTAAAAAAATATATACATTTCAGAGGGAAATTAATGGAAAAATGGAAAAATATTTTTAAAAAAACTGATTTTTTATTTATTTTGATTTTAAATCTGGCCAAAAGCGTTTTTTACTGTTAATTATATCTTAAGAATATTTATTTTTGTTATTCACTGATCATTTGTGCTTTAGAGTTTGAGCTTCTTTTATTTTTTTTAACCCAGCTTTTGGTTTTCCATCTTGTTTTGACACTTGGAGCCGCTGAAGCAACAAAGCTGCGTCCAGTTTGGCGCTCAGAGCTGCGGCTTGTTTTCTCTGCGCCGCTTTATGGCTTTATTGCGCCTCCATTTACGGAAATCAAAGCAGGAAACAAACGCTCCAAACAACATTCCAGACACATCCGGAGAAATGCGTTCAGTCTCGGCTGCCTCTGGAGGAAAGTGA
Source organism: Amphiprion clarkii (assembly GCA_027123335.1). NCBI lineage: Eukaryota > Metazoa > Chordata > Actinopteri > Pomacentridae > Amphiprion > Amphiprion clarkii. The sequence continues at coordinate 723,292 of CM049582.1, read as the reverse complement.
CCAAACCGGCCTCTGAATGAGCCACACTGGCCGCTTTACGCGCGGAACAGGAGCGTCCATGTCCACCAAACACCGCATATTTAGCACAGAATGGAGCATTTTACGCACAGGTTTGGTGCTTTTGATCAGAGAACATGGAATTCCACGCACGAATTTAGGACATTTTACTCACAACAAACAATTTCACACACGAATTTAGGACATTTTACACAGAGTCGAGTAGTTTAGGAAAACAGAAAATAATATTTTAGGCATTAATGTAGGGCATTTTAATCAGACAGAATCTGACATTTTACGCACGAATTTAGGATGCTTTATGCACACGGAACACAATATTTTAAAGAGAAAGAATGGAACTCATCACGCACGAAGTTAGGATATTTTATTCACACACAACTTTACTTGGGGAGTAAAATATTTTACGCACACAGAGGAGAATAAGTTAAGCAAACAGAAAAGGATATTTTAGGCACCAGTTTAGGACATTTTAATCACACAGAATCTAATCATTTAGGCGTGAATTTAGGACAATTTACGTACACAGTCGAATAGTTTAAGCAGACAGACAAAGATATTTTTGACACTAATAGCGCATTTTAATCACACAGAATCTAAGATTTTACACAAGAATTTACGATATTTTACTCACACAAAATAGGATTTTTTACGCACACAGAATCCTATATTTTAAACACTAAGGATGGAACATATTACGCACGAATTTAGGACATTTCACTGACAGAGCCGAGACGTTTAGGAAAACATAAAAGGTTGTTTTAGGCACAGACTTAGGGCATTTGAAGCGCACAGGATCTGATAATCTAAGCACGAATTCAGGATGTTTTACGCACACAGAATGCAATATTTTACACACAAAGGATGGAACAAATTACGCACAAATTTAGAAATGGAAGATTATTTTTATGCACGAAGTTAGGATATTTTTTCACACACATTTTTACTTAGAGAATAAATTATTTTACGCACACAGTAGGATGGTTTTACGCACGAATTTTTCACCAAAATAAAACTGTTGTGGTGAAAATAATTGGATCTAAACTCTGGGAATAAAGAGTCAGAACGCGTAGCTGCCGGTGGAGCAGCAGCTCAAACCTCCAGAGACTGAAGCTCGTTTCTGTTTGGCGCCTTTCCGGACTCTAATAATTTATGAAGCCTTGTGGGAGTAGCGGGAAAAAACGAGCCGAGCACGTGACGGTAATAAAGTGTGTTTTATTGCTGCTGCGACGAGCCCCAAAATATAACGGGGAGAACGCAGCCGACCGGCGGCCAGACGGACCGGAGGAGGGTCCCGGTAATCGGCTTCGATGCGCGCGGACCGGATTCTACCGCCGCCAACCACCGCGTTGTACCGCGAGATCTGCGCAGCTGCTTTTCATATTCGGATGGCAGATATGAAGTTATGGCGGGGAGGAGGGGGGGCAGCAGGAGGCGCCGGGACCCTCCGGGGGCCACCGGAGCCGCCTGAGGGCCCCAAACCTCCCGACGGACCGCTGGACTCCCGGAGCCTCAAACTGTGACCTCCAGGCCAACCTCAGAGCCAACCCGGTGAGACCAGATTTAAATTCCTTTAACGGGTTTTTATCCTCAGACTGATTAATAATCAATAAAGCAGCTGATTGATGTCAACATCCTGCAGCTGACAGAGAAGCTTTTTAATCTTTTTAATCTTTTTATCTGAAGCTTCATTCATTCAGGACATCCTAAAATAACAAAGATCAAAATATCTCCAGTCTGTGGGAAAAGCTCGGATCTCAGCTGCTTGGAGGAATTTTACCGGAAAGAAACACGAGTTTGAACGAACGTCGTGAAATATTACGTGCGTGTGCGTGTGCGTGCGTGTTTCCCCCACATGCTGCGGATCATCAGGATGAAATGTGTTTGGACACTTTAATCCCCCTTCAGAAGAAGAAATAATAAGAACATTAATAAAAACTGAAAATAATAATAACAATAATACGTTTTCAATAATATTTCATATTTTAATGATTCCTTTTCTGAGGTTTTATTTTATTTTCCGTTTTGCTTTTTGCTCCTATTTCGCTCTAAATGAACCTGGTTTGACTGAATGAGTTTTTAATTTCTTGTATTTTTTACTGAATCTCAGTTTTTCTCTTTCAGCCCCAGAAAGCTTCAGGAGTTTCTGGTTTTGATGCTAAAAGTTGGAATCTGATTATTTAATCTCATTAAAAGCAGGAAATGTGGATTTTAAAGGAGCTAAATTCTGGTTTTTATTGTTTCTGCTGCAGATATTCTGGTTTTACTGCATCCTGATGCTCTGAATAATGATCATTGATTGCGTCTATTTCTTTATTTTTACTGCAGTATTGTGTATTTAATCTGCGGCTGTGTGCTGCTCAGTTTTCACATTTACACAATCTCTCATTTTAACTCGGCTTTTATGATTTCTGGGCAGTTTTTTTTTGTGTGTTTTCGGTGAATATTTCCTCCTGATTATTGGAAAATGTGGAAACCAGTAAATAAATAAATAAAAAACTGGGAGGTTTAGGGTTTCATGAAGGTTTTTGTAGAATTATTTTAGTGGTTTTCGGCCTTTTCTTTGTCTCGTGAAATTACAGATAATTATTTAAATTAGTTTCGTGTTTCAGCTGGACTCCGCTTTAAAATCTGCACTAAATTAATTCTATTGCGTTAAATTAAAGAATTTTTTTTATATATTTTTAATGTAAATTCAGACATATTTGTGGCATTCTTCAGTTTTTCTGTCATTTAAAGCAGGTTTCTGTGGTAGCAATTAAATTTTTATCTTCATTAAATACATTAATTATCTTGGTTTAGATTTTTACAGCTTTTATTTTCTGGTTGGTTGGTTAAAGGATCACATTCAGTTTAAATCAGTTTTTATTAATAAACCAGTAAAACCAGAATCCTGGGCTCTGTGGGACTTTGTTCTGTGGTTCCCATGCAGGTTGGAGGTCAGTTAAAGTCTAACCCGGGTTAGCGCGGCTCGGCTCGGCTTTGACCGGCAGCTGGAGGTGATCCAGCGGTCAGCCTGTCTAAGATGAAAAAGTGAAACGACCCCAGGAAAGAAAGAAAGACAGAAAGAAAGAAAAGGAGAAAGAAAAAAGACTTTTGAACCCAGCAGAGCCCCGAGAGGAGAAAAACTAAACAGAGAACCAGAAAATAACCGAAAAATAACCCAAAAAAACCCCAACCAAAGATAACTAAATAATAAGCCCAAAAAACCAACAGAAAACAACTAAACAATAACCAGAAATACACCAGAGAGAACCATAAAATAACTAAATAATAACCAGATAACAAGACAAATAACCAGACAGAACCAGAAAATAAAAAAGTAAAAAATAAACAACTAGAAACACACCACAGAGAAGCAGAAAATAATTAAATAGTAGCCAAACAAGACAAATAACAACCACAAACACAACACAGAGAATCAGAAAATGATCAAATAACAACAAAACAACGAGAAAACAACCAGAAAATAAACAAGTAACCAGAAATAACCGGAAAATAACCAGAAACACACCAGAGACAACCAGAAAACAACTAAATAAACAGAAAACAACCAGAAAGAAACAGAAAATAGCCAGAAAAGAACCTGAAAACAACCAAATAAAAACATCCAGTGACCGCTAGTCCAACACTCCCTAAATCTGATATTCTGCCTCTTTGAACCAAATCAGTGAAAAAAAAAATCTATAGATTATTTCATTAAAATCTCTTCATGTCTCATTAAAATGAACCAGAAACAAACAAACAAATAATCTGTGTTTATCTGCAGGTTTTATTATTAGTCTCAGTCTTGGAGGTTCTGGTTCTACTGAGGGTTCCATGGTTCCACTGGGGGTCCCATGGTTCTGGTTCTACTGAGGGTTCCATGGTTCTGGTTCTACTGAGGGTTCCATGGTTCTACTGAGTGTTCCATGGTTCTGGTTCTACTGAGGGTTCCATGGTTCTGGTTCTACTGAGGGTTCCATGGTTCTACTGAGTGTTCCATGGTTCTGGTTCTACTGAGGGTTCCATGGTTCTGGTTCTACTGAGGGTTCCATGGTTCTACTGAGGGTTCCATGGTTCTGGTTCTACTGAGGGTTCCATGGTTCCACTGAGGGTTCCATGGTTCTGGTTCTACTGAGGGTTCCATGGTTCTACTGAGGGTCCCATGGTTCTGGTTCTACTGAGGGTTCCATGGTTCTACTGAGTGTTCCATGGTTCTGGTTCTACTTAGGGTTCCATGGTACTACTGAGCGTTCCATAGTTCTACTGAGGGTTCCATGGTTCTACTGAGTGTTCCATGGTTCTGGTTCTACTGAGGGTTCCATGGTTCTGGTTCTACTGAGGGTTCCATGGTTCTACTGAGGGTTCCATGGTTCTGGTTCTACTGAGGGTTCCATGGTTCCACTGAGGGTTCCATGGTTCTGGTTCTACTGAGGGTTCCATGGTTCCACTGAGGGTTCCATGGTTCTGGTTCTACTGAGGGTTCCATGGTTCCACTGAGGGTTCCATGGTTCTGGTTCTACTGAGGGTTCCATGGTTCTACTGAGGGTTCCATGGTTCTCGTTCTACTGAGGGTTCCATGGTTCTACTGAGTGTTCCATGGTTCTGGTTCTATTGAGTGTTCCATGGTCCTACTGAGCGTTCCATAGTTCTACTGAGGGTTCCTTGGTTCTACTGAGGGTTCCATGGTTCTACTGAGTGTTCCATGGTTCTGGTTCTACTGAGTGTTCCATGGTCCTACTGAGCGTTCCATAGTTCTACTGAGGGTTCCTTGGTTCTACTGAGGGTTCCATGGTTCTACTGAGTGTTCCATGGTTCTGGTTCTACTGAGTGTTCCATGGTCCTACTGAGCGTTCCATAGTTCTACTGAGGATTCCTTGGTTCTACTGAGGGTTCCATGGTTCTGGTTCTATTGATGGTTCTATGGCTCTATTGAGGGTTCCATCGTTCTACTGAGGGTTCCATGCTTTGGATGAAATCGCGTTTTGCTTCTTTCATTTTCAACATTTAGCAACAAATAGCTGAACTCTGGTTGTCCTCGGTGCGGCCCCCCAGTGGCCCCCCAGCGGCCCCCCAGTGGCCCCCAGCGGCCCCCCAGCGGCCCCCAGCGGCCCCCCAGTGGCCCCCAGCGGCCCCCAGCGGCCCCCCAGCGGACCCTGGCTGTCCAGCGCCCTCCCAGCGGCCCCCCAGCGGCCCCCCAGTGGCCCCCCAGCGGCCCCCCAGTGGCCCCCAGTGGCCCCCAGTGGCCCCCCAGTGGCCCCCCAGCGGACCCTGGCTGTCCAGCGGCCTCCCAGCGGCCCCCCAGCGGCCCCCCAGCGGACCCTGGCTGTCCAGCGGCCCCCCAGTGGCCCCCAGCGGCCCCCCAGTGGCCCCCAGCGGCCCCCAGTGGCCCCCCAGCGGCCCCCCGGCTGTCCAGCAGGACTGATGAACCGGTGAAGCAGCGGTCAGCACCAGGCTGACCCTGCAGCGACCCACCGCAGCTAGGAGACGTCCAGAGAGAAGAATGCGCTCTGAAAGCTCCTAAAGAAGTTCAGGATCCTTTCAGAGGTAGAGCTGATGCTGCTGCTGGAGGAGGAAGAACGTGAAAAAAGAAATGAAAAGAAAATGAAAGTTCCAGCAGGATTCAGACTGAAGCTGAAGATTCATCAGTCAGAGAAACACAGAAAGATGCTTTAGAAGGTTAGAAAGGCGGAAAGAAAGCAGAAAAAAACCACGAAAAACAATGTGATTTAAATACAGAAAAAACGTTAAAACCCCCAGAAACAGTCTGGTGTAAATGTAGTAAAACTCCACAGTCTGACACCCAAGACACTAGTTTCTGCCCAAATACTTTTAGTTTTAAAGGTTTTTACCACTCTTACAGTCCTTAATAACTCAAATGTTACAAGCTATACAACAAATTTAATCAAGTAATTCATTCAGAATGAATGAAATGTTTCCAAACTGACTGGAAATTTGTGAAATTTTCACAAGTCTGTCAGAAATTTGTCAAATATTATCTAAAATATGCGCTAAATGACTCAGAATTTCCCCAAAATGCTTAAAATTTGTCCAAAGCAAGACAAAAGTTGGCAAAAAAATTGCATAAAATTCGTCCAAAGTGACTCAAATGTTTCCATATTGACTCGGAATTTGTCCGATTTGTCCAAAATTTGCTCTGAATGACTTCAGATTTATCCCATTTTCCCCAAATCTGTCTGGAATCAGTCCAGAGATCATTGAAATGTGCTTTAATGGAACTTTAATGACTCAAAATTGGACCTAAATGACTGAAATTTGGCCAAAAATAAATAAAAAGAAACTCAAATCTGCAGAATGACTGAAAATTTGTCCAAAATGAGTTTAGAAGAATGATCATCTGAAATATAATATAATATAATATAATATAATATAATATAATATAATATAATATAATATAATATAATATAAGACCTGAAATGAGTTGGAAATGGGTTAAAATTGTTCAAAATGACATAAATGTTGAATTAAATCCAGAATGATGTCAGATTTCACTCACATGGTTCTTTAAAGGTTTCTGATAAACAAAATTCTTCATTTATTTTATTCTAGTATTTAGTAGAAGAGCTGATGGGACGTACTACTGCTACTACTACCACTACTACTAATGCTGATACTAATACTACTAGTACTACTACTGATAACACTACCACTAATACTACCACCACTACTGCTACTAGTACTACTACATGTGAAGAAAATAAAACATGTCCAACCAGCTGAGACTGTCAGAACCTTTTCCAGAACCTTTTCCAGATCTCTACTGAGCATGTGCGGCTGAGTTAAACCTTAGCACTGTTTACTAAAGCGTCCTGATGACAGCGTAGCTCCATCAGTGTTTGTGAACGTTACCTCGTCTGGCCTTTCCAGCAGATTTACTCTCCTTCCGCTGGGAGCAGAACAACCCTCTGATGTTATTATGTTCTCAAAATCTGCCTCCTCCCACCCAGCTGCAAAACAAACCCCACAAACATCGCATTCACCTCATCATGGAGGCCACCAGATGATGACCTGATTACAGTCAACGACACCAGAACCATCAGAGACAACTAAAGACAGACTAAAAACACAGTCTAACTGATGAACATGGTTCTAAATGAGCTGAGAACCTATGGACTGGGTCTATATATGTCTGCATCATGGCTCCACATGGAAAAGAACTGCAGACTCTGAACAACGATGTTCAAAAATACTCAAAATTAGTCCAGAATTACCTAAAATTTGTCCAAAATGACTCAAAACAGTTCCAAAGTGACTGAAAATGAGTCATAAACAAGTAAAAATGGTCCGGAATGATTCAAAATTTTCCCCAAATGACTCAAAATGTTTCTATATCAATTCGATATTTACCCAAATTATCAAACAAATTGTCCAAAATGAATCACAATTTTCCAAAAGCTACTCAGAATTTTTCCAAAATGACTTCACAATGGAAAAGCTGCATGAGGGCAAAAGGAGACTCAGATTTTGACCAAAACAAAATAGAAATTGTTGAAAAAGATGTAAAATGTTCTCCAAATTATGTCAGTTCTTTCTAAATGACCAATTATTTGCCTAAAACGACTTGACATCTGTCCAGAATGAGGTAAAAGTTGCTGAAAACTGCTCAAAATGTGTCAAATCATTATAAAATGTGTCCAAAATAACTAAAATGTTCCTAAAACAACTGCAAATTATTCTAAATTTTCCAACTTGAAGGCAAATGACTAGAAATTTTGGAGAAATTTCTTACAATTTCAAAAAGAACCCAATCTCAAAAATCAACTGAAATTTGTCTTTAGTGAGACAAAATTGGACCCAGATGAAGTGAAATTTGTCAGAAAATGATTCAAATTTGTCCAGAACGACAGAAAATGAGTTCAAAACAAGTTTAAATCGTCCAAAATGAATGGAAACTTGTCTGACTTTGGACAGTGTGAGTGGTGACCTGAATCCATCAGAACATCTTGGTGGTAGATGTTCCTCAGCAGCAGGAAGAAGTCTCCATCAGAACCGTCGTCCATGAATACCCTGTAGAACCGAATGTGTGTGGAGCTACCTCGTCACAGATTGGGTTCTAGGGGAGTCCATGGGCCACGACCAACCTTCACAACATCTTCACGAGCTTAGAGCATGGAGAGACCACTGGACCTTCATGAGGTTAGAACATGGAGACACCAGCAGATCTTTAAAGGTTAGAACATGGAGACTCCACTGGATCTTCATGAGGTTGGAACATGGAGACACTAGCAGATCTTTAAAGGTTAGAACATGGAGACTCCACTGGATCTTCATGAGGTTAGAACATGGAGACACTAGCAGATCTTTAAAGGTTAGAACATGGAGACACCACTGGATCTTCATGAGGTTAGAAGATGGAGACACTAGCAGATCTTTAAAGGTTAGAACATGGAGACTCCACTGGATCTTCATGAGGTTAGAACATGGAGACACCAGCAGATCTTCATGAGGTTAGAACATGGAGACACTAGCAGATCTTTAAAGGTTAGAACATGGAGACACCACTGGATCTTCATGAGGTTAGAACATGGAGACACCACTGGATCTTCATGAGGTTAGAACATGGAGACACCAGCAGATCTTTGTGAGGTTAGAACATGGAGACACCAGCAGATCTTCATGAGGTTAGAACATGGAGACTCCACTGGATCTTCATGAGGTTAGAACATGGAGACACCAGCAGATCTTTAAAGGTTAGAACATGGAGACACCACTGGACCAGACGGCTGGAAGCTTCATGGTCTGAGTCTGGATTAAATATCAGTTTGTTTTCACCTCCATTCATCTGTAGTCTGCAGAAAACTCAACGAAAATGTAATTAAAATACTAAAGTTCTGTGTTCTGGAGCCAACAGTCCGAATAAACTCCAGCCAGCAAATCCTACATCCTGTACTTGTAGTTTAACTCCACCAAATCCTGCTTTCAGTCCAGGTTTTTATAGTCTTTAAAGGTGGATGCTCTTATTTTCTGTCCAAATACTAACAGTTTTAAAGGTTGTTGTTTTTGAAAACCCTAACAGACCTTTAAAATTCAATAGTTGTGGTTTTCATGGTTTATTCCAGCATAAATACTGCCTTCTATCCGTACATTTTCTGTATAGACACACAACACAACTCCACATATGAACAAAATGGCGGGAGATTTGTCCAGAATGACCTAAAATTTATAAAAAAATGTCTCAACATGTCCAACTGATGTGAGATTCCTGTTAAATAATATTTTATAACTACTTCTAACTACTAATTCTGGCTTCCTAACACTTAGAAGGGTTTATTCCACCATTGAAACCATTTCTAGCACAAAAACGATGGTTTGATTATTTATTCCAGCATAAATGCTGCTTCCTGTCGATGTATTCACATTTAATTTAAAGGTTTGCTCTTCCCAAATAGAACTTTTCTAACTAATTTAACATCATTTATCTAAAATAACTCCAATTATGTACAGAATGAAGTGAGATTTTTCCAGAACGGCTCCAAATACGTCTGAAACAAGATAAAAACTGCATATTTAAACTAACAAACTATGGGTTAAACGGTTTATTCCACCCAGAACACTATTTTCAGCCCAAACGCTTTTAGTTTTAAAGGTTTATTTCACTCTTATGGTCCTTAATAACGCAAACTTCATGGTTTTATTCCACTCAAGCAGAACTTTCACTCTCATGTTGACAAATTTGTCAAATTTTCTCAATTCTGTTTGAAATCGGTCAAAAATGACAAACTTTGTGCTAAATGACTCAGAATTCCAAAATTCATCTAAAACAAGACAAAAGTTATCCAAAAAATTACATAAAATTCATCCAAAATGACTTCAAAATGACAGAAATGTTAAATTAAATCCAGAATGACGTCAGATTTCACTCATGTTTTTTTTTTGAAGATTTCTGCTTAACAAAATACTCTTAATTTAATTTACATGAAGTCTTGAAGTCAGAAATGAAGAAAAAAAGTCAGTTTCTCTGATTTACATCAACTTGATTTTAGATTTAAATCAAACTTTGAGTTCAAATTAAACGTTCAGTTGATGGAACATTTTTCAAATAAAGTTTGCTAAATCCAGCAGTAAATGACTGAATGAGATAAAGCTTCGTTAAAGAGATGACCTCTGACTGGTTTGTTGGTTCCATTAGAAGAGTCTCAGCTCACATTCATTCATTCTGAGATCTGCTGACTCTGGACCAGATTTATGATCCTTTAGAGCTCCTGACTGATGAAGAAAACCTTTCAGTCTCTGCAGCTTTTTATCCATTTTGCTTCATTTTTTTCTCTCCCTGTCGCGTTTTTCATCATTTGTTGTTGCTGCTGCTGCTGAGGGGCCCCGGGCCTGACCCCGGGCCGAACAAAGCCGAACACTAGTCACTGTCTGGAGCCTTTTATCTCCTTTCTCTGCTCGCAGCGCCGCGTTTTGTTGTCCGCCCTTTGACCGCCACAAGGCCAAACCTGGGCCCGCCGGCCTCCGCTTGGGTCACATTAATTTTCCAGCCATCTGTGGGGGAGGTGGGGGGTGATCGATAGGTTTATTCATGGATCGGTTCAGGTATCGGAGGAGTTTCTTCTCCAGGCTCCAACATTCTCTCCAAATGAGCCCATTACGGCCTACATAAACAACCCGGGGTCGCCTCCCATTGGCTGGCCGCGGGGTCACGTGTCCTGCGCGGCCGTCCGTCTATTTGACAGGCGCAGGATGGCCGGATGCCAGAGGGGCGACACCGACACGGACCGAGGGCCAGAAAGAAAAATTAGTATTCCGCAGCAGCCGCGCTATAAATCAATCATGGACTCGTTCGTGCTGAGCTGTAAATACGCAGAGCCGCAGTTCCCGCCTTGTGAAGAAGATTACAGTAATTTCAGTGACCAGGGGGGGTATTATAACTGCCCCCAGGACGGCGGAGGCAGCTACGGAGGGGGGTACCAGAACCTGCAGCCGCCTCCTCCTCAGTACGACCCGCAGCAACCCGCATATCCTCCCTCTGCGCAGGACGCACCGCAGCGGCTCTACCCGGCCTGCAGGGAGGGCACGGGCCCCGGGAAGGACCGGCTCCCGGTGGGGGACCTGCAGCAGGGCCCGGCCTGGACGACCTGCGGCAAGCCGGCTCAGGTGCAGCGGAGGGCGGCGTGTCCGAGCAGAGAGCGGCCGCCGGTGGTGGTTTACCCCTGGATGAAGAAGGTGCACGTAGCGCACGGTGAGACCCGGAGTCCCTGCCTCATCTGTCCGTCTGTCTACCTGACTGTCTGTCCATCTGTCTCTTCTGTTTCTGCTCCATCTGTGAGCCGCTTTTTGTTGTCCAGTTATTTACGAGCTCAGTGAGACTCAGTGAGAATTACGGCCCCATAAAGTTTTATGGCCTGCAGCAGAGAGAGAGAGAGAGAGAGAGTGTGTGTGTGTGTGTGTGTGTGTGGTGTGTGTGTGTGTGTGTGTGTGTGTGTGTGTGCAGCAAAAAGCTGCAGCTTGGCAGTAAAATCAGCTCCCAGTTCTCAATAAATGTGGATTAAAGCAACAAAAACACAGAAAAAATCTGAACCAGTAAAAATTAAACAGATCAAAAGTATTTTAGTTGAACTGATTGAATTTTTACAGAAACGGAAATTAAACAAAAACTGAACTAAACGTCTAAACAACGTGTTTATTTTCTGTTTTTGTTTTTCCAGTGAATCCGAACCACGTGGGTCCGGAGCCGAAGCGCCTGCGCACGGCGTACACGCGCCAGCAGGTCCTGGAGCTGGAGAAAGAGTTCCACTTTAGCCGGTATCTCACGCGCCGCCGCCGCGTCGAGGTGGCTCACGCGCTCTGCCTGTCGGAGCGGCAGGTGAAGGTGTGGTTCCAGAACCGGCGCATGCGCTGGAAGAAGGACAACAAGCTGCCCAACACCAAGGGCCGCAGCAAGAGCAGGCGGGACAACAACAACAACAACAACAACAACAACAACAGCAGCAGCAGCGGAGACTCGGTGAAGGCGGGAATCACGGTGTGACGTCTGGAGCAGCTTTAAATCTTCATCTGTCTGATGATCGAACCAGTTTCACATTTAAACCTGAACCAGGCTTCAGGAGAAAACAGGGTCTTTGTTGTTCTACAGGGTAAATATTCAAACAGGGTTTTATCTGAATTTATGAAAATGCACAGAAAGAAAAATGACCAAAGCCTCGGAGTCCGGAGCAGAAACATTTTGGTTCCTAATGTGAGGATTGAAACCGTAAATCAGCTTCTGTTCTCAGCGCGGAAAAAGAAGGTTCCTCTGAAATAAAGAGCTGATTCCAGTCTAATATGCTATTTTTATTATTATTATTGTTATTGTTATGACAGCTTTACTGCAGTACTTATTGTAATATTTAGAGAAACATTTTATTCTTTTAGCAGCTTCCAGCTTCTTTTCTACGTTTGAGCTCATTTTTGAAAATAAAGAAAAACTTCGTGTAAAAATTTAATTTGTGCAAATGTTTTGATAAAATAAAAAAAACTACCAAATTGAACGTGTGGTGTGTTGTAATTACACCATTAAAGGTTCAAACCGCTGTGCGTAAAAACAACCTCTCTACCATCAGTATCTGATCCATTATAAAGTTTAAGAGCGGCTCTCGGTGGGCCACAAGCCGAGCAGAGCAGAGCCAAAACCAACATGTTGCGCGTCATGGCTCAACGGAGCAGCTCCTGCAGATTTAAAATGTCTTTCGGCTCCTAAACGGGCCGAAAGACATTTCGTCTGTAGAATCAACGAGGTCGCTTCAGATCAGTCAGAAAATATTGAAACTCTCTCGTTTTTCTCCTGAAACTGATAGAATGTAAAATATAAAAATATTCCCCGGCAGCAAACATTAAAATATTATATTTATCTTTGGAACAGGGACTTAAATGCGCCTTTTACGCACAGCGCGAACATGTGGGGATAAAGGACTCTCTCTCTGTGTGTGTCTGTGAATGTGTCTGTGTGTGTCTGTGAGTGTGTCTGTGTGTGTCTGTGAGTGTGTCTGTGTGTGCAGCAGGAACATAAATCAGTTCACATTCTAAGGAGCTGCCTCCCTTTTGGAGACAAAACCTCTCCAAAAAAGAGCCGCAGCATAAATCCTGAAGCGTCAGAGAGCAGACTTGGGGGTCAATCAGAAAAAAACTAAACTCTCCTGTTTTTCTTCTGAAGGTGAGAGAATATAAAATATAAATGTAAAATATAAAAATATTACGTGGCAGCAAACATTAAAATATTCTACTTATCTTTGGAACAGGGACTTAAACAGCGCACAACGAGAACATACGGAGATAAATGACTGTGTGTGTGTGTGTGTGTGTGTGTGTGTGTGTGTGTGCGCGCGCGCGCGCGCGCGCGGTAGGAACATAAATCAGTTCATATTCTAAGGAGCTGCCTCCCCTTTGGAGACAAAACCAAAGTTCTCACAGCGTAAATCCTGAAGACTGAGGTTTAGGTCGAGGCCTGACTGCGGCTCGGTGTGAACTCCTCAGTCTGCAGGAATCTCCTGTAAGGCGGTGTAAAGTCCTCCTGAGGCGTCTGGAAGCACTGGCTGATGTTTGAGGGAAACGGGCGCTGAGAGCCATTAATTGGAGTCATCCGGTGGAGACGCGGCTCCGTGAGCAGGAGAGGAGATCCATCACACTCCGGAGATCCACACGAAGCCGAGCAGACACAGAAATCACTGAGAAACCAAAAGCTGTTCAAGATCTGCGCCGAAAATAGGACAAACCCCCCCCGCAAAAAGTAGAAAACCGGGACACAAAGGCGCAAGATACATTTAAAAAAAAGTGGAAACGCGGCTTCAGCATGTAAACAAAAGCAGATTCTGTTAAAACGTCGAAAATCTGTCAGCAAGGATGGCCAGAAAAATACATGAAGACCAAAAAAAACCAACAAAAAACTGTCGTTAGGTTGCTACCAGAATTAATACCAACAAAAACCAGCTACTGTCTGAACCTAAAATACAGATTATAGATGACAAATAGTGCTCTAACTGTAGTTTAATTTCAGCTAAATGTAAAAGAAAATGATCAGATAAATTCCTGCCGGCTTTATCCGACATTCACGCAACAGAAGGGAGACAGTTTTTAACACAACACCTTAAATGAACAAAACCACGTGGAATTTATGAAAAAATGCCTCAATATGTCCAAAATAATGTGAGATTCATATCAAACGTGACAGAAGCTCACAGTTTCTGACCTAATTAACAGAAAACGTCAGAAATTATTTAAAATATATTTTTAAAAACGTCTAATTTAACAGAACAGCATAATTTTAGTCCAGAAATGGTAAAAACATCATTAATGTCTGTAAAAATACATTTCAACATTTCTGTATGGACAGTTTTGGTCATTTTTTCTGTCTAGCTGCGAATCTGTATTTTAAAATCTGATCACGTTCTAATTTATATTTTATGATTATTCTTAAACCTTTGATGCATAACCTGAGTCAAAAGTGACCCAAATCCAGTGGAAAATGAGTATCTCCTCATGTGGTCTACGCATCAAAGGTTTAAATGCAGATTTTAATTCAGTGACTTCAGATAAATTCACAGGAACGTTAACAGCTGCGGTTTCTTCATTAATGTGGTTGAAACTGAACCTACTAGAGCAGGTCGTGGATGGATGGATGGATGGATGGATGGATGGATGGATGGATGGATGGATGGATGGATGGATGGATGGACGGATGGAAGGATGGATGGACGGAAGGATGGAAGGATGGATGGATGGAAGATGGATGGAAGGATGGATGATGGATGGATGGAGGGATGGATGGAGGATGGAAGGATGAATGGATGGATGGAGGATGGATGGATGGATGGACGGATGGAAGGATGGATGGATGGATGGACGGAAGGATGGATGGATGGAAGGATGGATGATGGATGGATGGAGGGATGGATGGAGGATGGAAGGATGGATGATGATGGATGGAGGATGGAAGGATGAATGGATGGATGGAGGATGGAAGGATGGATGGATGGAGGATGGATGGATGAATGGATGGAAGGATGAATGGATGGATGGAGGATGGATGGAGGATGGAAGGATGAATGGATGGATGGAGGATGGATGGATGATGGATGGATGGAGGATGGAAGGATGAATGGATGGAAGGATGAATGGATGGATGGAGGATGGATGGATGGAGGATGGATGGATGGATGGAAGGATGATTGGATGGATGAAAGGATGGATGATGGATGGATGGATGGATGGAAGGATGGCTGGGTGGATGGATGGAAGGATGGATGGATGGAAGGATGGCTGGGTGGATGGATGGAAGGATGGATGGATGGATGGCTGGGTGGATGGATGGAAGGATGAATGGATGGATGTTCTGCTGAGATGTTTGTGTTTTTACGAACCTGAATGTTTCCTCTGGTGAAGCACTGACGCCCTCCACTGGTGGCTCCTGAGAATTGCAACCTGAGAAACAAACAAGATAAATCTCTGAAAGGATGTCAGAGGGAAAAACACAAACTAAAAACAAAACTAAAGAGACAAATATGAGATGAGGTTCAGGAACCGACAGGTAGCTGCAGGTTTAGAAACATTTTAAAGCTGAGATTTGTGGTGTTTTTACTCTGATTACTGCTCTGAGACGAATTTCTGTTGTGTTGTCCACATTAAACCCACATACAGGTGAAAAAAATAAGACATGAACACTATTAAAAATGAATAATAATTATTAAATAAGACACAATATGCAATATATAAATGTTCAATGAACTTCTTCTAAACTCATTTTGGACAAATTTTCAGCCATTCGGCAGATCTGAGTATTTTTTAAATTTATTTTTGGCCAAATTTAGTCATTTGGTCAAACTTTGAGTAATTAAATTTCCATTAAAGCACATTTCTGTGATCTCTGGACTAATTCCAGAAAGACTTTGGGAAAATGGGATGAATCTGAAGTCATTCGGAGCAAAACTTGGACAAATCGGACACATTTCCAGTCAGTTTGGAAACATTTGAATCATTTGAATGAACTTTTGTCTTGTTTTAGTTGGATTTTGAGTATTTGTGGGAAATTCTGAGTCATTTAGCACAACGTTTAGGTCATTTTTGAGGAATTTCAGAAAGACTTTAGGGAAATTTTACAAATTTCCAGTCAGTTTGGAAAGATTTGAATCATTTTGGACGAATTTGTTGATTTAATTTGTTTTAAAGTTCCGTCTGGGTTGAATAAACTATAAGTATTTGAGCAGAAAGTAGGATTTTGGGTGGAATAAACCATTTAAACCATAGTTTGGTAATTTAAATGTACAGTTTTTATCTTGTTTCAGACATATTTAGAGCCTATCTACCAATCTATAGTCTATCTATCAATCTATCTATAGTCTATCTATCTATAATCTATCTATCTATGTATAGTCTATCAATCTATCTATAGATTATCTATCTATAGTCTATCTATCTATAATCTATCTATCTATAATCTATCTATCTATCTATAGACTATCTATCAATCTATCTATAGATTATCTATCTATAGTCTATCTATCTATAATCTATCTATCTATCTATAGATTATCTATCTATAGTCTATCTATCTATAATCTATCTATCTATAATCTATCTATCTATAGTCTATCTATCAATCTATCTATAGATTATCTATCTACAGTCCATCTATAAATCTATCTATCTATCTATCTATCTATCTATCTATCTATCTATCTATCTATCTATCTATCTATCTATCTATCTATCTATCTATCTATCTATAATCTATCTATCTATAGTCTATCTATCTATAGTCTATGTATAGTCTATCTATCTATCTATCTATAGTCTATCTATCTATCTATCTATAGTCTATCTATCTATGTATAGTCTATCTATCTATCTATCTATCTATCTACACTGAAAAAAATTTGGAGTGACATTTACTCAAAAAAAGTTAGGACACTTTTTCCACACAGAAAATGCTTGTAATCTTTACTTGGGCTATTTCTAAGTAATGTTTACTTAGTACAACCAATTATCTTTAATAAAAAATAGGCAAGTAAATTATACGGGCAATACTCACGTTTACATTGTAACTTTCACTCAGATTACCATTGCATGTACTTACCAAACTTAAGTAAATTTTGCTGCTGTTTCTCTGTGTCTTGTACTCATTTTTTCTTTGTTATAATCTATGTATTTATTAATATTTATTATGAATGCATTACTAAATATTAATCATAATATTGAATAAATTAAATATTTTTACTATTGTATTAAATAATTCAATATTTCCGCCCCCCAAAAAATTGCAGCTTAAGGGATTCTTGAAAGACACTTTCATTTCACATCTTAAACAGTAGATATATTTAGAATATATATATATATATATATATATATATATATATATATATATATATATATATATATATATATATATACACACATATATATATAAACAAAACAAAAACATTATAACCACAAACACATAGCCATACAACTTCCTACTAACAAATTTTTCAAACTACTTATGGGCCAAAAACTTTCATGAAACTTGAAATCACAGACACAAAACATTATCAAACTGTTTGTGCTAGACAAAAACTCAAACACTGGAACACACACTCACATAAGCTTCTTGCGGAGAGACTGGACCTTTGGTGACATTTTAAGGATGTCAAGCTCAAGAAACAGCTTCTGAAAAACTTCAAACTTATATTTCAGTTTCAATGGGTACCTTAAGTTGACAGCATAAATGACAGCCATGAGCAAGAGGCAAGCATCTGTCACACTTCCGCAGTCCTCCAGAACTTCTGTCCCCTCAATGATGACCGAGACATACACAGGATCTTGGTTTTCCTGTGCCACATTCGGCTGGATGACGGCAATCTTCATCAGCTGATCGCTACAGTCCTCTTTCACTGCTTTTTGGCTGACATCCTGTGAAATCAAATAAGCCACAATTAAGAATAACTTAGAATAGATTACAAGTACAAGAAAAGGTTAAGAGAGAAAAATGGGAAAATAAATACAAAGAGGTATACTCAATTTAGTGTACTCAAATTAAACAATGCTCACCTTGTGTCAGCAGTCAGAAGTTCCTATATTCTGCAATTAAAAAAAAAATAAATAAATAAAAAAGGTAATTGTAAGGATGAGTTTTAAGTCATAATATCTTTTGGGTTTGGACCCATCCATCAATAAATATATTCTTTAGGTTTTCATCATACCACTTCAGTTGTGGACAAATTTTACATTCCCCATGAACATCAATAACCTGTATTCGTCTCTTCATGTGTCAGAACACACAGACAGAGTCTGACACTCAGACAGATATAACCTTGCCATATGCACAAATAGATATAGTTTCATGACCATTTACAGTGCACTAACTCTAACCATGTTAGAGTTAGAACTGCCAAAATTCATATTTAAGGTGATGACATGATGCTCTCAGAAGACAGGGGACACAGAACAAGAGACAGCAGACATATTTTCACAACCCATCACACAGACAGACATGCACCTTGACACAGAGTTAATCCAGCATGCATCCATTGTACAGTGTAGCTTTGTAACTGCTTTATAATAAATACCATAATACCCAGTCTGATATTCAGGATTCATAGTTCATTAAACATCTCACAATTGTCAATATCACATGGTGTTAATTGATAACAGTTATCAAAATGCCTTCCACTTAATTTGTAATAACTAAAGGGTGCACATTGATATTTAATTTTTTTAAATTTACATATCATATATTACAAATTATGTGTAAATATTTTTTTTATATTACCTGTAGGGCCAGCTGTCTTGTTTTTTAGTCCAAAGTCGTTGCTATTTGTGCATACAAAGGCTGATTCTCCTCACGCTCCTAAAAACTGTTGTGACTTCCTGTTCAAGTCTAAAAGAAAAACAGAAATATAATAACAAGAAGAAGTGTCTCACTTTACATAGTGCTGTGTTGAAAATTCATCAAACAACAGAAAGTTACATTCCCTAACAAGTACATAACATAACTTGCTGGTTAGACAGGTGTAACTGCTGGTGTATGTGATGTGACATTATTGTTACACAACAGTTTACAAAGTTAAAGTTATTGAAAGTAGATCATAATAATTATAACAAGAATAAGCAAAACAGATCTCCAAATTTATAGTACAGACAGCAGAAATCAGAAAATATGCCTCACTAGGTTTGTGACTCAAACATGCATACAATGTAAAAGTAGAGTCCAACTACAAAAATCATAATAATTCCCCAAATTTTTACCCGATATTCACACGGTTTTGTTTTTTAAAAACGGCTGACATATTTATGAAACAGGGGCTTGTATAAAAACCTAACAAAATAAATACTGAAAATTACACCAAAAACAACTGAGTTGTACTGTTAACTGACGGTGCAGCGGAGAGACACACCCAATATGGCTGCTACGCTCCTTTGCCGCCAGCACCTGCAGCGTCTATGTATCTATCATGTCTGGGCAATTTGTTATTTTTTTTTTTTTCTGTACACCGAGTATCATATAACAATGGCATTCACTTGTTCCAGCCAGCAACATGTTTACAACACCTCGCTCTGATAAAACATGGCCTAATGTAATGGGACATTTCTGGAGGAAAAGGACATACCGCGTGTCGGAAAGGTTAGTTAGCTAGCTAGCTAGCAGGAAAATACACTCTTTACTTGCCCCGCTGCCGCTGCTCTCACTGCCGAGAAACTGACTTTTTAGGGAAGTGAGCCAACAGGAACGTACAAAGTTTGTTTTGAAACTTACCTTTATTGTCCCGTATTCACTTTCTTCCATCTGCAAAGTCTGGTAATGTTGTGGATGAACGTTCTGGAAAAACCGTTCAAATGTGGGGCGGGGCTCTGACGTCATGCTCCGAAAGCAGAGAAGGTTGCCAGATTCACTGATGTTACTCAATTACATTTTACTCGAAAATATCAACTAATAAAGGCAATGAGCTGGTAAAGTGAATATTACTTGGATTGAAGGATTCAATTTACATACAAAAATGAGTACACATGATTACAAACAATTACCAAGTAATGCACTACGTGAAAAACTTCTATTTTAAAGTAAAAACACTGAATTGATATTTTTTAGTAGAATTTTGATAGATAATTGAAGTAATAATTACAAAGCCAAAAAATCATTTTTTTCAGTGTATCTATCTATCTATCTATCTATCTATCTATCTATCTATCTATCTATCTATCTATCTATCTATCTATCTATCTATCTATCTATCTATCTATCTATCTATCTATCTATCTATCTATCTATCTATCTATCTATCAAAGAGCTGAGGAATATTTCTTCACCTGAATAAAAATAAAACTAGATGTGATTTTTGCAGCATCTGTAGAATCTGATTCATCTCTGCAGCAGCACAGCGCTTCATTTCTAATCATATTTTTGTCACATTTATGAATTAATTGCATCCGTGCAACTTGGATATTTGCCAATATTTCAATCTAAAATCGTCACACAGCCTAAAGTGAGCAAAACTACACTAGAATCAACATTCACATCTGAAGCCTCAAAACAACTTAAAGAGGCTCAAAGAAATATTAAATATTAGATTATGAACAGTTTTTATCCGTCTTTCTGAGTTCAGACAATTTCCAAAATACAAAACACAGTTATAAAATGACACAGTTAAACACAAGGAAATAAAAAATTAAATTCACAAGCTACTTTTGACAAATGAGTGCATGTTGTGGAGTCGGCCTTGAGAACTCACAGTGTGGATTTAAAAGTGCTCATAGATGAACTCGTTTGTTCCCAGTTTTTCTGTAACATCTTCCAGGCAGAAGGTTCAGAAAAAACTAAGGACTTTTTCCCAACATAGAACAGAAAGATGAACTCTGTTTTCTGCCGTCTACTTAGACTTCTCTATAGTTTCACTGCATATTTTTAAACATAATTCACTGCTTGGGTTGGATTACTATCAGCTATTTATTCACCAGTGTGATTAAATTGAACCTAAATGATGAAGCAGCTCCTCTCTGACCACATCTGAGGCCTTCTGAGCAGAAACCTGAACAGAAATCACATTATTCTGCTGATTTTGTTGAACTTTCTGGCTCCAGCAGCAGCAGACTGAACTCCAGTCCTCCTCAAAGTCACATTTAATTTATTTTATTACAACAAACAACACATTAAAACCATCGGAAGTTCTAACAGTCCTCACCTGTCTCAGCTGGAAGCCATCTTCTCCTGGAGTTTAAAAAAGAGGCGGGGCTCTAAAGCTGCTCTTTTATTGGCAGATGAGCTGTTCTCAAATCTGATTGGACGAGGAGAAGGACAAGAGGAAGGAGAAAACCCAGAAGAAGAAATGGCAGAAGAAGTCTGCTGTGCATGGGTTTTAATAATGGCTTTTATAGTCATTGTTAATGAGCAGGGTGAGGTAGTTTAGCAGCTCCTTTAGTTTGTAGCCGACAACAAGAAACAAAAAACCCCCAAACTCATTAGAAAAACAGAATCATTGTTATTTAATATGTAACATATTAAATTAAAGTCAAAGTTAAGGTCTCCGTACAAGAGAAATCTATAAAACTACATTCAATCGTTCAAAAGACAACAGTCAAAATGTTAAAACATCCATTTTTTTACATTGTTTGCTCAAAATATTTTCCTATATTCTAAAAATTAATGTTTGAACTCAATAATAAACATCCTGCAGCAGTTTACGTAAATATTACTGAGTTGTTATAATTATTATTATTATTATTATTATTATTATTATTATTATTATTATTATTATTATTATTATTATTATTATTATTATTATTATTATTATTATTATTATTGTGGTGTCAGTAAGCGGCCTCTAGGGGACAGCAGCGCCTCTGCTGGCTGACAGGAGAAGAAGACTTCAGGCTCAGAACGAAAAATAAAAAAACTCCTGAAATAGGATTTTTTTAAAATTTGTATTATAATAATAACAATATGTAATACCTCTGTTTAGGTATTTAGAATTGTACTTATTCTATTGTTTTATATAAAGTGTGCCGGTAAAATGGAACCAAATACTGGAGTCAGAGTTCCTGGTCCGGACGCTAATGTTGGCCGGACCGGTGACTGTTGTCCTTAGAGCGTTTGTTGTTCGACCTGAAACTAAAGCTGGTGTTTAAACCAGCAGAACCTGTAAAAACTGGTGGTTTTATCCCAGCACAGACATGT
This sequence comes from Amphiprion clarkii, assembly GCA_027123335.1. Taxonomy (NCBI): domain Eukaryota; kingdom Metazoa; phylum Chordata; class Actinopteri; family Pomacentridae; genus Amphiprion; species Amphiprion clarkii. The sequence goes on along the minus strand of CM049582.1, from coordinate 701,157 downwards.
CTCTGGCGGCTGATGCCTTCGTGTCGCAGCTAGCAGGTAAAACATTCTAGAATATTCTAAATTATTCTCTCTAGTCGCTGTTTCTGTGGAGCTTTATCGAGCTAACGTTAGCTTCGAGCTAACAGCAGCATTTCTGATGTTTGATGGGAAATAGAGTTAAAGATGGAAATAAAGCAGGATTTCTAACATTAGCTGCTCTCATTTAATTTAAAATAATTATTAGACCCTCTCAGCTTTATTTAATATACTAGCAGCAACATTAGCTACTCACATATATTTTAAAATAATTATTAGATCACCTAAACTTTCTTTTTGATGCTAACAGCAACATTAGCAGCTCACATGTCATTGTATATAATTCATTCTCCATCTGAACTATATTTTTTTTATACTAACAGCAGCCTTTCTAACGTTGGTTTGTGATTTTTGAGCAGCTAATGATGGAAAATAGAGCAGGATTTCGATCATTAGCCTCTCACATCTAATTTTAAAATAATTATTAGACCACCTAAACTTTATTTTTTCATGCTAACAGCAACGTTAGCTACTCGTATAATTTAAAAAAAAAAATTATTAGGCCACTTAAATTTTCTTTTTGACGCTAACAGCAACATTAGCTGCTCTCATTTAATTTTTAAATAATTATTAGACCCTCTGAACTATATTTTTTAATACCTAACAGCAACATTAGCTACTCACATATATTTTAACATAATTATTAGACTACCTAAACTTTATTTTTGATGCTAACAACATTAGCTGCTCGTATAATTTAAAAAAAATATTAGATCAGCTGTATTAGTATACTAACAGCAACATTAGCTGCTCGTATAATTTAAAAAAATTATTAGATCAACTCTATTTAATATACTAACAGCAACATTAGCTGCTTGTATAATTTTTTACATAAAATTGCTAGTCCCTCCAAACTTTCTTTTTGATGCTAACACCAACTTTAGCTGCTCCTATATATTTTTAAAAATAATTATTAGACCACCCAAACTTTATTTTTGTATGCTAACGAGAGCATTTTCCAACATTAGCTGGTCCTGTATAATTTTTAAATAAATATTATCCTATGTGACCTATATTTTTTATGCTAACACCAACTTTAGCTGCTCCTGTATTGTCCACCAGAGCAGTTTAATGCAGCAGCTCGGTTCAGCTGCTGCTATCTGGGTCAAACAGTCATAAAGAAATAATCTCTTTTCTAATTACCCTTGTGTCTCTGTGTTCCTGTACCTGCTCTGTGTCCTACATTACAACCAGACTGCTTCTATTTACCAGTTTAAAGCCACATAACACAGTTTTCCAGCTGCACCGGAAGTTAAATGATGCTATTAATAATAAGAACAGATTAATATAGTTTCAGAAATTTTTATAGTTTCAGTCCATATTTTTAAATGTTATTTGCTGCATGAGATTTATTATTGCCAGAGTTTTTTCTTGTCTTTTAATAATAAATGCACTAAAAATGTTGTAAAGCAGAATAAAAGAGACAACATCACATTAACCTAAGCCTTTAGAATGACTTTTGAGAAATGATTTAAGAGAAAACAGATTCTGCAGCTTTAAATCCTCAGCAGGTTGTTTCAAACCGACGGAAGCTCAGACAGCCTCAGATTTAAGAAGACAAACTGCTTCATGTGCATCAAAATGACTTGATTTTATTCATCAGGACTCATATTTAAAAGATTAAACTCACAGGATGATTGCAAAAGAGATAATTAGATGAAAAATCCATCCATAAATCAAGTTAAATACAGTCTGGCAGAGTGCAGGGAACATCTACATTTGGTGGGAGAAAGAAGAAAAGAAAAGTATTTTAAACGTCAACATCAGAAGAATTAATGGAACTTAGAACTGATGTCTGTGTTTCTGTTTTCAGTGTTTCTGCTCATTTTTCTGTAGATATGTGAAGTTTCTTTTGTCCTTTTAAAGCAAGTTAAAATAAACTTCAAGAAGCCCAAAATCTTAAAATGTATTTATTTATTATTTTAAAATGACTAACTTGTATAAAATGACTCAAATATTGCCTAAAACAACCTAAAACTTTGCCAAAATTACAAAAATTGGTTAATATTACTTAAAAATGTTTGCTAAAACTACAAAAAATGTTCAAAATGACTCATGAATAATGCAAAATTTTGCTAAAATGACAAAAATTTTGCAAAATTACTCAAAAATTGTCCTCAAATTACTTGAAATGTGTCCAAAATGACTCCAGAATAACACATAATTTTGCTAAAATGACAAATTGTTGAAAATGACTCATAAACCTTTATAGGAAGCAGAGTAAAGATAAGATAAGATAAGATAAAGTTCTTTATTTCTCCCCACGCCAGGGGAAATTTACATTGTTACAGCAGCTTATGTAACAGTAGACGTAGTGATAAGAATAAAATAATAATAGAACAACAGTAATAATATTTACAATATATACAACATAAAACTGCTGCTGCAAAGAGTAAAATCTATTGATGGCAGACTGAGAAAACTTCCTAAATAACTCTAACTTGTATAAAATGGCTAAAATATTGCCTAAAACAACCTAAAACTTTGCCATAATTTCAAAAATGTGTTAATATTACTGAAAATTGTTTGCTAAAATGACAGAAATTGTTCAAAGTGACTGAAAAATAGTTGAAATCCTTGAAAATGGGAACCATGCGATTTCTGTTGTGCATAAAGCAGCCTTTAATCAGAAAAAATCTCGTCTCTGTTGCTGAACCTGCCTCTGATTTTAACCTGAAACTCCCTGAAAGGTTTTTTATTTCTAAAGAGTTTAGCATTTTTAAACTTTAAATCGTCAGACTGTTCAGAGCCAACAGCAGCGAGCAGACATCCAATAACAGTGATTTAATCTGTAATATTCTGAGTTAACCAGCAGAAGCTGAGCAGTTGCAGTGACCTTGGTATTCCAGTGTCTCCTTTCATTCCATGTGTTCTGTTTTTGTCTCTGACAGCTGCAGAGCCGTGGCCGGAGAATGCCACCTTGTACCAACCGCTGAAGGGTGAGGTGCTCTAAACCGACTGCTGGGTCTACAGTGCTGCTTTATGCTGGTTTAACTGTCCTCTAGAGTCCTTCTGACTGGTTTAACTGTCCTCTAGAGTCATCCTGACTGGTTGAACTGTCCTCTAGAGTCATTCTGACTGGTTTAACTGTCCTCTAGAGTCATTCTGACTGGTTTAACTGTCCTCTAGAGTCATTCTGACTGGTTTAACTGTCCTCTAGAGTCATTCTGACTGGTTTAACTGTCCTCTAGGGTCATCCTGACTGGTTTAACTGTCCTCTAGAGTCATTCTGACTGGTTTAACTGTCCTCTAGAGTCCTTCTGACTGGTTTAACTGTCCTCTAGGGTCCTTCTGACTGGTTTAACTGTCCTCTAGAGTCATTCTGACTGGTTGAACTGTCCTCTAGAGTCATCCTGACTGGTTGAACTGTCCTCTAGGGTCATTCTGACTGGTTTAACTGTCTTCTAGAGTCATTCTGACTGGTTTAACTGTCCTCTAGGATCATCCTGACTGGTTTAACTGTCCTCTAGAGTCATTCTGACTGGTTGAACTGTCCTCTAGAGTCATCCTGACTGGTTGAACTGTCCTCTAGGGTCATTCTGACTGGTTTAACTGTCTTCTAGAGTCATTCTGACTGGTTTAACTGTCCTCTAGAGTCATTCTGACTGGTTTAACTGTCCTCTAGAGTCATTCTGACTGGTTTAACTGTCCTCTAGGGTCATTCTGACTGGTTTAACTGTCCTCTAGGGTCATCCTGACTGGTTGAACTGTCCTCTAGGGTCATCCTGACTGGTTGAACTGTCCTCTAGGGTCATTCTGACTGGTTTAACTGTCCTCTAGGGTCATCCTGACTGGTTTAACTGTCCTCTAGGGTCATTCTGACTGGTTTAACTGTCCTCTAGGGTCATCCTGACTGGTTTAACTGTCCTCTAGGGTCATCCTGACTGGTTGAACTGTCCTCTAGAGTCATTCTGACTGGTTTAACTGTCCTCTAGAGTCATTCTGACTGGTTTAACTGTCCTCTAGGGTCATCCTGACTGGTTTAACTGTCCTCTAGGGTCATCCTGACTGGTTTAACTGTCCTCTAGGGTCATCCTGACTGGTTTAACTGTCCTCTAGAGTCATCCTGACTGGTTTAACTGTCCTCTAGGGTCATCCTGACTGGTTTAACTGTCCTCTAGGGTCATCCTGACTGGTTTAACTGTCCTCTAGGGTCATTCTGACTGGTTGAACTGTCCTCTAGAGTCATTCTGACTGGTTTAACTGTCCTCTAGAGTCATTCTGACTGGTTTAACTGTCCTCTAGAGTCATTCTGACTGGTTTAACTGTCCTCTAGAGTCATTCTGACTGGTTTAACTGTCCTCTAGGATCATCCTGACTGGTTTAACTGTCCTCTAGAGTCATTCTGACTGGTTTAACTGTCCTCTAGGGTCCTTCTGACTGGTTGAACTGTCCTCTAGAGTCATTCTGACTGGTTGAACTGTCCTCTAGAGTCATCCTGACTGGTTGAACTGTCCTCTAGGGTCATTCTGACTGGTTTAACTGTCTTCTAGGGTCATTCTGACTGGTTTAACTGTCCTCTAGAGTCATTCTGACTGGTTTAACTGTCCTCTAGAGTCATTCTGACTGGTTTAACTGTCCTCTAGGGTCATTCTGACTGGTTTAACTGTCCTCTAGGGTCATCCTGACTGGTTTAACTGTCCTCTAGGGTCATCCTGACTGGTTGAACTGTCCTCTAGGGTCATCCTGACTGGTTGAACTGTCCTCTAGGGTCATTCTGACTGGTTTAACTGTCCTCTAGAGTCATTCTGACTGGTTTAACTGTCCTCTAGAGTCATTCTGACTGGTTTAACTGTCCTCTAGGGTCATCCTGACTGGTTGAACTGTCCTCTAGGGTCATTCTGACTGGTTTAACTGTCCTCTAGAGTCATCCTGACTGGTTGAACTGTCCTCTAGGGTCATTCTGACTGGTTTAACTGTCCTCTAGAGTCATTCTGACTGGTTTAACTGTCCTCTAGAGTCATTCTGACTGGTTTAACTGTCCTCTAGAGTCATTCTGACTGGTTTAACTGTCCTCTCGGGTCATCCTGACTGGTTTAACTGTCCTCTAGGGTCATTCTGACTGGTTTAACTGTCCTCTAGAGTCATTCTGACTGGTTTAACTGTCCTCTCGGGTCATCCTGACTGGTTTAACTGTCCTCTAGAGTCATTCTGACTGGTTGAACTGTCCTGTAGAGCTTATTCTGACTTTTAAAAATTGTTTTATGCGGTTGTTCTGGATTTCTCTGCATGACAGATGCACATTAGCTGCTAGCTAAACATTCCTTATGACTGTGTGCTTTCCCCCAGAAACAAACCATTAAACCAACTAAACAATCAAACAGGTCAAAACGACAAAAAGGAGACACAAAATGACAAAAACAAGACATAAAACGACAGCAACGAGAGACAAAACAACAAAAACATCATGACCAGGTTCTGCTAGCATGTTGTGGGACACATTCCATGGATAATAATTATTATTTAAAATATTATGTTGATTAAAAATTTTTCTCACAATTACAGAGACAATGAAAAAAAATAAAACCAAAAAAAAGGAGATTTAAATTAGATTCTTATTCTTTTATCAGAGATCCAGTTTGGTCATCAGAGGGTGGACAAGAGAAAAATGACATTTTAGGGGGAACTCCAGACTTATTTGGTATTTTAGAATATTCAAAACATTCTTTTCTCCTAGTTTTATAGATTTGGTCTCAGGACAAGAACATTTACACAAAAACTGCATGTTTTAGGGTTTAATACGTGGATTATTGGATGTAAAACGTCCTCCAGCTCTGGAACGATCCATAAATCTAGAAATGATGATGTGAGTTTTGCTGCATCTGGAGAATCATAGATGACTTAGTCTAGCATCTATCAGTAAACTGCTGTGGTTTAGTCGTTGGTCTGTGACGTCTCTGGATAGTATTTGAATAGTTTTTTTGTTTAACTGCTGTGGTTTTGTTTCCTCAGAGGATCAGATTCTGCTGTCAGACTGCGCCTCATCTCTCGCTGTTCAGGTCAACCTTCTTCCTTTTTCTCCACATTGTGTGTTTATGTCTAGATCTATTCTACTGCTGTGAAGTTATTTAATCCTCTGAACATCTTTACTCAGTTTTCTGTGTCATTAAAAGTCTGAAAATCTGAAGATTCTTTCTGTTTTTACGTTTTCTGGTTGATAATCGGTGAGATTTTAGCAGCATGATGAGTTCAGAGGCTTAAAGATGACATAAACACCTGGTGGTTGTTGAGTTATTCTGAATTATTGTCGTTTCTCCTGCAGGCATACCTGAGGATGTGTGGTCTACCTGTGGAGGTGGTTTGCAGAGTGAACGCTGAATACATGTCGCCTTCAGGTCAGTAGCTCAGTTCTGCTCGTTATCCAGCTTTAAATAATAAAATATGAGAATATTAACCCCAGAACCTGCAGCTGCTTTCATCACATCTCATCTTTTCACCGTTTATCAGCCAGGAACACGAAAAACAGAAACAATCGACAGATTTTTAACATTTTCCACCTGTGTTATTTAAAAACAAAACATTTGCTTCAACCAGATTCTGTATTTTGGACAATTTTTAGCTCATTTTGGACTAATTTTAACTCATTATGGACAATTTTTAGCTCATAGACAAATTTAGAGTAATTGTGGACACCTTTGAGCTTATATCACATAAATTTTAACTCATTTTTGACAATTTTTTGTTCATTTGAGACAATTTTTAAGTAATTTATGAAATTTTTTAGCTAATTTTTGACAATTTTAACTCATTTGAGGCACTTTTTTGCTCACATCAGACAAATTTTAAGTCATTTTGGTCTATTTTTAGCTCATAAGGAAAATTTTAACTCATTTTGGACCAATTTTAGCTCATATCAGACAATTTCTAGTTTGTCAGACAAATCTTTAGTCCTTTTGAACAAAGTTTTGTCATTTTTGACAAATTTTAGCTCGTATCACATAAATATTAACTCATTTTGGACAATTTTCAGCTCATTTTGGACAAATTTTAACTTATTTGAGACAATTTTAGCTCAAATCAGACTAATTTTGAGTCATTTCAGACATTTAAAAAAATATTTTCATTATAATTGCAAAAGTCTGGAAACATGGAGGTAGTTGATGGTTTTAATGAAATGTCACCATTTGAAGCTCAGATTTGGTTCTTTCTCCTGAAGGAACCACACGTGATGCATTCAAGGACCACCTGCAAGTAGAAAATATGAGCATTTTTCTTATTACAGTTTCAAGCTGATAAATGGAGACATTTTGGCGACTTTTCAAAGTAAAGTGTCTTTAAAACCCACTGGCGGGTCGAGTTAAGCCTTTTGTAGAAATGATTAAAACAGAGATAGTTAAACATCTACAGGGTGAGGAGACAACATTTCCATCTTCTGTTCCTGCTACAGGAAAGATTCCCTTCATTCATGTGGGGAACCAGGTGGTGTCAGAGCTGGGGCCAATCGTTCAGTTCACTAAAGCTAAGGTGAGATTAAATCTATTTTCTACAGATCATTTGACTTTTTACTGTCTAGTGAAGGATCATTTATTTAAAACAGTCAGATTAACTCATTCACACCATCCACTGATCAAAACACATTCATTCAACATTTCTTTTATGTAAATATAAAATCTGCCTTATTTAACAAATAAATCTGTGTAAAAATACATTATTACAAACCGTTTTTTGACTCATTTTAGAAATAGACACTGCTCAAAAAAATTTGTGGAACACTTTGAAAATACATCATATTTTAATGGGAAAAAATAGCAAGCTGGATATCTACATTGATATGGACTGGATAATGTGTTAGGAATGAAAAGATGCCACATCGCTTGATGGAAATGAAAAAGATCAACCTACAGAGGGCTGAATTCAAGACACTCCAAAAGTCAAAGTGAAGAGCTGATGGTGCAGGCTGCTCCATCTTTCTGGAATTCCTCTGCAGCAACTCAGAATGGTACCCAGTAGTTGGTGTTTCCTCCATGTGCTTGTATGCAGCCTGATGATGTCGGGGCTCTGAATGAGAAGATGGATGGAGTCCAGAGGTATCTCCTCCTAGATCTGGACCAGGGCATCACTGAGCTCCTGGACAGTCTGAGGAGCAACCTGGTGGTGTCAGATGGACCAAAACATAATGTTCCAAAGGTGTTCTATTGGATTCAGGTCAGGTGAGCGTGGAGTCCAGTTAATGGCATCAGTTCCTTCATCCTCCAGGAACTGCCTGCATACTCTTACCACATGAGGACAGGCATTGTGGTGCACCAGGAGGAATCCAGGACCACTGCACCAGCGTAGAGTCTAACAATGGATCCAAGGATTTCATCCTGATACCTAATGGCAGTCAGAGTGCTGCTGTCCAGCCTGTAGAGGTCTGTGGGTTCCTCCATGGATATGTCTCCTCAGACCATCACTGATTCATCACCAAACCGGTCATGCTGAACAATGTTACAGGCAGCAGAACGTTCTCCACAGCTTCTCCAGACCCTTTCATGTCTGTCACATGTGCTCAGGATGAACCTGCTCTCATCTGTGAAAAGCACAGATCACCAGTGATGGACCTGCCAGTTCCTGTGTTCTATGGCAAATGCCAACCGAGCTCCACGGTGCTGGTCAGTGAACACAGGGACCACTAGAGGACATCTGGTCCTCAGACCTTCCTCATTACATCTCTTTCTGATTGTTTGGTCAGAGACACTCACACCAGTGTTCTGCTGGAGGTCATTCTGTAGGGCTCTGGCAGAGCTCATCCTGTTCCTCCTTGCATAAAGGAGCAGATATCTGTCCTGCTGATGGGTTGAGGACCTTCTATGGTCCTGTCCAGCTCTCCTAGACTAACTGCCTGTCTCCTGGAACCTCCTCCATGCTCTTGAGACTGTGCTGGGAGACACAGCAAACCTTCTGGCATCCTGGAGGAGTTGGACTGCCTGTGCAACCTCTGTAGGGTCCAGGTATCTCCTCATGCTACCAGCAGTGACACAGACCCTCGCCAAATGCAAAACTAGTGAAAAACAGTCAGAAAACATTAGGAGGGAACAAACGTCAGTAGCCTTCACCTGTAAACTCATTCCTGTTTTGGGGATTGTCTCGTTGTTACCCCTCTAGTGCACCTGTTGTTCATTTCATGAACACCAAAGCAGCTGAAACTGACTAAAAACCACCTCTTTTACTTACTTGACCAGATCAGTATCCCACGTTTAACTGACTTGATGCAATACTTAGATTAAAAAGTATTCCTTTAATTTTTTTGTACAATATTAAACTCAAATTTAGCAGCTTCATCTTTTAAATGGAAAGGAAATATTTATAAAATCAGTTTTGATGTTTTATTATTAGTTACATATAGTACATGCAGCTAATACTAATACTAGTACTATTTTTGTATATTTTAAATATGCCAAAAAATAAAACACACAGAAAGGTCTTTAAACCTCCGGATGTTTTTCTTTCCAGATGTGTTCTTGGTGTTTAGATTTCCACCTGTAGTGTAATCTCTGTGTTCTCTGGTTTCAGGGTCATTCACTGAGTGACGGTTTAGACGACGTCCAGAGAGCTGAGATGAAAGCTTACATGGAGCTGGTCAACAACATGCTGCTGACGGCTGAGGTATGAACATGGGAACAACATACAACAACACGTGAATAAATAACCTGTGCACTGCTGTAATCATCTGATATTCCTGTTCCTGTCCTCAGCTCTACGTCCAGTGGTGTGATGACGCTACAGCTGCTGAGGTCTGTTCCTCCTATGGTTTATCTCAGATTTATCCCAGGTTCATCTCAGGTTTATCTCTGGTTAATCTTTGGTTTATCCCTGGTTTATCTCTGGTTTACTTCAGGTATTTAATCTCTGGTTTATCTCAGGGTAGTCTTTGGTTCATCTCAGATTTATCTCATGTTTACTTCAGGTTAATCTCAGGTTTATCTCTGGTTTACCTCTAGTCTATCTCTGGTTTACCTGTGCTGGGGTCTCACCAGGTGTGTTTGTACAGATCTCTCGTCCCAGGTACAGCAGTCCATACTCGTGGCCTCTCAGTAACATCCTGGCCTACCAGAAGCAGTGGGAGGTTCGCAGGAAGATGAACGCCATCGGCTGGGGAGGGAAGACGCTAGAGCAGGTGAGGAACATCTCCAGGGTTAGGGAACACCTCCATGATTGGGGAACATCTCCATGGTTAGGGAACATCTCCATGGTTAGGGAACACCTCCAGGGTTAGGGAACACCTCTAGGGTTGGGGAACATCTCCAGGGTTGGGGAAGACCTCCATGGTTAGGGAACATCTCCATGGTTAGGGAACATCTCCAGGGTTAGGGAACACCTCTAGGGTTGGGGAACATCTCCAGGGTTAGGGAACATCTCCATGGTTAGGGAACATCTCCATGGTTGGGGAACACCTCCATGGTTGGGGAACACCTCCATGGTTAGGGAACATCTCCATGGTTGGGGAACACCTCCATGGTTGGGGAACACCTCCATGGTTAGGGAACATCTCCATGGTTAGGGAACACCTCCATGGTTGGGGAACACCTCCATGGTTGGGGAACATCTCCATGGTTAGGGAACACCTCCATGGTTAGGGAACACCTCCATGGTTGGGGAACACCTCCATGGTTGGGGAACATCTCCATGGTTAGGGAACACCTCCATGGTTAGGGAACACCTCCAGGGTTAGGGAACACCTCTAGGGTTGGGGAACATCTCCAGGGTTGGGGAACACCTCCATGGTTAGGGAACATCTCCATGGTTAGGGAACATCTCCAGGGTTAGGGAACACCTCTAGGGTTGGGGAACATCTCCAGGGTTAGGGAACATCTCCATGGTTAGGGAACATCTCCATGGTTGGGGAACACCTCCATGGTTAGGGAACATCTCCATGGTTGGGGAACACCTCCATGGTTGGGGAACACCTCCATGGTTAGGGAACATCTCCATGGTTAGGGAACACCTCCATGGTTGGGGAACACCTCCATGGTTGGGGAACATCTCCATGGTTAGGGAACACCTCCATGGTTAGGGAACACCTCCATGGTTGGGGAACACCTCCATGGTTGGGGAACACCTCCATGGTTAGGGAACACCTCCATGGTTAGGGAACACCTCCATGGTTGGGGAACACCTCCATGGTTGGGGAACATCTCCAGGGTTAGGGAACACCTCCATGGTTAGGGAACACCTCCATGGTTGGGGAACACCTCCATGATTGGGGAACATCTCCATGGTTAGGGAACACCTCCATGGTTGGGGAACATCTCCATGGTTAGGGAACACCTCCATGGTTGGGGAACACCTCCATGGTTAGGGAACATCTCCATGGTTAGGGAACACCTCCATGGTTAGGGAACACCTCCATGGTTAGGGAACACCTCCATGGTTGGGGAACACCTCCATGGTTGGGGAACATCTCCATGGTTAGGGAACACCTCCATGGTTAGGGAACATCTCCATGGTTAGGGAACACCTCCATGGTTGGGGAACACCTCCATGGTTAGGGAACATCTCCATGGTTAGGGAACACCTCCATGGTTAGGGAACACCTCCATGGTTAGGGAACACCTCCATGGTTGGGGAACACCTCCATGGTTGGGGAACATCTCCATGGTTAGGGAACACCTCCATGGTTAGGGAACACCTCCATGGTTAGGGAACACCTCCATGGTTGGGGAACACCTCCATGGTTGGGGAACATCTCCAGGGTTAGGGAACACCTCCATGGTTGGGGAACATCTCCATGGTTAGGGAACACCTCCATGGTTGGGGAACACCTCCATGGTTGGGGAACATCTCCAGGGTTAGGGAACACCTCCATGGTTGGGGAACATCTCCATGGTTAGGGAACACCTCCATGGTTGGGGAACATCTCCAGGGTTAGGGAACACCTCCATGGTTGGGGAACATCTCCAGGGTTAGGGAACACCTCCATGGTTGGGGAACACCTCCATGGTTGGGGAACATTTCCAGGGTTAGGGAACACCTCCATGGTTGGGGAACACCTCCATGGTTGGGGAACATCTCCAGGGTTAGGGAACATCTCCTCATCAGTGGAGAAACATTCAGTAGCTGCTTGTTTTTTTTCTTCAGGTGTATGAAGACGTCAGTCAGTGCTGTCAGGCTCTTTCTCAGAGACTCGGAACTCAACCGTACTTCTTCAACAAACAGTAAGTTTCACTTTCCTGGAATGTTCTGCTGCTATAGAGGGCGAAGCAGCGCCACCTGCTGGTTAGATGCTGCACAAACCAAACATCCCATCATAAAGTCCTGGATGCTCAGGTCTGGTTCTGAGTTTAAGAACTTAAAGGAATAAATTTAAATAATTAACATTCAGCAGTAAACCTGAATTTTACAGCTTCATCTAGTAAATAACTGCATATATTACTGATTTAATAGTAAACATTTTGATTTTTTTTATTTATTATAATTCAACATTTTGCAATCTCTCTTTTTAAAAAAAGTTAATTTTATGTTTATTCAAAGTTGATTTTATGTTTCTTCAAAGTTTCAGTTTTTAATGTTTTAATTAGACGCATAAAAAGATTAATTCACTAAATTACAGATTCACTGATCATGTCTAATTTTAGAAATATTTTCACAGCATTAAACTGGAAAAGTTTTATTTTCATCCAGTAAATAAAAAAATTACTGTAGTTTTGAAATTATGGTTAAATTGTATTTTGGGGCTTTTTATGTCAAAAAATACATTATCAGGTTGTTTACAGCTGTAGTTTATTAAAAAAAAGATAAAATAAGGCTCAGACCACAAACTGGATTCCCTCAGTAACAAACCCTGAGTGTGTTTCTGTGTTTTATAATATTTTATAGTATTTTATTTGCTGTGTTTTAATGTGTTTTATTGTGGGGATTTTTTGTATTTTATAGTGTTATGTTGTATTTTATTGTTTTTATTGAGATTTGTGTGTTTTTTATTTTGTTGTGTTTCAGTGTGTTTTATAGTGCTGTATAGTGATTTATAGTATTTTATTGTGTGTTTATAGTGTGTTTCTTGATATTTTATTGTGTTTTTGTGTGTTTAATTGTGCTTTATTGTGTTTAATTGTGTATTTTATGGTGTTTAGTGATGTTTAATTGCGTGTCTTTGTGTCTCAGACCTACAGAGCTGGACGCTCTGGTGTTCGGCCACCTCTTCACCATCCTGACCACCAGGCTGACCAGCTCAGAGCTGGCTGAGAGGATCAAGAGCTACAGCAACCTGCTGTCCTTCTGCAGACGCATCGAACAGTCCTACTTTGAAGACAAGAGCTCCTGAGGAACCTCTGGTCATCTCCTACATTCTGTCTTCTGTCATTCCCTGAAGGTGTCCTTCCTGTCCTCGTCCTGTCTTTGATCGCATGCTGCAGACGGAGGAGATGCTCATTTAAAGGATTCATTCTCACATTAAATCATGGAGATCAGCTGCTGTAGGAACCACATAGTTCTATAATAATAAATCCACCAGAACCCTGAACTCATCATTTATTTACTCTGATGTTCTCCTGGTTGAACATCTGGAGATCACAGCTGGACTCCACCACCATCTCTAAAGTCTGGCTGGGTTCTTCCTGTCGAGGTTTTAGAACCTCCAGGAGACGAGAGGAACCCCAATGGACAGGAAGTTTATTCCAGCTGCTCCACTGTGTTGTGTTTGTGTGGATGTGAAGTGCCTCCAAAATAAAAGACTTCCACTTCAGTCAGAGATTATTTGACTTCATTACCCAGCAGCCACTTCACCTGATCACTGATCACTATCAAGAAGGAGTCATAGTTCCACTAATCAGGAGGTCTAGAAGGAGTCATAGTACCACTAATCAGGAGGTCTAGAAGGAGTCATAGTACCACTAATCAGGAGGTCTAGAAGGAGTCATAGTTCCACTAATCAGGAGGTCTAAAAGGAGTCATAGTTCCACTAATCAGGAGGTCTAGAAGGAGTCATAGTACCACTAATCAGGAGGTCTAGAAGGAGTCATAGTTCCACTAATCAGGAGGTCTAGAAGGAGTCATAGTTCCACTAATCAGGAGGTCTAAAAGGAGTCATAGTTCCACTAATCAGGAGGTCTAGAAGGAGTCATAGTACCACTAATCAGGAGGTCTAGAAGGAGTCATAGTTCCACTAATCAGGAGGTCTAGAAGGAGTCATAGTTCCACTAATCAGGAGGTCTAGAAGGAGTCATAGTACCACTAATCAGGAGGTCTAGAAGGAGTCATAGTTCCACTAATCAGGAGGTCTAGAAGGAGTCATAGTTCCACTAATCAGGAGGTCTAGAAGGAGTCATAGTACCACTCATCAGGAGGTCTAGAAGGAGTCATAGTACCACTAGTCAGGAGGTCTAGAAGGAGTCATAGTACCACTAATCAGGAGGTCTAGAAGGAGTCATAGTTCCACTAATCAAGAGGTCTAGAAGGAGTCATAGTACCACTAATCAGGAGGTCTAGAAGGAGTCATAGTTCCACTAATCAGGAGGTCTAGAAGGAGTCATAGTTCCACTAATCAGGAGGTCTAGAAGGAGTCATAGTACCACTAATCAGGAGGTCTAGAAGGAGTCATAGTACCACTAGTCAGGAGATCTAGAAGGAGTCATAGTACCACTAATCAGGAGGTCTAGAAGGAGTCATAGTACCACTAATCAGGAGGTCTAGAAGGAGTCATAGTACCACTAATCAGAGCTCCTAAAATGACTCCACAGACAGTGAGCTACTTCTACAATCTGAGTTGGGCTCAGATGGAGTCCAGATGTTTTGTGTCTCTCCTGACCAGGACTACCACAGTGGATGCATGGTCCTGACAGTGAAGCATGGAGGTGGCGGTAGGATGATCTTGGCCTGTATGTTGAAGACATTTCTAGATGCAGCATGAAGGTCTGAGGATGAACCAGAATCCTGGCTGACCAGATGGAGAAGAGGAATATTCTAGTAGGAGAACATCCAGAGAACAACATCACACCAGAGAGTCCAAAATTCCTAAAATATTGTCAGAAATGTCTTTGAATTTGTCCAAAGTTTCTCAAAATGTGTCTAAAATGACAACGAATGGTGAGAATAGAAGCAGAGTTTGACATAATGACTTGAAATTGGTCCAATAAAAAGCTAAAAATTGTTAAAATGACTCATAAGTTGCCCAAAATTACTCAAAAGTTATACAAAATTATTTAAAAATTGTCGTAAATTACTCAGAATTTGTTAAAAAAGACAGGGAATGGTCAGAACAGCAGCAGAGGTTGAAATAAGGACTTTTTAGAGTCTCAAACACAACACGAAACAAAATGCAGTAAAAGAAATGCCCCAAATGACTTCAAATTTGTCCAAAATTAGCTAAAAATTGTCCAGAATGACTCGAAAGTATAGAAAATGATTTTAAAAATGTCGTAAATGACTTAGAATTTGTCCAAAGTTCCTCAAAATTTGCCCCAAATGTCTCAAAAATCATCTAAAGTGACTCAAGATGTGTCCAAAATGACAAGAATGGTGAGAATAGAAGCAGAGTTTGACATAATGACTTGAAATTTGTTCAGAATTAGCTAAAAATTGTCCAAAATGACTCATAAATGATAGAAAATCATTTTAAAATTGTCATAAATGACTCAGAATGTGTCCAGAGTTCCTCAGAAGTCCTTCCTGGACCTCCTGATCTGGATCTAATGAAGCATCTCTGGGCTCTTTCTGTCATCTGACATCTATTTTTAGCCTTCATCTCCTCCGGTCCACCTGCAGGTTCGTCTCCCAGACTTCCTGTGAGGTCACAGTCTGACCTGTGAACTTCCTGTGACATCATGAGTGATGACATCATGAGTGATGACCCGACGGCGCTGGACTGGAGGTCATCAGACGGACAAACAAACAGAAGGAGATCCTGACCTGGAGGCCTCAGATCTGGACTGACGGTTAAATCATCTCATTAATGATTGAAGTTTGTTCTGGTTCTTCAGTCTCTCACCGCCTCAGAGAACGTCTGGCTTCAGGATTATTTCTTAGAAAACACCTGAAAAAGAAAAAAAAGGGCTCAGAGAAAAATCAACTTCTGACAACTTAATTTATCAATAATCTGAATGAAGAGACGCTGTTTGATTTAGTTTTTAAGTTTTAAAGCATTTAAATTTAACCTCCTATAGTTAGTTTTTAGTAGTTTTATATCTTTTATAGGTTTATTGATGCTTTTACAAAATAAATAATTCAACATCAAAACTGAGTTTTTCATTTTAGCAAAAACAAAACAAAAAAAGTGATGTCGAAAAAATCAAGTTTTCAGGTCAGTTTTATTGATTTTTATTTTATTTCCCTCAACTTTAGTTTAGTTTTAAATCGAGGAATTTAAACTTCACAGTTTTATTGATGCAACTTTATTAAAATAATGTTAGAAAAACATACAAATCTCATTTACTGATTTAAATAAAGCTTCTAAATGTCAACCATGACTCTAATAAAGTAGCTGGAATATGAGGTCAAATGTTTTCAGCTTCTGGTGTGACATCCTCTGGTATCATGTGGTGGTTCTGGACTAGACCTGGACCTGGACCTGGACTGTATCAGGACTGGATCTGGACTAGACCTGGACCTGGACCTGGACTGTATCAGGACTGGATCTGGACTAGACCTGGACCTGGACCTGGACTGATCAGGACTGGATCTGGACTAGACCTGGACCTGGACCTGGACTGTATCAGGACTGGATCTGGACTAGACCTGGACCTGGACCTGGACCTGGACTATATCAGGACTGGATCTGGACTAGACCTGGACCTGGACCTGGACTGTATCAGGACTGGATCTGGACTAGACCTGGACCTGGACCTGGACTGATCAGGACTGGATCTGGACTAGACCTGGACCTGGACCTGGACTGGATCAGGACTGGATCTGGACTAGACCTGGACCTGGACTGTATCAGGACTGGATCTGGACTAGACCTGGACCTGGACCTGGACTGTATCAGGACTGGATCTGGACTAGACCTGGACCTGGACCTGGACTGTATCAGGACTGGATCTGGACTAGACCTGGACCTGGACCTGGACTGATCAGGACTGGATCTGGACTAGACCTGGACCTGGACCTGGACTGGATCAGGACTGGATCTGGACTAGACCTGGACCTGGACTGTATCAGGACTGGATCTGGACTAGACCTGGACCTGGACCTGGACTGGATCAGGACTGGATCTGGACTAGACCTGGACCTGGACCTGGACTGGATCAGGACTGGATCTGGACTAGACCTGGACCTGGACCTGGACTGTATCAGGACTGGATCTGGACTAGACCTGGACCTGGACCTGGACTGGATCAGGACTGGACCTGGACTAGACCTGGACTCTAGACTGGACCTCTACTGTGTTGAGATGTTTGTGGAGACTCCACTGATCCCAGCTGGATGAAGACTGATTCCAGGTCTGGCAGACGTCAGCAGTGATTGGACCTCCAGACCTGTTCTTCCCGCCTCTCGACCCGTCTGATTGGTCCACCACCAGAACTCCTCCCACCAGAAGACAACTTTGGATTTATTTATGACCAGTTTTAGTCATTTGATCCATTTTTAAAATTAAGTTATGGCCAGTTTTAGTCATTTTACACATTTCTTAATAATTTTTTGATTAATTTATGACCAATTTTAATCATTTTGAGATAATTCTGATTCATTTAGGATCTATTTGAGTGAAGACTTTTGGAGTCATTCTGGACAGATTTCAGTCCGTTGGGAGCAACAGAAACTCCTCCTATTTCTAACCTCAACCAGATAGAACTCCTCTGCACCAGTTGAGCTTCTTTTTGTGATAATTCTATTTCAGATTCTTTTGTAATGATTTTTACATATTTTTGTGGTAATTTCACATCTTTTAATTGAAATTTAGTATCTTTTTGTGATGATTTAGCATCTTTTTGGGGGTATTTAAACATCTTTTCTGTGGATTTAATATCTTTTTATGGAAATTCACCATCTTTTTGTGATGATTTTACATCTTTCAGTGGTTTTTAGGGATCTTCTGGGAGTAATTTCACATATTTCTGTGATGATTTCATATGTTTTTGTACCAGTTTAGCTTCTTTTTGTGAGGAGAGACCTTTGGGATGAAATAAAGGAGGCTGGGAACCAGAACCTCATATTAAACTGAGCCATATTCAGATATTCATCATCAATATTACAGATTTAGAAACAATGACATGAGGAGAACTAACAGAGAACATTTCAGGTCTTTATCTTTAGTAGTTTCTGACATATTGTTGTTCAACCAGACTCAGATTTTAATGTCAGAAAATAAAACTACAGAAACTATCTGATAAATCTGAATGTTTATCTAAAGTTTAGCAAATATCTTTAAAATATCCATATTTATGCATAAACATGGAGTCAAATCAGAGCTGGAGGAGGAATTATTCTGAAAATGTGAAGAAATTAATCTGTTCAATTAATTTCATAAATGTTTCACAATGAACAGAAAGAGAGAAACCTGGCGCTCATTTTTAAAATCTGTGTTTTTAAGGGATTTTAACATTATTTTTAGACCAGCAGCAGCAGATGTAAAAGCTGTAATAGCAGAGTTTGTCCAGCAGGAGGCAGCATCAGGACAGAAAAGGTTTGAGCTGATCTGAAGTTTCAGTGTTCAGTGGATTTATCAGGATTCTGATGACTGAAATAAAGAAGAATGGGTGGATTTTTGTTTGATTTTTCCACCTCTCTGAACTCTTGTTCTGCTTCCTCCTGTTTCTTTCTGCTGGTCACGATGCTGGAGCTGAACAAACCTGGACTTAATCTCCACCATGAGGTGTTTTTTATTGTTCCATCTCTGTCTGATGCAGTATTTTATTAATGGACTACAAACTGGTTTCTCATAAACGTCCTGCAGCGCCGTCTGAAGTCCTAAACCTGCCTGTTGTCTTAAAATAATCACCATTTACCATCTAGAATCAGTGAAAACAGAAAGATTTACCTCCTTTTATTAGAAACATCATGTTTGGAGAACGTCCATCAGGAAAATTAACCAAATCTAAGCTTTAAATGGAGATAGAGCATAAAGATCACTAAAAACTAGACACAAATAACCTGTTTGTTGAGAGCTTCAGGTTGAACTGCAGGCAGTGTTTCCAGTAAAATAAATGCAGCAGAAACAGAGAACAGAGGAGCAGTAGTTGGAGATCCATCCAGCATGGAGGAACATCTACTGGTGATGAGCAGAGTAGAGAGGAGAAGTCAGGAAACATGGAGATAGAAAAACATCTACAGGATGAGGAGATAAAACCACCAGAAAGAGACACAAAATGGCAAAAATGACACAGAAAATGGCAAAAATAAGGCACAAAATAACACAAATGAGACACAAAATGACAAAAATGTGGACCTAAAATGTACAGAATACAGTAGGTTCTCTGTGCTAACAGTCAGAATCAAACCTGTTTCCAGCTGTTAATCCTGCAGAAGGTGCAGATGTGGTTTCCTGTCATTAAAACATCGTCATTACCGTGGTGAGAACAGAGGCGTCGTCCTGTTTATTAAAGTGAATCTATTCATACGTCAGATTAGCTGGTGTGACTGCAGGCTGCTAATTAGACACAGCTCCAACATAATCTGGTTTCTGACTCTTTATCTGCATGTGTGGGTGAGCTGCTTCATTCGCTGATGACTTCTAATTCTGCTGCTGTGGCCACGTTTCCTCTAATCTGGTTCAGCGGATCAGCCAGTCCTCAGGAGTTAGTGGGAATAAAATCTGCTCCTGTTACACAATTAAACACCCCAGGACTCACAAATGTTCAAGATCTGAGTAAATCCATCCATTTCCACCTCAGTTTGGTTCTTCTTCGTGTTTCAGTCTGCTGGTTTATCTTCATCTCCTCTGGACACCATACCTACCGTCAGGCATGGAGGTGGTGGTATCATTATACTATCAATTTAACTGACTCAAGTCAGAGTCAGAAAGACCACAAATGTGACTACATTTGTGGTCTTTTTTACTTAGTTCTTCAGGTTCTTGATGGATCTAAGTCAGGACTTTGGGGAGACCAGTCTAGAACCTTCATTCTAGCCTGATGGAACCGTTTCTTTACCACGTCTGATGTGTGTTTGGGCTCATTGTCTGGTTGAAACATCCAACTGTGTCCAAGATCAACCTTCTGCTGATGGTTTTAGGTTTTAATCCTCCTTCTTCATTATTCTATTTACTTTGTGGAGAGCTCCAGTTCCACAGAGCATGATACTGCCACCACCATGCTTGACGGTAGGTTTGGGATTCTTGGGGTTAAAAAAAAGACCCACCCAAGACAGTCCTAAACCAGTCCTGAAAAGGTCTAAAACCAGGACCAAAATCAAACCTAAACCAGTCAGAACCAGTCAGAATACAATCTGAAATCACTCCTAAACCAAAATTCAAACCAGTTTTAGAAACATTCCAAAACCAGTCCTTAAAAAGTTGTACAATATTGGGACCAAAACCAAACCTAAACTACTCCTAAAAAAGTCCCAAAACTGCCCATAAACATAACATAAACCAGTCCCAAGAAAGTCCAGAACCAGTCCAACATCCAGTCTGAAACCAGTCCAGAAGCTCTTCTAGAAAGCCCCAGAGCATGATACTGCCACCTCCATGCTTGATGGTAGGTTTGGTGTTCTTGGGGTTAAAAAAGACCCACCAAAGTCTGAAACCAGTTCTAAAAAGGCTTAAAACCAGGACCAAAACCAAACCTGAACCAGTCCAAAAAATCACATCCAGAACCAGGAGAACTAAGACTGGAACCAAACATAAACCGGAACACCAAACCATGTGTTCCTGAAAATGAAAGAAAGCTAGACTCCATTTTTACTTTGGGGCCTGAATTTTAAATATCTTCATTTTTTATTGTTCATTAGAAAAAATTCTGGAATGTTGAACTGAAAATGATGCAGCTCTGAATGATCTGGTTCTACCTGCAGGTACTTTTCTGGCTTCACTCTTCCTTAAATAAGGTTTTCAGTTTATTTTCTGTTTACCTGCAGCGTCTCCATACATCCGTCACGTGTTCATGAGCGTTTCAGTGTTTGTGAGGAGGACTTTTTATTTTTTGTGATGTAGATCTGAGTGGAATAAAGAGATTAGCTGTGTGTCGATAATCCCTTCATGTCGACTCACAAACATCCTCTCTCCTGTTCCTTCATCCTTCACACGTCACGCTGATAAACTTGCCGCCGCCGAACACTTAAAGCTGGAATTTATGCTGGAAAAATCACAATGAGTGTGATTTTTTCTTTAACAGGCTTAAACGTTTCAGCTCTCAGACTCTCATTTTCTCTGAGTTGTTTTACAGAAATCCTCAGTTTCACATCCAGATCGGCGACTGTTTGATTCTCTCCCCAGCTAGCAGGCGACACGCTTTAAAAAGGAATTCTAAATGTTCTCTGCTCCCCCACAACTGTAGAGATAACAGGAAGCTGCTGAGGAAGGCAGCAGGTGAAGGCAGAGTTCAGGGATTGGGAGTAAAGAACATGCTGTTGGCTTCACTCTGAATAATGAGCCGCTGGTTGTGCCGCTTAGCAGAATATGAATGTTCATGAGGAAATTAGGGACAAAAACAAGACAGATATTTTGGATCAGAGCCCAGAGTGGAGCTGGACGTCTTCCATCGCAGCTCCAGTCCAAAATACTTCAAATCCACGTTCTAAGTGAGCAGTTCTGTGATGGTCTCTAGTCTTTCAGACGCTCTGCTGGTGATTTATGACGAGGTTGTGGTCAACACGGTGATTACTGAGGATCGTGTTGCCGTTTAGACTGTGTGGTTTACAGAACAATCAGGGCCGAACATGGAAACCGAGATGAAAGAATGGAGTTCTGGCAGAAACACGGAGAACATGATGAGTGTTGAGGCGGATTAAAGTGAGTCTAACTGATGTGAACAGATCTCAGCCTGCAGCTCCACTCAGGAACAAAAGGACAAACTTTACAGCGTCGCTCAGCCTCAGATTGCACAACGTCTGGGTGGAACCTCACACTGATCTAATTACTGGAGAGTTCAGTAAATCTGCAGAGTTCCAGTGTCCTCCCTCTGATGGTATCTGTGGAGTCAAAGGTTCAGGTTCTGTCTCCAAGTAGGACGAAACCAAAGAAACAAAACGAAATCCACCAGCAAGGAAGAGAAGGAAGATGGAACATGACTAGATCTGACTAGAGCAGGACGTTCTCAGAAACTGAGAGACCGAGAAGAAAGAGACTAAGTCTTCTCAGGAAGAACACTCCTCTGAAGGAGAAAGAGACTAGTGAGGGAGGCCACCAAGACAACTATGACTCCTCTGAAGGAGTTCCAGCTTCAGAATGTTCATCCAACAACTGCTGTCTGTTCTTCACGTTAAAGCTTCATGGAGACAAAGAGAAAGACTCTGATGGGAAAAGCTCCAATTAAATCTGGACTAGAGTTCACCAGAAGACATGTGGAGACTCTGAAGACATCTGGAAGAAGGTTCTTTGGTCTGAGGAGACCAGGATGGAGCTTTATGTCCATCAGACTAGATGATATGATGGACACCAAACATTGAACATCTTCACAAACACACCATCCCCATTGTGAAGCACGGTGGTGGCAGCATCATGATGAAGCATGGTGGAGGCAGCATCATGAATGAAGCATGGTGGTGGCAGCATCATGATTAAAGCACGGTGGTGGCAGCATCATGATGTGAAGCATGGTGGTGGGCAGCATCATGATTAAAGCACGGTGGTGGCAGCATCATGATGTGAAGCATGGTGGTGGTTGCAGCATCATGAATGAAGCATGGTGGTGGCAGCATCATGATTAAAGCACGGTGGTGGCAGCATCATGATGTGAAGCATGGTGGTGGTTGCAGCATCATGAATGAAGCACGGTGGTGGCAGCATCATGATATGAAGCATGGTGGTGGCAGCATCATGATGTGAAGCATGGTGGAGGCAGCATCATGATGTGAAGCATGGTGGAGGCAGCATCATGATGTGAAGCATGGTGGAGGCAGCATCATACATACAATCATTTTTAACTGCTATTTAACAGATTTTTCCTGTTTTGTTGCTTTGCTGATTTCTTTCTTAAAAAAGAAAAATGCCAAAACTGTCATTAACGTCTACATTGAATGTATAACCTGTATTTTACTACTAGTGACGGTATTTTTACTGTATTTAATCTAAAACATAACATTCTACACCTACATCTATGACGGTGTTTTCAGTATTTTCATGCTGCCATTTGTTTTCCAGGCTGTGATTTTAGACCTTTTATCCTGTGGTTGAAGCGTTGAAGTGTTTTTGGGTTTATTTCCTCCTGCTGTGACTTCCAGATGCCCAGAGACAGATCAGTGTTTGTGGTTTAATATTAACCAGCAGCAGATGGAGGACTGGAGTTAAACTGGTCCCAGCAGAGACCTGGAGCTGTGGATCAGACTCAGGGTTCACATGTTGTCGCTGTAACTCCAAGTGTGTTTCATTTCCTGGAGCTGTCAGTTTGAGCAGTGACCTCAGCGCTGCAGCATCAACATACATGTGCTGCGCTGCATGTGTGTGTGTGTGTGTGTGTGTGTGTGTGTGTGTGTGTGTGTGTGTGACCTACATTGCTGTTTTTACTGATTAGAGGTTGTTCATAATGAGACCTGTTAACATCAGACCCTAAACACACATGAAGCTGAACAACTGATTCCTTCAGGGGGAAACTCTGAATCAGGCTGCAGAACATTCACTGGAAAAAAAGATATGAAAATATGACAACAAGGAGGCCAGAAAATATGTTTAAAAACTATAAAAACATGTGGCAAATAAATGTAAATCTTATATTTAGCTGATTGAAATTCAGTAAAACGGTTTACAGTCAGAACAAATTACTGGATTGTGAAAAAATTGTAGTTTTTAATCGTATTTTTTTTCCAACAATGTATTGTTATTTCACAGATTTTTCCTTGTTTTGGTAAATTACAGATAATAATTTCATAATTGTTAAAATCCCAGGCCCAAAATAATGTTTCAAAATCTGTATGAAATACATATATATATATATATATATATATATATATATATATATATATATATATATATATATATATATATATATATATATATACATAAGGGGCTGAAAACAGTGCATGTTTTTTGCAGTGTGTTGCTGTCTGTGTGTGTCTGTGGTGTGTCTATGTGTGTGTGTGTCCTGGTTGTGCAGTGGATCAGCTTACATGTTCAGAACGTTAGAATGTGTTCCTCATGTTCTAGTCATGTTCCTGTTCTCCACTCTGAGATGTTCTTCAGTGTTCTTCCTGTGATCAGAGCAGCTGGATGTGGAGCGACTGAGGAAACAATCAGATCAGTTTGTTAAAGTTAAATCATTTTAAATCAGAAACACATGAATTTATCTCAATAAAAGATCATTTAAACAGACTTTAAAGCTGAATGTTCTCTAATTTGACTCTAAAAGCATTTTTAGGTGGACTTTTAGAGCTGAACCCTGGACAGAGTTGGGTCTTTACTCTCTAATGTCTTTATGCAGATTAATGGCAGCTATTTGTGGCTCGTTAATCCATGCTGAGGAGGACCACAGATTAATTTGTTCATCAGATGCTGCCTCCGGCCGCTCATTAAAGCCTCTGGGTGTGTTTCCAAATCCTCCACCTCCTTCTAGTTTCTTCTGACGGATGATTCCTGTCAGCATGAAATTCAATCCTGCAGCCTGAGAACAGCGACGGTGAAGTTCCTCATCTACGTTGCTGCTGCTGCCTCCATCTGTTCCAGGGTTTCTGCAACATCTGCCTGTTTTATTGGAGTTTTTTAGCGTTTTCTGAGTTTAAAGAACATAGATTTGATCTAAAAGTGCAACAAATCCTGCAAATTAAACAATATGATGACCTGTTCTTATAGAAAATGTCCAAGGAGTGAAGCAGTTTTCAGAAAGTCAGACTTTCTTTGAGTTAGCTGCTTCAACAAATGCTACAACCTCAGCTAACTAGAAATCCAGGTCTATTAAAGTCAGACTTTCTTTGAGTTTTCCGGCTCAACAAATCCTCAAACCACCAATCAGAGATCAGATAAACCTTCATTAGTTGCTTCAATTTAAAGTAAAGAAATTTAAACACCAGATAAACAGGAAGAATTTGTCCTAAAAATAGAAACATAAGTAAAAAATCTGAGCACAAAATGTAAAAATGTCCATTTTATTCAGAAATAAAAACATAAATGTGTGAGCAGTTGTAACTGTATTAGTGCACATTATCAATCACTTAATGAATTTAATTCATGTTTTATTCCTAATAAACATTTTTCTTTCAGTCTGTCAGGTGGAATATTAACTTTAAAACTCAAAAATCCAAGATAAATCAGCTGTAAGGACAGAACTTCCTTGTTGTGAAGCAGTTTCTGTGTTTGTTTGCTTCTAATCTGGCCTTTATTCAACAAACTGCAGCTTTTCAGAATAAAATGTTGACCTCTGTTACCAAAATAAAAGCTCCTTTAACCCTGAAATCTCTGGAGTTTTCTGAAGAACAGGCCGCAGGTTTTCCTGTTTTCATTCTAATCCCAGGATTAACCCTAACAATCAATTTTCTGTTTTCCTGGAGACTCTCCTCCAATCAGGACGGAGCATCGAGGGGATTTCTGGAGGTTCTAGTAACGAGCTTAGAGGAACGCCGGAGGATCATCCACTTTAACACACACTCTGTAGATTAAAACACACACTCTGTAGATCAACACACACTCTGTAGATTAAAACACACACTCTGTAGATCAACACACTGTAGATCAACACTCTGTAGATCAACACTCTGTAGATCAACACACTGTAGATCAACACTCTGTAGATCAACACACTGTAGATCAACACTCTGTAGATCAACACACTGTAGATCAACACTCTGTAGATCAACACTCTGTAGATCAACACACTGTAGATCAACACACACTCTGTAGATTAAAACACACACTCTGTAGATCAACACACACTCTGTAGATTAAAACACACACTCTGTAGATCAACACACTGTAGATCAACACACTGTAGATCAACACTCTGTAGATCAACACTCTGTAGATCAACACACTGTAGATCAACACTCTGTAGATCAACACTGTAGATCAACACACTGTAGATCAACACTCTGTAGATCAACACACTGTAGATCAACACTCTGTAGATCAACACTCTGTAGATCAACACACTGTAGATCAACACTCTGTAGATCAACACACACATTGTAGATCAACACTCTGTAGATCACCACACTGTAGATCAACACTCTCCAGATGCTGCTTCAGATCCATAAATCAGATTCACAGCTGAGGTTTAACAAGAATGAACATCAGGATGCAACTTTTGTCATTTTGTTATTTCTATGATTGATCTATGAGAGAAGTCTGATTTATTATTATTTAGATTATTATTACTATTATTATCAACAACAACAACAGTAATAATAATAATAATAATAATAATAATAATAATAATAATAATAATAATAATCTTTACGTATAGAGAAATTTTCTGAGATTTGACTACATTTTTTTAATCAGTTGTGTTTAAATATTTCAGCTCCAGAATTAATGACGTTTTCTGTCTGCAGATGTTTACTTTGAGTTTATTAATAAATTCCTGTGTACATTTGAATATGATATTGCAGAAATCCTGCAGCCTCGTCCTGAATAAACGCAGGAAGAACTTTTTTCTTTAAAATGTTTCCTTTGAAACTAAAAATCTAGCAACAGATCACAGAAACTTGAGGGAAGTTTTCTGAGGGATAAAAAGAGTAAAAACTGAACACTAAAGCTGAGAGGATGAACCCCAACCAGATGTTCAGAAGATCATTTCTACACCTCTGAGGTCCAACATCTGCTGAGGAGAACCAAGAAACTCAACATTTACCTTCATTCTGATGTACAGCTTTAGATAAAGTTTATAGAAGGATCATGATTTAGGAATAAGGTGTTAAATTTTACTCTTTAAATCTAAATCTGGAGCTTCATGAGGTCTAGAAACATCTCAAACTGAACATTTAACTGAAAGGTGATGGAGATGAGCCGACAGGAGAGATGAATTAAAACCTTCAGTTTGAACATCTGTAAACCTTTAGTGATGTGGGAGGTCCAGCTGTGACCTCTCTGGACCTCCACAACCACAAGAAACATGATGAACATGAAAAAAGAGGAAACACGAAGAACATGAGAGGACCAGAAACTCTTAATAATCAGAATAAAACCTGCATTTTATCCACTTCTGTTGTGTTTTTCCTTAAATTCAGATGAAAATACATCAAGAACTAAGTTTAAATATGTTAAAACACATTAAAGACGTTCTGAGTAGAGTTGAGATGGAAATATTATTAATGCATAAGTTATTCCTGAAATGTTTCAGCTGCTGCACATTAAAACGTTTCAACTGTGACCATCCAAACTTCTTCTTAAGAACTTTTCATCTTTGACTCATGAACTCCAGAAAATCAGATCCCAGACGACTCAGAAAATGTTCCAGATGGTTTGAAACCTGGAAACATGTCTAAAATTACTAAAAAATATATCCAAAATAACTTAAAACACATCCTAAATTGCTAAGAATTGTTTTGTTTTTTTTTAAAAATGTCTCAAAATCTGTCCAAAATTCCTTAAAACTGTCCCAAATAACTTAAACCATGTCCTAAATGACAGAAACAAGACAGAAAATGACAAAAATGAGACACAAAATGACAAAAATGAGACAGAAAATGACAAAAAGACACAGAACAACAAAAACAAGACATAAAACAAAACATTGTGGACTCTGAGCATGCTCAGTGCGTCCCGGTGGACTGAGCATGCTCAGTGCGTCCCGGTGGACTGAGCATGCTCAGTGCGTCCCGACACACCTCTGCTTGTTTCTGTTTTTCTCTCCAGATGTTGTGAGGAGGAGGACGGATCATCTGGAAACTCATTTCTTGGCATTGATCTCTAAAGAAAACCTCCAGAAATAAGAGTTTATTATCGGACAAGAAAAGTTCAGTCCAGAACTTCTAAATGTTTGAAAAGTAAAGCTTCTCTGTTCCAGTTTTCTGCTCCACATTCATGAATAACAGCTAATAGTTACTTTTTATTTCATTCAGAAGGTAAATGTGTTAGCTTTTATGTAATTTTTGTCAGTTTGTTCCTCGCTTTTTCACGTTCTTATGTCCTGAACCTGTAATCCTGTCGGACCTTCTGTCAGCTGGTCTCTCAGGACGTCGAATCACAACCAGGAGAACTGACGTTAAGAGACGCAGAGGATGAAACTAACTCTGTGGATTTTAGTTTCAGCATCAACATCTTCCAGAGTTCACAGAATAAAGAAGAGCAACTGCAAACATGAGGAAACCAGAGAGAGTTTAATGAAAGTCAGACACACTGAAGGAGGAAATCCATGAGGATACTGGAGGAACAGAATGCAGAACATTCAGAAAACTGGTGTCCAAGTTTAGAAATACTAAGTATGAGGAAGTGCAAATACTGCAGGATCTGCCCTCCAACTGTAGAGAAGTACAGATAAATCAGCGGGCTGCAGATCCTGCTGAAGCTTACCATTTAACGCTTCCATATATTATTACCATCTGCAGCATCAATAAACTGCTGAAGTAAACTCAGGGTGAAGCTACTGAACAAACTTCAGTCATCCTGGAGGAGTCCAACAGAGTAGTTTCATTTTCAGTCACTGGGTTTGTCACCAAATTACTTGTTTCACTTCAAGGAAATGTCACAGTTTTGGCTAAAATACACCTGTTTAGCAACACATCTGAAGAATATCCCACATTTTCTGACTCTAATTACATCTAATATCTGCAGTATCATGATGTGAAGCATGGTGGTGGCAGCATCATGACATGAAGCATGGTGGTGGCAGCATCATGATGTGAAGCATGGTGGTGGCAGCATCATGATGTGAAGCATGGTGGTGGCAGCATCATGATATGAAGCATGGTGGTGGCAGCATCATGATGTGAAGCATGGTGGTGGAAGCATCATGATGTGAAGCACGGTGGTGGCAGCATCATGATGTGAAGCACGGTGGTGGCAGCATCATGATATGAAGCATGGTGGTGGCAGCATCATGATGTGAAGCATGGTGGTGGCAGCATCATGATGTGAAGCACGGTGGTGGAAGCATCATGATGTGAAGCATGGTGGTGGCAGCATCATGATATGAAGCATGGTGGTGGCAGCATCATGACGTGAAGCACGGTGGTGGAAGCATCATGATGTGAAGCATGGTGGTGGAAGCATCATGATGTGAAGCACGGTGGTGGCAGCATCATGATATGAAGCATGGTGGTGGCAGCATCATGATGTGAAGCACGGTGGTGGCAGCATCATGATGTGAAGCATGGTGGTGGAAGCATCATGATGTGAAGCACGGTGGTGGCAGCATCATGGTGTGAAGCATGGTGGTGGCAGCATCATGATATGAAGCATGGTGGTGGCAGCATCATGATGTGAAGCACGGTGGTGGAAGCATCATGATGTGAAGCATGGTGGTGGCAGTATCATGGTGTGAAGCATGGTGGTGGCAGCATCATGATGTGAAGCATGGTAGTGGCAGTATCATGGTGTGGGGATGTTCCCCAGCAGTAGGTTCTGTGTACTCTGACAGTTTTAATGGTTTTACAGAGTGCTTTTCTGTATAAATAAACAGAAATGCAGTTCTTGAGTCAGTGGGTTTTATTTTCAGTTTCCAGTAAAACTTTCCTGAACTCAGAAACGTTCTGAGGAGAAATCAGAGCCTCCATCAGGTTCCTCAGCAGTGAAATGACTCACGTTCTGCTGGTTCCTTCCAGCTCATTGTGAACTCAGGAACCCGTCCAGCTTTCGGGTCACTTCCTGTCATTGAAACAGTAGCAGCCCTCTGAGGAACTTCCAACCCCAGAGTTCCTGTTCAGTCCCTGGAAACTCCTGACCAGAGCACAGCTGTTCTCTGGAGTAAATAAATAACGAATGACACAGATTCCTCTGTAGAATGCTGTTTATTTATTTATGTGCTACAGTAGTACCACTGGAATTTACCCAGATAGTCAAATACTAGATAATAGAGAGTCATTAGATACAGGTGAGTCATTAGACACAGGTGAGTCTGATGAAGACGATCAACACAGGAGGGAACCAGACAATGGAATGAAGAAGAATGAACAAACCAAACAACAAACTCTGATACACATTTGACTTTAAGATGCGTCATTATCCAGGTTTGTATTTTTTTAGTGCTTCAATAACCACATATTTGACATTTTGGTTGGTTTATATTTATGTTTTTATTTTGGTTGGTTAATATCTATGTTTTTATTTTGGTTGGTTAATACCTATGTTTTTGATGTTTTCTCATGTCACTTTCCATATTTTTGATGCTGTAGTTTGTCAGTATTCGGATTTGTGACGTTTTGGTGTCATATTGAGGTCACTTTTGAGTATTACTGCAGCATTATTCAGGATTCTCACTGTCTAATTGGAGATCTCCAAAGACAGGTCCAGAGCAGAATATTCTAGAACGTGTATAGGATCATCCATAGAGAGAAGCTACTAAAGTCTCAAGAAGAACCTTAGCACTGTCGAGCCAAAGCAAAGGGAGGATTCACTGAACACTGGCTTCAGTCTGTACAGGAAGAAGTGAGTTTAAGGTAGGTTTAGTGCATCGGTATCCAGATTTTGGACATTTTGGAGCATAAATATCCACATTTTTGATGTTTTAGTGCACTGGTCTCCAGATTTTTTAGCATTTCAGTGCGTCAGTATCCAGGTTTTTGATGATTTAGTCAGAAGTTTCCAATAACCAGGTCCAGATCTAAATATTATGGAAGCTGTATGGGATCATTTGGACAGAAAACTAAATGACATCTAAAGAAGAACTATAGGAAGTGCTGAAGGGAATTTTCTAGCACATTTGACAAGATTACCAAAGAAAACCTCTAGAGAGTCGGCCCAAGAGAGTTCAAGTTGTGCTCAGAGCTGTTTTGGTGCATCAGTATTCAGATTTTGGACATTTTGGTCCGTTTTTATGTAAATTTTTGGACATTTCATTGAATTGATATCCAAGTTTTAGAGGCTTTAGTGCATCGATATTCAGGCTTTTGACATTTTTGTGCTACATTTTCCAGATTTTGGACATTTTGGTCCATTAATATCTAGAATTTCTGGCTTTCGGTGTGTCAGTATCCAAATTTTTGACATTTTAATCCATCTTTTTCCATTTTTAAAAATGTTTTTGTGCGTCTGTGTCCAGATTTTTGATGTTTTCATAGGAACTTTCCAATTACCAGGTCTAGATCTCAATATTATGAAAGCTGCATGGGATCATTTGGACAGAAAACCAAATGAATTCTAAAGTATGGAAAGTGCTGAAGGGAGTTTTCTAGAACATACAACAAGATTACCAAAGAAAACCTCCAGAGAGTCGACCCCAGAGAGTTCAAGTTGTGCTCAGAGCAAAGGAAGGTCAAACTAAATGAGACGCTGTCCTCAGATGTTTTAGTCCCGTCCACATGTGTCCATTAGTTTCACGTCGTATTGTAACAAAGATGGTGTTAATTAGAACTCTGCTGACACACACAGATTCTCCAGAAACAATAGACACAAAGACCTGCGGACAAAACAATGTCTCAGCAGACAAACCAGAGGAAAACTTAGAGGAAGTGACGGCTTGTAAAGGAAACCAGCAGAGGAAGAACTGGAGAGTCCTGATTAAGGAGAGACCAGGTTAAGTGTTGTAGTCACACACAGACACACAAAGACACACACAGACACACAAAGACACACACAGACTCCAGTGGACTCCAGGACTGTGGTTTTCCAGATGTGAACGGGAGGAAATCCTTGTATGGAAGGCCTTCTGATGTTCCTGAATGTGACGTCAGCTGGTAAACATAGCCCACCAGCTGACCCACGTCTGAATTCCACAACATTCTGAGTCCAGTTTCCTTCAGAAAACACTGAAACAAAGAGGCGAGCTCACGCTGCAGATCAAAGTGTGTCGAGGAGCTTTCAGGTGCATTTCATTGACCAGGAATCTCAGAAACTCTGGCTGGTTTTCACAACTGTGACTTCACGAGTTTAACATCTGGAACTGAACAAAACAGGAAAAAACTGTAACAACACAGGTTTCAGTCTCAAATATGAACAATTTATCCTTCAGGTACATGTTTCAGCTAAAACTCTCATTTTACAGTCAAACCTTGGAACAAACTACCATTTGTAAAGTCAACATGTAAATGAGGTGACTTTCCTCCAGATCCTGTCTTCTAAACATCAAATGTACAGAGGTGAAAGTCTTGGTTTGTTGCTTCAATATCCAACTCTTTGACATAGAGGTGTATCAATGTCCAGGTTTTAAAGTTTTGGTGCAGTAATTTCAAGGTTTTTGACTTCATGGGGCGCCAGTTTCCAGATTTAGAAGTACTGGTGGGTTAATGTCCAGGTTTTTATATTATGAGATAGAGATACTGTTCATCCAACAACTGTTGTCTGTTCTTCACCAGTCAAAGCTTTATGGAGACAAAGAGAAAGACTGATGGAAAGAAACTCCAATTAAATCTGGACTAGAGTTCACCAGAAGACATGTGGAGACTCTGAAGACACCTGGAAGAAGGTTCTTTGGTCTGAGGAGACCAGGATGGAGCTTTATGAACATGAGACTAGATGATATGTTTGATGGACACCAAACACTGAACATCATCACAAACACACCATCCCCGCTGTGAAGCATGGTGGTGGCAGCATCATGATGTGAAGCATGGTGGTGGCAGCATCATGATGAAGCATGGTGGTGGCAGCATCATGATGAAGCATGGTGGTGGCAGCATCATGATGAAGCATGGTGGTGGCAGCATCATGATGTGAAGCATGGTGGTGGCAGCATCATGATGTGAAGCACGGTGGTGGTAGCATCATGATGAAGCATGGTGGTGGCAGCATCATGATGAAGCATGGTGGTGGCAGCATCATGATGAAGCATGGTGGTGGCAGCATCATGATGAAGCATGGTGGTGGCAGCATCATGATGTGAAGCATGGTGGTGGCAGCATCATGATGTGAAGCACGGTGGTGGTAGCATCATGATGAAGCACGGTGGTGGCAGCATCATGATGTGAAGCATGGTGGTGGCAGCATCATGATGTGAAGCACGGTGGTGGCAGCATCATGATGTGAAGCATGGTGGTGGCAGCATCATGATGTGAAGCAGAGTGGAGGCAGCATCATGATGTGAAGCACGGTGGTGGCAGCATCATGATGAAGCATGGTGGTGGCAGCATCATGATGTGAAGCATGGTGGTGGCAGCATCATGATGTGAAGCACGGTGGTGGCAGCATCATGATGTGAAGCACGGTGGTGGCAGCATCATGATGTGAAGCACGGTGGTGGTAGCATCATGATGAAGCATGGTGGTGGCAGCATCATGATGTGAAGCATGGTGGTGGCAGCATCATGATGGAAGCATGGTGGTGGCAGCATCATGATGTGAAGCATGGTGGTGGCAGCATCATGATGTGAAGCACGGTGGTGGCAGCATCATGATGTGAAGCATGGTGGTGGTAGCATCATGATGAAGCATGGTGGTGGCAGCATCATGATGTGAAGCATGGTGGTGGCAGCATCATGATGAAGCATGGTGGTGGCAGCATCATGATGTGAAGCACGGTGGCGGCAGCATCATGATGAAGCATGGTGGTGGCAGCATCATGATGTGAAGCATGGTGGCGGCAGCATCATAATTGTTTCTAGGACTCTTTCATAGACATCAAACTGTTCCCAGTAGGATACATCCCATAATACTGATGCTCACAGCTGGTTCCAGAGAAACTGACCAGAAACCAGCTCCAGTGTTCAGACTGCGACAGCTAGATGGATTTAAACTGATCAGTTTGTGTGTTATCTAACTAAAACGGAACATTTTCCATCGAAGATCCAGTCGTCTTTTAAACCTGAGCAGTGTTCTTATTTGTATTTTTATTCTTCCTGGATATGAATGTTCCTGTGAAACCTCCAGAGCTGGGTTCGGTTTGTGCTGCTGAGAACAGAGGTGTGTTGGTGCTTTTCAGCTCCACTCTTGTCTCTGTTGTGTTCCATTTTAATCAAAGATTCTAAAATCCTGCAGCAGCTCGTCTCCTGTTTACAGCTTCTAAACCGCCCAGCATTAAAATGCACAAGTGTGAAACATTTTCTTCTCCCCTGTTTGAGTTTTGGGAAGCGTTCGGCAAACAAGATGAAGAGAAGGAGCTGCCATTTAAAGAAGCCCAAACAGAAAGACTTTATCTGTTCAAATGACGGAATTCAAATGAAGCGGCAGCAGAAGGAAATGTGTGGAAGAGCCGGAGGCAGGAAGGAGGAATAAACAGGCTGCGTTTGTTATTCAGTTTGGAAATGAACAGAAACAACACATTTATATTATTAAATTTTATATTTAACTGTTTAACCCTCAGTGCAGCAGAGGCTGTTTCTCTACCAACAGCTTTACAATGAACAGTTCAAATCATGTCATGTTCCAGCAAAAAATATGTTTTAACATCAGTACATATACATGATTTTGCATCTTTTTGTCTTGATTTTGCATCTTTTCATTGAGATTCTGCAGCTTTTTCTTGTGAATTTGTGTCTTTTTGTTGTGATTTCGCATCTTTTGTTGTGAATTTGCATCTTTTTATTGTGATTTTGCAACTTTTGTGGTGATTTTGCATGTTTTTGTTGTAACTGCATCTTTTTGTAAAAATTTTGCATCTTTTTTGTGATTTTGCATCTTGTTTTCGTTTTTGCATCTTTTTTTGGAGATTTTGCATCTTTTTATGGGGATTTTGCAACTTTTTCTTGTGACTTTGTACCTTTTTGTTGTGATTTTGCTTTTTTCTTGTGATTTTGTGTTGCTCTGTAGTGACTTCGCATCTTTTTGTTGTGATTTTCCATCTTTGCCATAATTTCACCTACTTTTGTTGTAATTATTGCACATTTGGTTGTGATTTTGCATCTTTTGTGATTTTGTGTTACTCTGTAGCGATTTTGCATCTTTTTATTATTTTATTTTACATCTTTGGTTGTGATTTTGCATCTTTTTCTTGTGATTTTGCACCTTTTTGTGCGTCTGAGGCAGGAAGGAGGAATCAACAGACTGTCTGTTATTCTGTTGCAGTTTGGAAATGGAGGAATTCTATATCAACAGAAACCACACATTCACAGAGAGCTCACTGTCCTCTGTGTTAAAACTTATGAATGATGCTCTGCTACTTATTCACGAGGCTTTATTCATTCTGTTTAATGTGTGTGGAGTTAAACATCTGCTAAACGTGTTTAAAGGAAGAAGGAGATGCAGACGCTGGAGCCTCCAAGGTCAGCAGACTGAGGGCTTCTGGGACTGGCAGCATCAAGGTGAAAGTGTTTTCATGTTTCAGGAGGTGATCTCCATGATGCAACCTCCCATCACTGGTTACCAGACGCCGCTAACTGCTGCCCAGACGGCAGGACTCCATCCCTCCCTGTTCTCTGCTTTTATTTTCCTCCTTATTGCTGTTTTTCTGCCTTCATTCACCTCCCTGGAAGCAGACAAACAAATCTGACTGACGGAGTTTTTATCTCCAGAAAAAAGAAATCCTGCAGCGACGGAAACCAATGAGGGAGATTACACACACACACACACACACACACACACACACACACACACACACACACACACACACACACACACACACACACACACACACACACACACACACACACACACACACACACACACACACACACACACACACACCATAAACACACACACACACACACACACACACACACACACTAAACACACACACACCACACACACACACACCATAAACAGACACACACACACACCACACACACACACACACACACACCATAAACACACACACACACACACACACACACACACACACACACACACACACACACACACACACACACACACACACACACACACACACCATAAACACACACACACCACACACACACACACCACACACACACACACACCATAAACACACACACACCACACACACACACACACACACACACACACACACACACACCACACACACACACACACACACCACACACACACACACACACACACACACCATAAACACACACCACACACACACACACACACACACACACACACCATAAACACACACACACACACCATAAACACACACACACACACACACACACACACACACACACACACACACACACACGCTAACCCACATTAACACACAGTGTGAGCAGTAAACAGACCGAGGCGATGCTTTCATGTCCTTCACTGCGACTCTACCTGCTCCTCTTCACCCTTCGCCTCCTTCTCTCGTTCTCTTCGTCTGTAAATTGCCTCTGAGTTTCATCATGATGCCCCGCTCTGCTCCTGCTGCCCTGCCGCCTCCCGCCAAACACACAGACGTGCAGCACACGCTTGTAACACGCCACCGCGACCGACACACTAAAAACAACTGCAGACAGAAAACTGGGATGTTTGCAGAAAGTGAAGAAATATTTGTTGATGCATAAAATCAGGAGGAGAGAAGAATCACTGAGATGTTGGATGCAAATAAGACGACTCCAGACGAAACTAAACATTTAACCACGAACTGGTAGAAGATCTGGATAAATATTGTCCCTCTAAGGAAGGGTTCTGTTCTTACTGCTTTATTTATCGCATAATGTTCGATTTAACTTGGTTTGTTGAGAAGAATTTACATAAAGCGTGAGTCTTTCACAGATTTCGACAAAATAATGTCACTCAATATTAAATATTGAACCAGTGGTTCCATCAGTGTTCTCCTCCTTCTTCAGTCTTCAGTAGATGAACCTTCTGGTCCTGTTGGTCTCCATCAGTATGAACATCTGGACCTCCTTTATAAACTGTTAAACTCTGTCAGGTTCCTGATCAGCAGAACCTTTCAGGTCCAGACTCTAGTTCTCAGGTGTACTGAGGTCTGGACTCTGACTCCTTGCTGTCTTCAAAGCATTTCTGAGGATCTTTGTCTGTTTCGACTCATCGTCTGGATGGAAACTGATCTTCTCCACGTCTCAGTTCTCTTCAGACTGCATCAGGTTGTCCTCCAGGATTTCATTTACCCTCTACCTTTACTAGCCTTCCAGGACCTGCTGCTGAGGAACACCTAGCCTCGTCATCTGTTTTTACCTGGATCCCATCCCATGTGGCAGGGGATCCATCCAATAACAGACTACAGAGCTGCTCCTCCGCTGTGACGACAATCCACACCTCCTCAAAGAAATGAATAATTTTCTGTTGTGTTGGAAGTAGCACCAACAAGCTGCAGCATGAAGAGTGGGGTAACGAAGGTTTCAAAGGTTGGAGCAGATGGAAGGGGATAAGCCTGAGGACCATGGTCTTCATCAGGTGGTCTGGAACCCCTCGGCTGGAAGGACTGGCCATAGAACCAGGATCCTGGATGTTATCAGGAGTTGCTTGGAGTGGAAGAGGAGTCAGGATCAGATTGTGACTTGACCGTTCTCTGTGGTGAACTGAGGCTCTGAAGGAGAAGCATCCTGAGATCTTTCTGGTTTGGTGTTCTAGAGGTTAGTGAGGTCTTAGATGAGGATTTAGTTTGAAGGACATGATGGGCATGGACTACCCGCTGGACTGGTTTGGCTTCGTTTGAGTGAATGGACCGGGTGGTCTTCAGAGATGAAGGAAGGCCATGATAAGATGTCCAGTTAAAATGATGGTGTGGACTGAAGGAGCCTGACTGAAGAGCTGGCTGTTGGTTTGAATCTTGGTCATGAGTGAGGAAAGAATGAAGTGTGGATGGGCAGGAGGCTGGTGCAGCATCAGCATCTGTACTGAACCATCGTGATGAGGAGGGAAGTCATTGATTAAAGTCCAACCCTACTCTACAGTCATGAGCTCTAAATGGTGGTGGAAGAGTGGAATGGTGTACATTAGGATAAATGAGTTTAGGCTGGTTGGATCTTTGAGACAGGATGAGGAGCTCACCATCCAGAGGGAGTTTACTGTACAGTTGTTGCTCCTTTGTATCTAAAGGAGCCAGTTGAGGAGGTTCAGATGTCTGATTTGGATGCCTCCTGGGCAACTTGCTGGCGGCCGATGGAGGTACACTACCGTTCAAAAGTTTGGGGTCACTTAGAAATGTCCTTAT
>CM049582.1:653041-655541 GCA_027123335.1 Amphiprion clarkii | reverse complement strand
ACCAGATTCTGTCGCTCCTCTGAAATATTTACCGGCCTCATGTGGGGAAATCTCCCCGGATTATCCCCCCTAACCTGTTTAACCTAATCCTCCTCTCACACATGAGTAATCAGCCAGGAGGAGGAGCGACGCCTCCTCCGTCTCCTCCCTCATCTCCTCCTCCGTCTCCTCCCTCATCTCCTCCTCCGTCTCCTCCCTCATCTCCTCCTCCGTCTCCTCCCTCATCTCCTCCTCATCTCCTCCTGCATCCAGCAGCTCCAGCGTCAGGAGGCTGCAGCTTCCTCCTCGTCTGGATCTCCTCTCTGCTCCCCCCAGCCAGGAAAGCGAGTGAGAATAACAGGAAAAGGGAGTGGGCTTGGAGCTGCCGGACGGCCCAGCTCCACATTTCTGTGTGCCGGAGGAACGAAGCGCAGCAGAAGCTCTGAACCTGTTGGATTCAACACATCTGGAGCTGCTGGAGTCCAGTTTCTGTCCAGGAAAGGATTTTGTTCTGAGGAGGAATAACCTGCTGGACCAGGAAACCTCCAGGATCTGATTTCATTTTCACACCGGAGCTTCTGCCTGAGGTGAGTTTCCTTTTTCTGCTCCACAGCTGGAAAAAGTGAGCAGATGTTTGAATTTGACAGTGATGTGGAGGATTTATAAAGATTTATAAAGTAAAAACATGAAGACGACATCTGCTTCTCTCCACGCTGTAGAACGTCCACAGATTCTACCTGGAAGACGCTGAAATCAGTCGAATATATTCTCCTAAAGACATTTTCAGACAGAAGCTAGACTAAAGACGGCACAGAAATATTTTTAAAAATC
This sequence comes from Amphiprion clarkii, assembly GCA_027123335.1. Lineage (NCBI taxonomy): Eukaryota > Metazoa > Chordata > Actinopteri > Pomacentridae > Amphiprion > Amphiprion clarkii. Next base: position 654,731 of record CM049582.1, on the reverse strand, counting down.
CTATTTAGAGCTTTTATCTGTTCTTTGCTTTTATTTCACAGGAAAAAATACAGATGCTATCTAGAAAAATCACAGAGAAAAGGTATTTATGTGCATATAGTAGTTATAAAAAAGAAAAAGAATGTTCACATCTAAAATCTGTATTTTTGCAGAAAGAAAATCTTTTAAAAAATTTAATAAAAACATTTTACTAAATTGTATTTAAATCAGCTAAACAACATTATTTTGCAGATATTTTTTTTTTATTTGAAGGGGAAAAATGCATTTTAAGGACAAAAAAGAGAAATAAAATCAAGTGTTCAAGTGTTATTTTACAGATGTTCCCAGTTTTGTCAAATTATAGATAATATCCAGTAAAATCACAAAGAAAAAATGTTATGGTACATATTAACTGTTAAAATTAAAAATAAATAAGTAAATGAATGAATAAACAAATAAAATAAAAATAATGTTCACATCAAAAATCTGTATTTTTACTGACAGTGATTCTTTTATAACATTTAACAAAAAACCAACAAAAAATACTTTATTCTACCGCATTTAAATCAACTACAAAACACCATTTTACAGATATTGTAATTTATTTCAAGAAAAAAATACATATTTTAGAGACAACAAAAGAAAATCATGTTTTTCACTGTTCTTTTAAAGATTTATTGAAAACATCCAGTAAAATCACAGGAATAATCTGCATTGATTTACATGTTAACCATTAAGAAACAGAATAAAACTATAATAAATGTACAAACAGTAACTCGTATTTTACAGTGTGTGACTAAAGAAGGAAATTAAAATAAAGTAAACAATTAAAGGAGAAATCACAAATTTAGTTGGACTTACACAATGACAAATAAAGTCACTATTCTATTCTATTCTGTTATTTTTTCTATACTACTTTATTTTATGATATTTTTATTCTGTTTTATTTTATTTTGTTTTATTTTATTTTTGTTTTATTTTCTTCTATTTTATTTTATTTTTATTCTATTCTATTCCATTTTATTTTATTTTATTTTTACTTTACTTTATTCTAATGTATATAATTTATTTTTTTCTATTCTGTTCTTTTCTTTTCTATTCTATTCTGTTTTATTTTTATTCTATTTTACTTTTTTCTTTTGTATTATATTCTATTCTGTTTTATTTTATTTTACTATATGTTATTCTAATGTTTTTAAATTATTTTTTACTATTCTGTTCTATTCAATTCTGTTTATTTCATTTTTATTCTATTCTATTTTACTTTATTCTGTTCTATTCTATTGTATTCTGTTTTATTTTATTTCATTTTTATTCTATTCTATTTTACTTTATTCTTTTGTATTATGTTCTATTCTGTTTTATTTTATTTTATTTTATTTTTATTCTATTCTATTTTACTTTATTTCTATTCTATTCTATTCTATTTTCTATTCTATTCTGTTCAATACAAAACAGACTCTTTAACAGTATTTAAATCAGCTACAACAACACTGTTTTCCAGATATTTTCCTTTATTGTCTCAGTCTTTGAAACCTTCCGGTACGTTCCGTCTCTGTGGTTCTTCTTCTGCCAGGTTTTCTCTGGTTTTCTCCGGTTTTTCTGATTTCTCGTAGCCCAGATCTCCTGAAACCTGATTCCTGCTCGTTCAGGCTGAAATGTTCCAGAAATAAACCGAAACGACGCTTAGAAACCCTGAAGGACGAAATGT
>CM049582.1:558041-648041 GCA_027123335.1 Amphiprion clarkii | reverse complement strand
CTTTGAACAGATTTAAAGTCAGAAACAAACTGTTGGTTTAAAGCTCCCAGATGTTTCAGTCAGCTGACAGATGTTCATGTTTACAACAATAGCAATAACATTATTATTGTTATTATTATTATTATTATTATTATTATTATTATTATTATTATTATTAATAATAATAATAATAATAATAATAATAATAATCTTTAAAAGAAAGATTTCTAGTAAAAACATGAGACATCAGTATATTTAAAGTCAGACTGAGTGAACGTTATGAATAAAAGTTGATTTATTTCTAACTAAACTAAATCTGACATTTAAATAAATGAACCTTAACTTCATATTTAAATATTATTTTGGTGACTAATAAACGACTTCTTAATTTGTTGTTTTCAGTTTAAATATGATTTTAAAAAAGCTAATCAGAAAAATGTTGAATTATTGATTTATTAAAAGCAGCTGAATAAAATCTGAGTTCATTTAAATCTCTGTGAACTTCAAAGAAATTCCTTTAACTTATATCAACTATTAAATAATTAAAAATAAAAGAGGTCATTCCTCTGACTGACAGCAGTTTGTTGGTTTCATCATAAAAACAATAATTCCAGGTTTTTATCTTCAGCAGCTCCTCAGATGTTTTTGCTCAAACAGATTTAAAATGAAAAGTCCTTAAAAATGAATCTAAATCTGAATTCAACAGCAACCGTTTTCAATAAAGTTTTCTATGAATCAGAGCAGAAGGACTCCAAGATTTACCTGAAATAATCTCTAGACCAGGGGTGTCCAACATGCGGCCTGTGGGCCAAAAGCGGTCCTCCAGAGGGTCCAATCCGGTCCTCAAAGTGTAAAAATTCCAGAGAAGACATTAACTGCAGATTGTAAATTAGTAAAACTAGAAATTTAAAATCCTTTCTAGACCATGACAAGTTGTTTTGATCATAAAGTAAAATACTAGATTGTTCATTGTTCTTTTGTCTCATTTTTGTAATATTTTGTCCCATTTTGTCAGATTTTTTGTCATTTTGTGTTTTACTGTATTTCTTGCTTTGTGTATCATTTGTGTCATTTTGTGTTTTTTATCAATTTTTCATCTTTTTTTGTCTCATTTTTGTCATTTGTTCATCTTTTTTGTGGCTTTGTAATTTTTTGTAAAATTTTCTGTCTCTTTTTGTTTTGTTTTGTGTCGTTTGTCTCATTTTTTGTTGTTTTGTGTTTCCTTTTTGTCACGCTTGTGTCGTTAGTCTATTTTGTTGTTGCTTTGTTTCTCACTTTCATCGTTTTTTCTCATTTTTTCAATTTTTTTGTCGCTTTGTAAATTTTTTGTCTCATTGTTGTTTTGTATTGTTTTTTATCTCGCTTGTGTTGTTTGTCCATTTTTTGTCGCTTTCTAACATTTTTGTCTAATTTTTTGTCTCTTTTTAGTTTTGTTTTGTGTCATTTGTCTAATTTTTTGTGATTTTGTTTCTCATTTTTTCGTTTTTTGACTCATTTTTGCAATATTTTGTCTTTTTTGTTGTTTTTTGTCTTTCTTTGTCTGACTTTTGTGGTTTTGATCCTACAATAAATCATATCCGGTTCCAGATAGCTGTGACTAAATGTTTAGTTTCTTTGTAGACACTCTCTCTATGATCCACTAAAACAAAGGAACCATCAGGAGTTGTGGTTATTTCTAGGTTGTTCTGCTGTGGTTTTACTGGTTTTACTGGAGATCAGACTGGACTGGATGTGGAACCTGGACTAAGATGAGTTTAACTCTCCTGGTCTAAATGTCTCAGAGATCTGCTGAAGCCTCGGTGGTATTTAAACCTTTCTCAGGCGTTTTCCCTAACAGGACGTTCTTCAGAGCAGCGTTTCCTCCTCGGTCTTTATCAGCAGCAGGAAGCGTAAACACAAAGCCTTCTGGGAAAACGCTGAATGTCGGCCATCATTAGTGAAGGAACGCCCTTCCTGCGATTCAACCTGACCTTCTCTACTGCTTCACTTTGGTCCAACTGTTACTGTTTCTGTCTGCTTTTCATTCATTCTTTGTTTTCTCACCTTTAAAGGATGACAGATTCTCCGGTTTAAAAGCTTCTGGAGCTGTGATCTGACCTCTGAGAGGGTCTCAATTAAAAATGTACCTGAAATAATCCATTTTTCTGCTACAATGTCTGGAAAAAACAAAAAATTTCTGCACTTTTTGGTAAAACTGCGAAGTCACCTGGTGAAAACTGAGATTTTTTCTGAGTTCTGAACATTTTCTTTCATTTATAATCTAAAGTCCTGCAGCTCTGTGGAACCAGAACATCATGAAGAAGGAGAGCGAACGATGGAGAAGTCTTCTATCAGTTAGAATGATGGAAACCTGAATAAAGAATGTAGAATTTCTGTCTAAAAGTTCCTCAAAGAGACATAAAAGAGCAACTAGATGAAGCAAACAGACACAAAATGAGCTGAAAGAGACCAAAACCAACACAGAATAGATGAAAAATCTACTGCAAATGATAAAATCTGGTCTAAAATGACTGAACTTTATCTAAATTTACTCAAAAATCATCTAAAATTACTCAAAACTTACTCAAAACAACAAAATGTTATCAATCTTTAAAAAAGAAGTCTTAAATGACATGAAATTTTTTTAAAATGACAAAATAAAATCATCCAAATGACCAATAGATTCTCTGAAACAACTCAAAATGAGTTTAAAATGAAATGAGTTTGCTTGTTTCAGTTCCTTATTTGTTTAAAAGTTTAGTTTTAAATGTAAAAAACACACAAAACAACACAAAAAATTCCACAAAATGGTTCCAAAGATGGATGAAGGAACTAAAATGACAAGAAAAAGTCAGAGAAATTTCAGGAGCTCAGAAGTGGAAGCAAACTTCCAACAGGAACAATTAAAAAGAAAGAGAATCTGGTGACAAAGAATCCATTAAAATATGTTTATTTTTACAAAAGAAATGAAAAAGCTTGAAGTCCAACATAAAAGGTGAATCTGCTTATTCTAGATGATTAACTACTTAGATGTTTAATGAAACACTGAAACGCATTTTATCGATTTAAATCGATTTTTATCAGATCAGTTTTTAAAATCACATCCAGCAGCTAAAAATGTGAAGAAGTGATTTGATTTGTTTGATTTTACAGTTTCTGGCTGACAAATGATGTTTTTTTGAAGATCATCCACCTGGTTTTAGAGTTCTTCTGCTGTCACATTTAGAACCCACAGAGTTCTTCTTCAGAAACATCTAAAACAGGGGTCACCAACCTTTTTGAACCTGAGCAACTTCAAGGGTACTGAGTCGTACGAAGGGCACCTTGTTTGATACAAACTTCCTCAATAGCAAACTTGCACCATCATCTTTAAACAATAATAATGAAAATAATATGTAAAAACACTGATCACCTTTGTGTTAATTATTCCTTACAATAATTATTAACAACGATTTCCACAACAATGACGGCAGGAAACACACACACACACACAGACACACACAGACACATATATATATATATATATATGGAAGCCTGTTCCAATATTTAAAAGTCAGAGGTATCCCATCTCTGAAACTTTGGTAAATATCTTTCTTGGCAGTTTTGTATGAATCACCATATTTGCAGCATTTTGTTCAAAATCACACCAGTTACATTTCTGTGCAAATTATCACTTCTAACATTTTTAGGAAATCATTAACTGTCATCAAATCATGCTTCATTTGTGCAAACCACTACCTTTGTAACATTTATGAAATTATTTTTCACATAGTGTGTAATGGCACGGTGTTTTGAATGACAACATGTTACCTCTTTCTCTGTCTGTAAATGTGTGTTAGTGGGAAGCCTGGCATTGCAGAGCTTATCATGTCTTACCTTTACCTTGCAGCTCACAGTTCAGATGGTTCAGGTTCCCAGTGATGTCTGGTAAAAATGCAAGGAAAGAATCCACTCAGTGTCCTCAAGCAGCGAGGTGTCTTCCTCTTTGGATTGCATGAACTCTTTGATTTCGGCCAACAGTGACAAAAAACGCTGCAAAACTGTTCCCCTGCTGATCCATGGGGTTTCTGTGTGTATTAACAGGTCACCATGTTCAGCTAACAGCTCCTCCAGCAGCACCTTCAATGTCCTGGTTGTTTGGCTTTGGAGACATTTATGATCTTCACGACAGGAGTCATCACATGATCAAATCCAGCCACTTTTGTACATCCATATGTCCTGCTGGTGAATGCTGCAGTGGTAATGTAGGAATTTTGGGAAGTCTGGATCACCTCTGCATCGTACCATGAAGCCTGCATGGCGACCCGTCATGGAGGAGCCTCGTATGTCGTCACTGGAACAAGCTTTTCTAATGGTACATTTTTATCCACGAAGAAACTTTTCACCGTGTAGTAGATGCCAAAGCTGCCGTTAAGTCCCGGGTTTTCCTGTCCGTAGTGCGCATCCAGTCTATGTCCGCTAGCATGTGGCTAGTTAGCATGGAAGCTTTGTAGCGGCTAAAGTAGCGTCTCTCCACATTGTGCCGCTTTGCCGACGCAATAGTCGCCCCGCAAATAAGACACACACATTTATCTTTCACTGTCGGGAAAAAGAACTCTTCCTCCCAGTCACCGTGGAAACAGTGTTTTTTCTTTCGCTTCTCTGCCATGTTTTGGGGACAAAAACCACATCTAACTTCCCAGAGTGTCTGCACCCGGAAGCTTCAGCAGTGACGTGGTGGTTTGACATGCGCAGTGAACTCTGACTCGGACACGGTCAAAGTCCACTTACACCAACAGCTCCAGTAGATTCAGAAGATCCAGTAGGTCCAAACGATCCAGTCAGTCTGAGTGCAGGACATGAAAACAGACTGGAGATACCAGGACCTGCTGCTGAGAACATCCAAACACCATGATGCTGCCACCACCATGCTTCACATCATGATGCTGCCACCACCATGCTTCACATCATGATGCTGCCACCACCATGCTTCACATCATGATGCTGCCACCACCGTGCTTCACATCATGATGCTGCCACCACCGTGCTTCACATCATGATGCTGCCACCACCATGCTTCACATCATGATGCTGCCACCACCATGCTTCACATCATGATGCTGCCACCACCATGCTTCACATCATGATGCTGCCACCACCATGCTTCACATCATGATGCTGCCACCACCGTGCTTTAATCATGATGCTGCCACCACCGTGCTTCACATCATGATGCTGCCACCACCGTGCTTCACAGTGGGGATGGTGTGTTTGTGATGTTGTTCAGTGTTTGATGTCCATCATATCATCTAGTCTGATGGACATAAAGCTCCATCCTGGTCTCCTCAGACCAAAGAACCTTCTTCCAGGTGTCTTCAGAGTCTCCACATGTCTTCTGGTGAACTCTAGTCCAGATTTAATTGGAGCTTTTTCCATCAGAGTCTTTCTCTTTGTCTCCATAAAGCTTTGACTGGTGAAGAACAGACAGCAGTTGTTGGATGAACATTCTGAAGCTGGAACTCCTTCAGAGGAGTCATAGGAGTCTTGGTGGCCTCCCTCACTAGTCTCTTTCTCCTTCAGAGGAGTGTTCTTCCTGAGAAGACTTTTTTAGGATCTGTAAATATTTCATCCAAAGCCAGACGTCTGATTTCCAGCATGATTATTGATCTTAAAATCTAGACTCTGATGATGTGACTTCATTTCATGGCTCAAAGGCTGCAGTGTCTGACACGTTTCCATCCCTAAAATATATTTTAGAAACCAAGGAAAAGAGTATTTAACTTAATGTTAAAAAACAAAAACTTAAATTCTCATCTGTGAAGTCTCAGCTCTGATTTAGCTGCATGAATAAATCACTGCTTTCAGGGTCCTTACTTTCATTCACTGCATCACTTTTTGCAGATTTTATTAGTATTTTATAAAAGCTAAAGACTAATTTATGACAGCGGGGGATCTGGCTGCAGATATTACTGCTGAAGTGACTCCATGAAGACGTACCAGGAGGTCAGATAACCTCCTCCAATGATCTGTGGTTGTTTCCTGCAGAGATCTGGAGGTCCAGGCAGAAGAACTGATGTTTAGGAGGTTTAGAGGCTCAGCAGTAAAAGACGCTAGAGTTTAATGAAATCAGTGCAGAAACAGAAAACAGCAGGAGGAGAATCAGAGAGCTGATCTGTGTGAAGAGGTCAGAGGAGGTCGTCGGAGGACAGATTAGTCCATTAGAGGAGATAATCCCAGAAGATCCACTCATCTGGATCCCGGAGAAGATCAGAGTTAACAGATTACTGCTGATGCACTTTATTAGATGGAAGAGGAGGAATTACAGAATGTTTTCTGCTCTGAATTCATTTATTAAAATCTAAAAACATGACAAATAAAAACACCAAAGAAGATCTGACTCTGAGAAACTTCAAAACCTGTGTCCATAATTCTGATATTGTGGTGTACATGTTATACAGGGTCTCTCACCCAGAGGTCTAGGGGGTTTAGGGGGTGTGTCTTGCCCCTATGAGAGGCACGTGTGGTGTTGTTCATTCATTCTATCTCTGGCATAAGAAGAATAAAGTTGACTCGCTTGCAACTAGCTTGGGTCTCCTTCTTGCTGCCACAATATTTATTTTAGACATGAAAAGTCCTTTAACCAACAGAAACAGCAGCTGAAGGAGTTCTTTCTAGGAATAATCATCTTCACTTAATGATGCGAAAATAATGAGATGTAACTGATTAAATGAAGCAAGTAATAGCTTAAAATCGTGATATTTCATCATCAAATGTCTTTTTTAAAAATATGACATAAATAAATTGTTTATTAACTGAAACATTCTGTTAAAAGATCAAAATTCTGCTGTCCTCCCTGAAGCTGGGAAGTTAAATCTGACTGAGCTCAGAGAGTTTTCAGACGAACTGCAGGCAGTGTTTCCATTTAAACCAGTTCTAATAGTTAAATATCTTCTATATATCTATATCTATATATCTATAATATGTGCACCACGTGCAGCCTCTGGTTTCTATCTGTGGACTTGTCTCTTCATTCTGCTGATGAATCTTGTTGATATTTGGTTTCTCTCTGTGAGGATTTTCTTGTTCAGTCCATCTTTTCCTCACAGTCAGGAGGTTTGTCGTGTTTTTCATCTACTCTGTGTTGTTTTGCATCTCTTTGCTGTGATTTTCTATCTTCTAGTTCGGAGGTAACCAACATGGTGCCCGAAGTCGCCTGGTTGCCCGCAGAGACCAGTGAGTTGCCCCCAACACATGTTCTAAAAATTGCACTAGTCACCATGAAATTCCTTATAAAAAATTATAGTTGCTGTTCTTTTTAAATCAAAAATACTTACATTAATGCAGATTTTAAATTACAATATTTATTATAATTTTTTAAAACAAAAATGTCTTCGGTGTAAATGAACTTTGACCGTGTCCGAGTCAGAGTTCACTGCGCATGTCAAACCATCACGTCACTGCTGAAGCTTCCGGGTGCAGACATTCTGGGAAGTTAGATGTGGTTTTTGTCCCCAAAACATGGCAGAGAAGTGAAAGAGAAAACACTGTTTCCACGGTGACTGGGAGGAAGAGTTCTTTTTCACGACAGTGAAAGATAAATGTGTGTGTCCTATTTGCGGGGCGACTATTGCGTCGGTAAAGCGGCACAATGTGGAGAGACGCTACGTTAGCCGCTACATAGCTTCCATGCTAACTAGCCACCTGCTAGCGGACATAGACTGGATGCGCACTACGGACAGGAAAACCCGGGACTTAAAGGCAGCTTTGGCATCTACTACACGGTGAAAAGTTTCTTCGTGGATAAAAATGTACCATTAGAAAAGCTTGTTCCAGTGACGACATACGAGGCTCCTCCATGACGGGTCGCCATGCAGGCTTCATGGTACGATGCAGAGGTGATCCAGACTTCCCAACATTCCTACATTACCACTGCAGCATTCACCAGCAGGACATATGGATGTACAAAAGTGGCCGGATTTGATCATGTGATGACTCCTGTCGTGAAGATCATAAATGTCTCCAAAGCCAAACAACCAGGACATTGAAGGTGCTGCTGGAGGAGCTGTCAGCTGAACATGGTGACCTGTTACTACACACAGAAACCCCATGGATCAGCAGGGGAACAGTTTTGCAGCGTTTTTTGTCACTGTTGGCCGAAATCAAAGAGTTCATGCAATCCAAAGGGGAAGACACCTCGCTGCTAGAGGACACTGAGTGGATTCTTTCCTTGCATTTTTACCAGACATCACTGGGAACCTGAACCATCTGAACTGTGAGCTGCAAGGTAAAGGTAAGACATGATAAGCTCTGCAATGCCAGGCTTCCCACTAACACACATTTACAGACAGAGAAAGAGGTAACATGTTGTCATTCAAAACACCGTGCCATTACACACTATGTGAAAAATAATTTCATAAATGTTACAAAGGTAGTGGTTTGCACAAATGAAGCATGATTTGATGACAGTTAATGATTTCCTAAAAATGTTAGAAGTGATAATTTGCACAGAAATGTAACTGGTGTGATTTTGAACAATATGCTGCAAATATGGTGATTCATACAAAACTGCCAAGAAAGATATTTACCAAAGTTTCAGAGATGGGATACCTCTGACTTTTAAATATTGGAACAGATTTCCATATATATATATATATATATGTGTGTGTGTCTGTGTGTGTGTGTGTGTTTCCTGCCATCATTGTTGTGGAAATCGTTGTTAATAATTATTGTAAGGAATAATTAACACAAAGGTGATCAGTGTTTTTACATATTATTTTCATTATTATTGTTTAAAGATGATGGTGTAAGTTTGCTATTGAGGAAGTTTGTATCAAACAAGGTGCCCTTCGTACGACTCAGTACCCTTGAAGTTGCTCAGGTTCAAAAAGGTTGGTGATCCCTGCTCTAGTTGCATCTGTTTTGGTAGTTTTGCAAAGAAATTCATTTTTTTACAGTCTTCTTGCATCTTTTTGTTGTGATTTTGCATCTTTTTTTGGTGATTTTGCATCTTTTTGTCTAGATTTTGCATCTTTTTGGGGCGATTTTGCAACTTTTTGTTGTGATTTTGCATGTTTTCTTGTATCTTGTAGTTGATATTTGCCGTCTCTTTGTGTGTATTCTCTTTTGTTGATTTTGTTGCTCTGTTTTCTTTGTTCTGTCTGTTTTTTAAAGTTATGTCTCTTGTCAGGTGATTTTTTAAAAAATCTTTTACTGTTCATTTTGCATCTATTCTGTGTTGTTTTGTGTCTCTTTATGGTCGTTTTGTGTCTCTTTGCTGTGTTGTTGCATCGTCTAGTTGTTCTTTCTGTCTCAAATTCACCTTTTTTCTTATTTTTAATGATTTGTGTCGTTGTGAATCAGACATTTCTTCATTCTCTCTCCTTCATGTTGTTCTGGTTCCACAGAGCTTCAGGACTTTATTCTTATTCTTTTACGGTGTTTTTTCATCTTGTAGTTGATGTTGTGTGTCTTTTTGTTAATTTTCATCTCTATTTATTTGGTTCTGTCTCAGTCAGGTCGTTTTTTTGTGTGCAAATGTTCGTTTTACTTCTATTGTGTGTTGTTTTGCGTCTCTTTCTGGTCGTTTTGTGTCTCTTTGCTGTGTTGTTGCATCGTCTAGTTGTTCTTTCTGTCCTCTTTTTTCACATTTTTAGATTAAAAATGAGCCACAGTGAGTTAAAATAAACCCCCAGAGCCTTTTATTTGGGGTTGATCGGGTTAAAAGTCTAAATCTAACAGTTTTCTGAGCTGTTTGGTCCGACATGTGATGGTTTATTTTTCCAGCGCTGCTCGTTAACATTAATATTTGTCCGTCTGTCTCAGATTTAAACCAGGAGTTTCTTATTTTACTCCACGGTTTGTGTTAAAGGGAGGAAGTTAAATGTCAGCGTGGCCTTTCTGCTGCAGATTACTGAATGTCAGCTCAGACTGGGTCAGGACCTAAAGTGGGTCAGCGGATCCCTCAGAGGGCCGGTCCCAGGACGGAGCTGAACCTTTCACTGGTCCCCGGCTGCCCGGCTTTAGAGCCTGGTCCGGCCTGATAAGTGGTCTTAAAGTGATCTCCTCTGTCCCAGATGATGCCCCGGATCCAGCTGTGGCTGCTGGCCTTCGTTCTCCTGGTGGAGGCGGCCGCCATCGTGAAGAAGGAACGCCACCCGGTGCTGGTCCGGCAGAAGAGGGAGTGGATCTGGAACTCTCTGTACGTGGAGGAGGAGAAGCCAGCGCCCATCGCCTACAAGATCGGACAGGTGAGTCTGAGAGCCAAGAACTGAGGGCCTCGAACGCACCACGACTGTAGAAAAAACACCAGAATCACAGCATTTATCAGCCAGGAAACTACGGTCCTCGAACGCACCACGACTGTAAAAAACACCAGAATGACAGCATTTATCAGCCAGAAAACTACGGTCCTCGAACGCACCACGACTGAAAAAAAAACACCAGAACGACAGCATTTATCAGCCAGAAAACTACGGTCCTCGAACGCACCACGACTGAAAAAAAAACACCAGAATCACAGCATTTATCAGCCAGAAAACAACGGTCCTTGAACACATCATGTTTAATGTGCAGTTCAGTTGGAAAAATGAACCAAATCTGAGCTTAAAATGATCAGATCTCATCAGAAAACCTTCATTTTATATTATTTTTAAAAATGACCAAAAATACACCAGTGAGTGAAAAAGCCAGTTATGTTTAAAACTACAGAAAGGAGCTCATTTATCAGGTAGAAAGGAAAGGTCCTTGAATGCATCGTGTGTGATTTGTGGTTCTGTTGAAAAAATGAACCAAATCTGAGCTGAACTGAAATTTCATTAAAGTTGTTTTATTCCACCCGTCTTATTCAAACTATACGTTATATATACACAATAAATATTATGTTTAGAACCCTAAAATGTTCTATAGAATACTAATTACTGAACCCTAGAACCCATTTATGTCTAAAACTATCCCCAGAATGACCTCATTGATCTTCTGGAAACTATTACCTGATTTCAAACCAATCATCTTAGTCAGAAAACTTAAAGTAAAATCATTTCATTTAAAATAAAATCCTGTAATAAATGAATAAATCTGCGTCTTCTGAGGTCAATGAGAAGCTGTGAGTTTCAGGTGTAGATCTGAGACCATCGGTTTCTTCTGGGTTCTCAGCTGAAGTCCAGCCAGCGGGTGGAGGTGAAGAGGTTCAAGATCGAGGGTGAAGGAGCCAACAGCATCTTCACGGTGGACCAGAAGGGAGACCTGTTCGTCACCACGTCTCTGGACCGCGAAGAGAAGAGCTCGTACCACCTGACGGCCCGCATGTACGACGGAAACAACAAGCTGATCGAAGACTCCGGAGACTTCGTGGTCCAGGTGACCGACATCAACGACAACCGGCCGGTGTTCCCCAGGACCTACAACGGATCCATCATGGAGAGGTCCACCATCGGTAAGATCATGTTTAGATGGTTCATACTGACATCCAACCAGCTCAGACTGGGTTTAGAAGGTTCAGAGATGATGAATGAAGAAAGTCTGATGTTTACCAGCTGCTGATCCTTCAGATAAAACCGGATTTCATGGAAAACCAAACATGAAACTCAGAGAAACGACCCGCTGGCGACTAAAGAGTCTGAAAATAAACCAGAAAAATGAACTTTAATTAGCAGGAAACTGGAAATATGAACAGAACCATCAAATTAAATCTAAAAGTTTTGGTTTTAGAGCAAAAATGAACCAAATCTGAGCTTAAAACCAACGTTTTTCTGTGTCTCATTTAGAATTTAGCCATAAATAAAAACATTTAGTAAAAAACTGAATGTTCTGAGATCTTTGCCCGACTGAATCCTACAGACGTCTGAAAATGTAAAAATTCAGACTTTTCAGGACTTTTGGTTTCAAAACGACAGATTTTCTTGAAAAAATCCCCACAGTTCCTCCAATAATCATTTCATCAAAATTCACACAAATTCAACCTTTCTGACCTTTAATAAATGACTTTTTATCTGGAGAACCAATAATTTATTCCTGCATGAACACAAGACTCTCTGAAGTTTTATTTATTTATTTATTAACGAGTTCCTGTTGGAACTCAATCCAGCTTCATTTAAACAAAGTTCTGAGCTTCTGAGTCCATCTTTAACCACGAAACAGACATTTTTTATCTCTAAAAATCTCCAAAACTTCCACATTTATTAGCCAGAAACTGGAAATACAGAAAGAATCGTTGGAAATCTGCTGAAATATCTGCAGGATTCCAGTGAAATAAAGTAAAGAATCAAAGAAATGTGCTGATTTTTCATCTTTCAGCTCATTTTGTGTCTCTTTGCTTCATCTAGTTGCTCTTTTATGTCTCTTTTAGGAAGTTTTAGACAGAAATTCTACATTCTTTATTCTGGTTTCCATCATTCTAACTGGCAGAAGATGTCTACATCATTCTCTCTCCTTCTTTATGATGTTCTGGATCCTCAGAGCTGCAGGACTTTAGATTAAAAATGGGTAAAACAGTGAAGAAAGATGAGATGGAAAACGCTGCTCTTTTCTTGTTTAGTGTCTTTTTTGTCATTTCAGTTCCTTCATCCATCTTTGGAACCATTTTGTGGTATTTTTGTGTGTTTTTTACATTCAAAGCTAAACTTTTAAACAGATCAGGAACGAAAACAAACACATTTCATTTTAAACTCATTTTGAGTTGTTTCAGAGAATCTATTGGTCGTTTGGATGATTTGATTTTGTCACTTTAGATAAGTTTCACGTCATTTAAGATATTTTAAAAAAATGTTTGGCAACATTTTGTTTAGTAAGTTTCGAGTAATTTTAGACAAAATTCTGTCATTTTAGACCAGATTTTCTCATTTCCAGGTGATTTTTCATCTTTTCTGTGTTGGTTTCCGCCTCATTCAGCTCATTTTGTGTCTCTTTGTTGTGATGTTGCTTCATCTAGTCGTTTTTTGCATCTTTTTGAGCTGGTTTTAGACAGAAGTTCTACTTTTTTAATCTGGTTTACATCATTCTAACTTAGTTCTACCTACAGAGGACATCTCTGAGTTCTTCGTGTTGTTCTGGTTCCAGCTGCAGGTCTTTATGTTCCACAGATTAATCTGATTAATCACATTAATCAGGTTAATCAGGTCTAATATTTGCTCCGTCCGGCAGGAACTAAGGTGGTGGAGGTGAGAGCGACCGATGCTGATGATCCGACCACCGCTAACGGGGAGCTACGCTACTCCCTGACCCAGGACGGAGACGTCTCGGCCTTCGAGATTGACAGCATCACAGGTAGATGTTCTGAAGGTGGAGGAGAAGCTGCTGGAGGTGTTTGTATCTTCTGGAGATATTTCTATCTTCTGTAGACGTTTCTATCTTCTGTAGCTGTTTCTATCTTCTGGAGGTGTTTCTATCTTCTGGAGATGTTTCTATCTTCTGGAGATGTTTGTATCTTCTGGAGATGTTTCTATCTTCTGCTGTGAGTCACGCCGATGCCTCGTTTCAGGTGTAATCAGCTGCAGGATCAGCTCTCTGGACCGGGAGAGCCGAGGTCAGTACGTGGTGGTGGTCAGAGCTCAGGACATGAGGGGGATGTCTTCAGGCAGCACGGCGACCACCTCGGTCAGCATCAGCATCACTGACATCAATGACAACATGGCCTCCTTCACCAGGAGTAAGGTCCACCATGGCTTCATCTCGGCAGCCTGCTGGTCTCTGGAGATAAATATAACCTGCTTCTGCTCTCCTTCCTCAGAGACCTTCGAGCTGCAGCTTCCTGAAGACCACAAGGTCAACGAGAAGATGGGAACCCTGCAGCTGGAGGACCGAGACCAGATCCAGAACAAGGAGCCCATCTTCTCCATCCACGGAGACAGCAGCAAGATGTTCAGCCTGGAGCTCAGCCCCAGCAAGGACGGGAACCTGCTGCTCAGACAGGTAGGAGATGGAGGACACGGGATGGTGAACATGTGATGGTGAACATGTGATGGTGAACATGTGATGGTCAACATGTGATGATCAACACGCGATGGTGAACATGTGATGGTCAGTATGTGATGGTGAACACGTGATGGTAAACATGTGATGGTCAACATGTGATGATCAACACGCGATGGTGAACATGTGATGGTCAGTATGTGATGGTGAACACGTGATGGTAAACATGTGATGGTCAACATGTGATGGTGAACATGTGATGATCAACACGCGATGTGAACATGTGATGGTGAACATGTGATGGTCAACATGTGATGATCAACACGCGATGGTGAACATGTGATGGTCAGTATGTGATGGTGAACACATGATGTGAACACGTGATGGTAAACATGTGATGGTGAACATGTGATGGTCAACATGTGATGGTGAACACGTGATGTAAACATGTGATGGTCAACATGTGATGATCAACACGCGATGGTGAACATGTGATGGTCAGTATGTGATGGTGAACATGTGATGATCAACACGCGATGGTGAACATGTGATGGTCAGTATGTGATGGTGAACACGTGATGTGAACACGTGATGGTAAACATGTGATGGTGAACATGTGATGGTGAACATGTGATGATCAACACGCGATGGTGAACATGTGATGGTCAGTATGTGATGGTGAACACGTGATGGTAAACATGTGATGGTCAACATGTGATCGTCAACATGTTATGGTCAACATGTGATGGTGAACATGTGATGATGAACATGTGATGATCAACACGCGATGGTGAACATGTGATAGTCAACATGTGATGGTGAAAACGTGATGGTCAACATGTGATGAATAAATATTAACCATGAAGTTCCAGTCATTTTTAACGTCTCAATAAAAATCAAACTTCTTTAGAAAACAAGAAATTTTAGATTTTTCAAATGTGGTTCTTTACAGATTTCAGTTTATTTTTCTAACTACATGAATGTTTTTGTATATTTTCAAGATAAAGTAAAACATCAGCAGAATTAAAGGTTGATAATTCTGTAACATGACAGTTTAGTTTGTGTTCCCCTCACCCTGATACTGTGGTCATTATTGTTATTATCATCAGAGTATTTATACATTCTAATAACCCGTATGATGTGTTTCTGTGAGCAGCAGCTGTGATACTGTGGTCATTACTGACCTCATATATTTTATTCTATATTCTAATAACCCATTTAAAGTATTTCTATATTTTAGTAACCTGAATAAAGTATTTCTATATTTTAATAACCCGTATGTTCCTGTGAGCAGCAGCTGAGCTCCTTCCTGCTGTTGAGTCCAGATGAAGTGAAGGAGGTTCTTTAAAGTCGCAACTTTAAGTTGATGGAACTCCAAACATGCATGAGATGAGAACTAAAATCTGTTTTCATTCTGCCTCTAAACATCCTGAATCCAGACTTTAGAGATGTTTCCTGCAGCCTGGACTCTGATTACTGGAGAATGAGGAAGCTTCAGGGTCCAGTGTGGGTTTTCCTGCTGCTGGGTGCAGATATTCCTGGTTCCTCTCTTGGATGGAGCCTTCAGAGCTGCAGGATTCTCTAACATAGAATCACAGCGGCATCTCCTCCTCACTAATCCAGCTGTGGGTCGCTGCTGCAGCTCGTCTTCCTGCTAAGCTGTTTACTGAAGCATCCTTGCTGCTGAGGATAATCCTGTTAGAGAACGTTCTACCTGCTCTGTCCCTCTGATAACAGCAGCAGGAACAGGAGCTGCTCTCCTAGATCTGCACACATGAAAGTGTCTCTAAAATAAATCTGAGCTGAAGAGACGTCTGCAGTCTTTTAGAGAGCAGCTCCAGGTGAAGCATCAGCAGCGGGAGAAGCTTTAAGCCTTAAACCCTGATGAAGACCAGCTTCTGTTTGTGGAAACTCTCTGAAGGAGAATCCCACAATAGAAGCTTTAACTTCACATGAGCAGGAGGCTTAAAGTCAGAAGGATTTTAGAAGCTCCAGGTCAGACTGTTGAGGAAGGAGCTGCTTTATTTCTGACCACAACACCACAATAATTTCAATTAAAAGCAAAAACTTTATAAAGACGACATTTAAAATTCAGCCTCAAAGTAGAAACTCAAAGAACCAAAGAGTCCAGCTGTGATTCCAGTCAGTCCAACTGATGAACATGGTTCTAAATGAGCTGAGAACAGCAGAACCTTCTCAGTTCTGGACCTAAGGACTGGGTCTATCTATGTCTGCATCATGGATCCACATGGAAAAGAACTGCACATTCTGAAAAATGAGATGTTCAAAATTATTCAGAATTAATCCAGAATTACCAAAGATTTGTCCAGAATGACTGAAAATGTGTCATAAACAAGTAAAAATGGTCCAGAATGATTCAAAATGTTCACCAAGTGACCTAAAATGTGTCTATAATGACTCAATATTTGCCCAAAATGTCAAAAGAATTTTCCAAAAATGAATCACAATTTTCCAAAAATTACCCAGAATTTGTCCAAAATGACTTCACAATGGAAAAAAAATTGTCCAACATGTTTGGTGAGAACCTGACCAGGACTTCCACAGTGGATGCATCGTCCTGACAGTGAAGCACGGAGGCATTTTTTTTTTAAAGTCTTTTTATGATTGTTTGTGTCTTTTTATGGTTGTTTTGTGTCTTTTTATGGTTGTTTTGTGTCTTTTTATGGTTGTTTTGTGTACCGTACTTTCCAGACTATAAGCCGCTACTTTTTTCTCATGCTTTGAACCCTGTGGTTTATACAATGATGTGGATAATGTATAGATATTTACGGCGAGCTTCATGCCATCAATACATTTAGCCTCGTCACATCAGACCAATAAAATTACCGAACAGGTCACAGTGGACCAATGAAACTGTTCGAATTAAATCGAATGGACTCACACTAAATACTTCAGATCAGTCATTTTGGCTTCATGCACACACCCTCATCATGGAAAACACAGGAAGAAATGCGTTTGTGCTGTCTTTAAAGTTAAGTGCATAAATTAAAAATTGATTTTCAGTTGGGTTTTTAAAACAGCGTCAGAGTGAGTGCTTTCGTTCTAGTTTGGTGTCAGAAATGACGACAGAGTGAGCCCTCTCACCGCTCTGACCTTTTTCCTGTTAGCTTCGTCTCTCTTGTGGAGCCGACAGCCATAATGGACGGAGCTAATTCACCTTTGTTGCTAATGTTTCACTTCGCTTCTGCCTTGGAGATTATTTGTCCTTTTACACTATTGGTGCAAGTCAAGCTGAAGTAAAGCACAGAAAAAGCAAGCCCTGTGTGATTATTTAAAGACTTGAGAATGTTAGCTAGCTGTCTAGCTACGCGCTGCAAAGGCAGTATAGCGTATGATGCAGCTTCTAAGGTAATCGATCTGCCTGTTGAAGAAGGAAACAGAGCTGCTGCATGTCAGCTTGGCATCAATGAATCCATGGTGAGACGTTGGAGTCGGCAGCATGAAGATCTGATTTAGTGCGTTTTACTGCCGTGTTACAGGCACTGTTTGGAAAAAAGTATTTATTTACTTAGAAGTTAGAAAAATCTTTCTGTGTAAATATCTCATGTTACAACGTGGACACCTGCGGCTTATAGACACCTGCGGCTTATATATGTACAAAAATGTTTTTCTTTTTAAATTTAGTGGGTGCGGCTTATATTCAGGTGCGCTCAATAGTCCGGAAATTACGGTATTTTATGGTTGTTTTGTGTTCTATTGCTGTTTCCTGTACATGAGTCAGGTTGAGGTTTGTGATAATGAAGCTGGAAATGAGTCTTCAGGTTAGTTTAGATCCTCAGAGAAACTAATTTCTGAAACCTCCAGAGGACCTGAGGTTAGAATAATTCATGGTACTTTGGAGGATTTTAAATATTCAGCATTTGTCACCAGAACCTCCGGCTGATCTGGATCGAGTTTAAAGTTCTTGAGAACTTCCATCCTGGTCTGATCTGACTTTTAGAAACTCTCCTTCTTCTTCTTCTCTCTTCCAGCCTCTGGACTTCGAGACGACCAGCAGTTACAGTTTTACCGTCCAGGTCCGAGAAAACCTGAGAAACCTTCGATTTCCTGCCGACAACGTGAACAGCGCCGTGACCTCAGCACAGGTGAGCCTCACCTGGAGAGTCTGGACCTCCTTTAACCCCAGAAACCTCCATCAGGGTTCAAAAAGACACACCAGAATGAAACCATCTATCAGCCAGACACTGTAAAAACAGAAAGACTCATCAGATTTTTAGCTTTTAAACTTAATGTTCAGTCAGAAAATGAACCAAATCACTTTATTCTCCGTGTCAATTTTAAAAAATCACTAAAAATACGGAATTCAGTTGAACCAGATTCTGTAATAAAGCTAATTTACTTGCTGATTTACTTGCATCAGACACTTTAAAGCAGACGTTGCACCTCATCGCACTACTACACTTTGACTTGTTATATATACTTGTATATATATATATATATATTTAATACTTGTTTTATACAGCTGTTTCTTGTTTGTTATACTATGTTGTTTTTGTTTTTTTGGAAGTGCCAACAAAGTTTCGTTGCAGAAATGCAATGACAATAAATATCCTTGGATCCTTGAAAATTCTGCACCTCTGTGAGCCACTGTGACGATACGACTGACTCCGCTACGAATAAATTCATGGTTTTCAGCTGAAATGCAGGCAGTGTTTCCTCTAAATAAAAATGCAAATAGTTCAACATAAATGATCAAATATGAGTTTTTACAGAATCTGTCTGGAGAAAATATTTTCTTTATCATAAACTTTTAAACTGAAACATGCAGAAAAAAGACATTTTGATGAAAAAACCAAACCAAAAAATTGTCAAGAAAACACTGAAAGAATATGTAAGAAACCAAAACAAAGAAGCAAAAAAATTGAAAAAATATGTTTAAAAAAACTAATAAAAAATGTGAAAAAAACAAACAAAACCTGGCAAAATGTGTAAAAAAACAAAACAAAAAAACTCCAAAATGTAGAACCTCTCCCAAAAGAACATGTCAGAAAAATATGCAAAAAAAATGAAGAATGTAAAAACAAAACCTGAAAAATGTTTTTTTAAAAACATAAAAATATATAAAAAACTAAAATAATGTTTACAAAACAAATATGTAAAAAAAAGTTTTCAGAAACCTTGAAAAATATGTAAGAAATGTAAAAAAAATAAAAATAAAAATTAAAAGTATGAAAGAAACCAGAACAGATTGGTAAAAAACACTAAAAAATATTTCTAAAACCTGAAAAATTATGTTAAAAAAACAAAGCAGAAAAAATACTAACAACAAATGTAATAAAAAAACTGAAAGAATATGTTGAAATAAACAGAAAAAATTCTTTAAAAAAAAAAGTAACAAAAACTGTAAAAAAAAAAACCCTGGAAGAATGTCTAAAAAACAGAAAAAATATGTAAAAATCCAGAAAAATTATGTTAAAAAAAAACCAGAAATACTATGTATAAAAAACCAGCAAAATATGTTAAAAAGAAAAAACCCTGAAAGAACATGTCTAAAAAAGTGACATAATATGTATAGAAAACAAAAACAATATTTTTAAAATAGTAAAATATGTTAAAAAAACATGAAAAAATATTTTAAAAACCTGAAAAATATGTTAAAAAACTAAAATATTATGTAAAAAAATGAAAAAAATATCTAAAAAATGTAAAAACATATGCATATATATAATTCCTGCAAAAATAGCTAATCTCTAATCAATAAATAAATATTCTCATAAATAATTAAACGCTGATTTCTAATAATTGAACACGTCTTTAGTTTTGGTTTTGGGGTTGAGATGATTCAGCGGCAGTTTTTAATCTTCATTCTGACTGATGTGTTTGAATTTCCAGGTGAACATCAAGGTGCTGGACGTAGACGAGCCTCCGGTCTTCTCTCAGTCCATCTACACCTTCACCGTGATGGAGGAGATGAACGTCAACAACATCGGGTCCATCTCAGCCAGAGATCCAGACAAAGCTGCCAAAAGTATCCGGTAAGACGAGCTCCCAGAGTAATGACAGGAAGTGAGAATCTAAGAGGAGCTGACGGCGTTTCCTCCTCAGATACTCCATCCTGGACAAGGACTGTCCCATCTCCATCAACCCTCTGACCGGCCAGCTGTCCACCCTGAGGAGACTCGACCGAGAGCTGGAGGCCACGCACATGTTCCAGGTCAAAGCCCAGGAGGAGCCCACCGGTACGTTTAGAGCTTTAATTACCTGTTAGCCCTACAATGAGAGCTTTAATAACCTGTTAGCGCTACATTTAGAGCTTTAATAACCTGTTAGCAGTAAGTTTAGAGCTTTAATAACCTGTTCGCGCTACGTTTAGAGCTTTAAAAACCTGTTGGCGCTACGTTTAGAGCTTCAATAACCTGTTAGCAGTAAGTTTAGAGCTTTAATAACCTGTTAACGCTACGTTTAGAGCTTTAGTAACCTGTTAGCGCTACATTTAGAGCTTTAATAACCTGTTAGCGCTAGGTTTAGAGCTTTAATAACCTGT
This sequence comes from Amphiprion clarkii, assembly GCA_027123335.1. Taxonomy (NCBI): domain Eukaryota; kingdom Metazoa; phylum Chordata; class Actinopteri; family Pomacentridae; genus Amphiprion; species Amphiprion clarkii. The sequence goes on along the minus strand of CM049582.1, from coordinate 627,694 downwards.
TAGCGCTACGTTTAGAGCTTTAATAACCTGTTCGCGCTACGTTTAGAGCTTTAATAACCTGTTAGCGGTGCCTTTAGAGCTTTAATAACCTGTTAGCGCTACATTTAGAACTTTAATAACCTGTTAGCACTACGTTTAGAGCTTTAATAACATGTTAGCGCTACGTTTAGAGCTTTAATAACCTGTTAGCGCTACGTTTAGAGCTTTAATAACCTGTTAGCGCTACATTTAGAGCTTTAATAACCTGTTAGCGGTGCCTTTAGAGCTTTAATAACCTGTTAACGCTACGTTTAGAGCTTTAATAACCTGTTAGCGCTACGTTTAGAGCTTTAATAACCTGTTAGCGCTACGTTTAGAGCTTTAATAACCTGTTAGCAGTAAGTTTAGAGCTTTAATAACCTGTTAACGCTACGTTTAGAGCTTTAGTAACCTGTTAGCGCTACATTTAGAGCTTTAATAACCTGTTAGCGCTACGTTTAGAGCTTTAATAACCTGTTAGCGCTACGTTTAGAGCTTTAATAACCTCTTAGCACTACGTTTAGAGCTTTAATAACCTGTTAGCGGTGCCTTTAGAGCTTTAATAACCTGTTAGCGCTACATTTAGAGCTTTAATAACCTGTTAGCGCTACGTTTAGAGCTTTAATAACCTGTTAGCGCTACGTTTAGAGCTTTAATAACCTGTTAGCGCTACATTTAGAGCTTTAATAACCTGTTAGCGGTGCCTTTAGAGCTTTAATAACCTGTTAACGCTACGTTTAGAGCTTTAATAACCTGTTAGCGCTACGTTTAGAGCTTTAATAACCTGTTAACGCTACGATTTGGACACAAGGAGACGCAAAAAAAAAGCACGACACAACATGAGAAAACTGAAACAGAAGATGGTAGAAATGGACAGAAAATGAGCCATAAAACAACACAAGTCCAGAGAAACACCAAACCGAATGACAGAAATTAGACAAAACTGTTTGAAGGAGATGTGAAACAACAACAATGAGACATAATGCTAAAGAAAATAAATCAAATCTGTTTTAAAGAGACACATCTGAGACATAAAACATGAAAAATAACAAACAAAATGACAGAAAAAGAGGAGAATCTGTCCTAAAGAGACGCAGAAGCAGTAAAAAGAGACAGAAACATCTGGAGAACGTTTTTGTATTGCAGTTATTCCGACACCTGAGGACTCCTGGAAAACATTCTGTGATGATTCCACATTAGAACTGTTTCTTCTGGACAGCAAATCATAAACCAGAAAGGTTCTTTTCTGGTTCTTTAGAGGTTTCTTTCCAGCTGAACTCGTCTCACCTGGTCAGCCTGTTTAGAATCATCATTAATCATCATTACCTGGTCTTTATTCTCAGCTTCAAACCAAACTCAGTATTTTTAGAGTCTGTAGATGAAGGCTCTATTTAGAGGCTCCGTATGGATCTGAACTAAACATAGTTCTAAAACAGAACATGAAACAAACGGAGACGAAGCTTTAAAGTGGTCAAAAATAACCTCAGACAGAAATGATCCGATCAGGAATCAGATGGAAAATATAGATCTGAACAAAGGAACTTTCTGTCCATATTCTATGTGAGAGGATTTAATAATAAACTAGAGGATCACTCAGAGCTCAGTCCTCCTCCAAGGCTGCTAGGTCCTCAGAGACGGACACATGGACAAACGTACCTCCATGTTCATTTGAGGAGTAATAATGTCCAAAAATGCAGCAACCATGATGTGAAATTGTCCAAAATAAAATCAAAAATTGTCCAAAATGAATCAAAATTTGTTAAAAATTCATTCAAAATTTGCCAAAAATAAAAAATGACTGAAAGACAAAGGCGTGAAACTTTTCCAAACTGATTAAAGTGATGCTTTTATAGAATAAATATTTGTATAATTACATATTAGTGAAAGAATAATCAGTTTATGGGCTTTAATCTGACTAAAGTGATTCTTTAAACTTAAAGAATGTGTCTTTTTAAAGAATAAATCTGTTCATGGGGTTAAATAGTTTTCTGCTTCGTTTTTGTGTCTCAGATGAAAACATGAATCAGTTTAATGGGATTTTTTACTGATTGTTTCCTCTGACTTTCTGTTTTAACTCTGATTATCTGCCTGTTTCCTCTGATTTTTTCTCTTTTAACTCTTATCTTCCTCTGCAGGTCTGGAGTCCTTCGTTAAAGTCAACATCATCGTTCAGGACGTGAATGACAACCAGCCAGAGCTTTCTGTGGATGAGATCTTCGTATGTGAGAACGATGCCACCAAGACGGTGAGAAAAAAGGATTTTAGAACCATTTCAGTCTCATTTTAACTCACTGTGGTTCTTTTTTAATCTAAAACTCCAGAATAGAGCAGAAAGCAGCGACACAGAAGCAGTAGAAAGAGACAGAAACGTCTGCAGAAGGTTTTTATTCCACTTATTAAATCTCCTGAGGACTCCTGGGAAACATTCCGTGTTGATCAAACATTAAAACAGTTTTTTCTGGACTCGGTTTGAACTTCAAACGGTTTGAATTCTTCAGTTTCAGGTTCAGGAGCTTAAAAAGCTTCAGAATTTTTGTATTTTACTTACAGAAAGAAATAAAAGCAGCTGGAGTCAGTGGAAGTTAGAATCTGTGAGGAGTAGATTTAACTTTCTAACATTTAAATAAAAGTTTAATTTTAATGATTTCTGTTCACAGTAACATCTATAACCTGAACTGTTCTTCATTTATATTCAGACTTCCTGCATCTACAGGTTTATTCCCAGAAAACTTTTACCTTGTTTCTTATTTCTTATTTTTATTTCTTGTTTTTTTTTTTCTTATTTTTATTTCTTTTTTAATTTCTTGTTTTTCATTTCTTATTCCTTGTTTCATATTTTTCCTTTTTTATTTCTTGTTTCTTTTTCTTATTTTTATTTGTTATTTTTTTATTTCTTGTTTCTTATTTTTATTCCTTGTTTCATATTGTATTTTTTTTAAATTTTGTTGTCTCTTATTTTTTATTTCTTGTCTCTTATTTTTTATTTCTTGTCTCTTATTTTTTATTCCTTGTCTCTTATTTTTTATCTCTTGTCTCTTATTTTTTATTCCTTGTCTCTTACTTCCTGTTCCTGGTGTCCCAGGTGATCGGGACTCTTCGGGCCTCAGATAAAGACGACCGTCCGGCTTCCTTCTCCTTCGCTTTGGCCTCAGAAAGTTCCAACTTCTCCATCAGAGACTTCGGCAGTAAGTCTTTGCTTTTATTTCCAGATGTTGCTGCTGTTTAACATCTGGACGTCCGACTGAAGCTCTTCAGAGATGTAAAAAAAATTCACATTTTTAAATTAAAATTTTTTAGGGTTGCAGGATAGATTTCACCATAAAATAAATCCGATTTAGGCATGAATTCATCTCCTGTTGGTCTAAATTTGTCCAAAATGTTGTTTGTTTGTTTGTTTTTTTTTTACATGAAATGATTATTTTCTCTTAATATAATTTTATATTTTGTTGAATATTAACTAAATACTGAAGGACAGAAAATGTTTTCTAATGATGGAAGGTTGGATATTTCCTGATATTTAACATTAATATCAGAAGAGGAAGATGACTGATAAAGAGAGAATGAGGACAGCTGGAATAAAAGCTGGAATAAAAGCTGGATCAGAAGCAGATCTTCAGCGTCAGACCTCCATCATCGTCTCTCCAAAATCCTCCTCGACGCTCTTCAAGTCTGAACGGAGCTCAGAGTGACGGCCGGTGAAATATTGATGCAGGATTGAAGCTTTAAAACCAGAAACTCGTCTGAGTCATGATTTATTCAGCTTCAACTGTGTGTCCGTCGTGTCTTCACACCTTCACGCCTCACGTCAAGCTTTAAAGAGTCACGAACACGGAGGACGTTTCTTCATCAGAGACAACGGGAGGCTGCAGGAGATAGACAGCAGGACTGAAAGATCTAAACAGAGACAGAAAACTACAACACAAAGATAGGAAACCACAACCCAGAGTCACTAAATGATAACAAAAAGACACACAAAACACAAAGAACCATAAAAAATATGCAAAAATAGTCAAAAACAGACAAAATGACAACATAGAGACACAAAAAACACACAAAGCACATAAAGAGTACCCCAAACAATTCAAAAACACACAAAACGAAAACACAGAGACACAAAACAACACAATGAACCATAAAAATTCACAAAAATTGTCAAAGACAGACAAAATAACAACAGACACAAAAACACACAAAGAACAATAAAAAAATTCCCCCCAAAACTCAAAAACACACAAAATGACAAACACATTGAACCATAAAAAGATACAAATCAAACACAAAAAAGAACAAAAAAAACCCACTGAAAAACGCACAAAATGACGACAGAGAGCCAAAACAACCAAAACAGACACAAAACCACAACGAAATGACAAAATGACCACAAAGACAGAAAGTAACCACAGAAAGATCAAATTTGACCACAAAATCGAAAGAAAGACACAAAAAGACACAAAATGACCACAAAATGTCAAACGTTACACAAGATGATGCAAGAACACACAAAAAATATTGTAAAAAGACACAAAAATACAATAAAAAAAGACACAAAAATACCATAAAAGACACAAAAGACCATAAAAAAGACACACAAAGACTATAAAACACAAAAAGACCATAAAAGACACAAAAAGACAAAGGGCACAAAAAGACCATAAAAAGACACAGAAAGACCATAAAAAGTCCATAAAAAAGCCACAAAAAGAGCATAAAAAAGACACAGAAAGACCATAAAAAGTCCATAAAAAAGCCACAAAAAGAGCATAAAAAAGACACAGAAAGACCATAAAAAGTCCATAAAAAAGCCACAAAAAGAGCATAAAAAAGACACAGAAAGACCATAAAAAGTCCATAAAAAAGCCACAAAAAGAGCATAAAAAAGACACAGAAAGACCATAAAAAGTCCATAAAAAAGACACAAAAAGAGCATAAAAAAGACACAGAAAGACCATAAAAAGTCCATAAAAAAGCCACAAAAAGAGCATAAAAAAGACACAGAAAGACCATAAAAAGTCCATAAAAAAGACACAAAAAGACAAAAAACATAAAAAAGACACAGAAAGACCATAAAAAGACAAAAACACCATAAAAAAGGCCCAAAAAGACCATAAAAAAGAAACAAAGACCATAAAAAAGACACAGAATGACACAAAGACCATAAAAAAGACACAAAAAACACAAAAAGACCATAAAAAGACACAAGAAGACCATTAAAAAGAAACAAAAATACCATAAAAAAGACACAGAAAGACCATAAAAAAAACATAAAAAGACACAAAAGACACAAAAAGACCATAAAAAAAGACCCAGAAACACCATAAAAAGTCCATAAAAAAGACACAAAAGTCACAAAAAGACCATAAAAAGACAGAAAACCACAAACAGACACCACGTTGTTGTGATCTTCTAGTTTTGTTTGTTCAATTCCTTCCTTGGATTTGATGTTTCCATGAAGCTGCCGTGGAAAACCGTGGAGTTTACTGCTGTAGAGTTACAGTAGAATTTACTGCTGTAGAGTTACAGTAGAATCTACTGCTGTAGAGTTACAGTAGAATTTACTGCTATAGAGGAGTTACAGTAGAATCTACTGCTGTAGAGTTACAGTAGAATTTAGTTCTGTAGAGTTACAGTAGAATTTACTGCTGTAGAGTTACAGTAGAATTTACTGCTGTAGAGTTACAGTAGAATTTACTGCTGTAGAAGAGTTACAGTAGAATTTACTGCTGTAGAGTTACAGTAGAATTTACTGCTGTAGAGTTACAGTAGAATTTACTGCTGTAGAGTTACAGTAGAATTTACTGCTGTAGAGTTACAGTAGAATTTACTGCTGTAGAGTTACAGTAGAATTTACTGCTGTAGAGTTACAGTAGAATTTACTGCTGTAGAGTTACAGTAGAATCTACTGCTGTAGAGTTACAGTAGAATTTACTGCTGTAGAGTTACAGTAGAATCTACTGCTGTAGAGTTACAGTAGAATCTACTGCTGTAGAGTTACAGTAGAATTTACTGCTGTAGAGTTACAGTAGAATTTCCTGCTATAGAGGAGTTACAGTAGAATCTACTGCTGTAGGACAGCTCACTGTTCTGCAGGTTCTTCCTGCTGTTGTGTTCCTCTCAGGAGAAAAGCTCTTCAATCGTCTGGAAGGAAACTTCTGGAGATGTTTGAATGTTAACTAAGCTCCCCGTAGGATCTGTTTCTGCAGGTTTTTAATGATATGCAGTCATCTCGAATCATCTCTGATCATCTCTAATCCGTGAAGACGCTAAATGCAGCAAAGTGACGTTAATCATTGTTCTGCCTTATGTTCTTATCTCAGAAAAAGGAAATCACACATATTATTCTCAGGTTCCACACAAATAGATTTGATGTCAGAGCAGGTTGTGATCTTCTTCTTCCTCTTCTTCTTCTTCTTCTTCCTGCAGACGGCTCGGCAGACGTCTTGGTCAAACAGGGTCCGTTCAGGCTGGACGACCCCAAAGACTACAGCGTGGACATACGCATCAGCGACGGAGGACAGCCAATCCAGACCAGCGTTACTAAATTGGCCATCAAGGTTTGTTTCTGTCTCAGCTTCAGATAGTCGATGAGGAATCACTGTCTGTTGGTCCATCTGAGAATCAATCAGTCCGTTTGATTTGGTTTATTGACAAGAATTCACATAAAAATGGGTTTTAGGTTCAATTAAAAACAGACACCAAGAACACCAAAACTCCTATGACTCCTCTGATTAGATGATATGTTTGATGGACACCAAACACTGAACATCATCACAAACACACCATGCCCACTGCGAAGCACGGTGGTGGCAGCATCATGATGTGAAGCACGGTGGTGGCAGCATCATGATGTGAAGCACGGTGGTGGCAGCATCATGATGAAGCATGGTGGTGGCAGCATCATGATGTGAAGCACGGTGGTGGCAGCATCATGATGTGAAGCAGGGTGGTGGCAGCATCATTTTTACATGAATGAATGTTTTCATGTGAATTCTTGTCAAACGACTAAATTAGATTAAGTCATTAAAGGGAAACTTTTAGAGGCTCTGTAGCGACAGATACGTTCTGATTGATTGATGCGTTGATGGATTGATTGGTTGATGGGTTGATTGGTTGATTGGTTGATGGATTGAAGGGTTAGTTGATTGATTGGTTGATGGATTGATTGATTGATTGGTTGATTGAGTCATTGATTGATGGGTTCATTGTTTCAGTCTTGTCGCTGTGATGCCAGAAGGATTCCTGTTCAGTGTAAAGCTGGAGCTCGGAGGATGGGAGTCAGTGTCCACGCTCTGATCGCCATCCTGCTCTGCATCCTCACCATCCTGGGTGAGTTCATTCATATGACTGATGATTTCTGACAGGGCTTTTGTTGGTGTCACCCTGTGAATAAAGAAAGAGAAGAATAAAATAACTGTAGAAAGAATAAAATAACATAAAAGTAATAAAAATTTATTTAAACAAAAATGTAGAGATATTTCACATCTAGAAAATAACATCTAAACACATTTATATAATAATCTTAATAAAACAGGTTAAAACTATAAATAATATTCACATAAAATAGAATAAATATTGATTCATTCCTTTGCAGCATCCACTATAATATTACAGTTTTAGTGAATTTAAATTGGCCAAAAAAATTTCACTTTTTCCTGATATTTTCTCTGGTTCGTTTTTAATTTTTTTGTCCTGCAAAAAAAGATTGTCTGCAAAAACAAGACAATCAAAAAAAAAAACATGACCAGAAATGACAGAAAATAAAGGCAAAATGATAAAAACTAGATGAACAAGACACAAAGCACACAAAAATACAAAACCAAGACACAAAATGACAAAAATGAGACATAAAACAACAAAAAATGAGTTCAGCGAGAAACAAAATGACACAAAAATGAGACTCAAAATCATAAAAATTAGATGCAAAACAAAAGAGATAAGTGAGACAAACAATGATGAAAAACATAAAACAAAAAAAATTTTATGAATGAGAAATAAAATGATTAAACCCAGACACTGAGGGTCATTAACCTCCTCGGAAGTCTTTGTCATGGTGCCCATTGCTGCTAAACTCCCACAATGCTCTCTGCTTTAACATGAACTGAATGTAGTCCAAAAAGACACAACACGAGTAAAACAAGAGACAAAATGACACAACAATGAGGTAAAAAATTATATTAGTAGTAATAGGAGTTTAGCTGGATCTGTATATGTATCTGTATCTGTATTTTTTTCAGCTAAACTCTCCTTTCTGCAGCAGGTTTGTACTTGAACTCTACTTTAAGAGACGCCTTGCAGCCACAGCGTCGTTGTTTTTCTCATGAAGATATCATCAATGATGGATGCAAACAGCCTCTCTGAGTGATCGCGACGCGTTCAGGATCCGCCATAAATCAGATTTGTGTTTTGTTGTGGGAACTTTTCGCCTCCCGGTGTTGTTGGTTTTATGAATAATGCAGCGGCGGATGTGGGAATAACGCCGCTGGTTGAGCTCAGTATTCTCTTTGATAGCTTCTCCTTTCGGTTTGCTTTTTTATTCCTCCCATCACGTCGCTGAGCGGCGGATGAAGAGGACGGAGGCAGGAATGTGGGAAAAGCAGCAGAAGAATGGGACGTAATGAGGAAGTTTATCAGCTCTTTAGGTGCTGTCTGCTTATCAAACAGCAGCAAACACTCAACCTATTAACTATTAATACCTCCTCTCCTCCCCTGGGCCTCCTCCTCCCTATCAGACGGCCCAGATTAACTATTTAATGCTGTCGTCATTATCAGCCGCAGCTCAGAGCGTTTATCCACCTTCACATTTTCCCATCCAGCAGGAGATTCTTCTGGCTCTACAAAGAAAAGGGCTTCTTGGTGCTCGTTCCCTTTTAAGTCTGATATCTCCAGAGCTTATTAAACTGCAGAGCATGTGTTGTAAAAGATTAATCTGCTGGTTTCCCATGCAAACTTAAATTAGTCCTCTAAAAGGCATGGCTAATGCCGCCGTCCACCGAGAGCACCGGTTCACATCAGGACTCCTCCTTCCTTTCCTTTCCTTCCTCCTCCTCGTCTCCTGCCTCCTTGTCCTCATTCTGCAGAGCGTCAGCAGGAAAACTTCTCCTCCTCATCCAGTCCGGCTTTCTGAGCATGGTTTAATAAAACTGTAGGAGGTGGAAGGCTTTAGGTTTTAAATTCATCTAAACGACACCGTTTTTTTAGAGGAACAAACCGTAAAAACATGATTCTAGCTAAACTCAGAGACACAAAACCACTAGAGTGAGATAAATGAGAGACAAAACGACAAAAACAAGACACAGAATCACAAAAACAAGACCAGAAATGACAGAAAATAGAAGCAAAATGACCAAAACAAGCTGAACGAGATACAAAGCAACACAAATAGATGCAGAAATACAAAATCAAGACACAAAATGACAAAAATCAAAAAAATTAACGCGTTAAAGTCCCAGCCCTAAAAAAAACAAAACGAAAGAGATAAATGAGACAAAAACTTATGAAACTGAGACACAACATGACAAAAATGAGACATAAAATTACAAAAACAAGACATGAAATGACAAAAATCTGATGAAAGATGACAAAAATAGACAGAATCACAAAAACAAGACCAAAAATGATGAACACTAGATGCAACATGACAAAAAGTTTGATTATCGAGAACAAAATGGCTAAACCAAGACACTGACGGTCATTAACCCCCTCAGAAGTCTTTGTCATGGTGCCCGTTGCTGCTAAACTCCCACAATGCTCTCTGCTTGTTAACATTTTAAAAAATGATTAAACTGAGACACGACATGAAAAAAACAAGACTTAAAACTAGAATAAAATATAAAAGAAAAAGAATTAAAAGAACAAAATGCCTAAAGTGCAACTGAGAACTAAAACAACAAACGAGTCCTAAAAAGCTAAAAAGTGTGACATCTTTGTTCCAGACTGTGAAACCCCTGCAGTCTGAGTTTAAACGTGTTTGAGTTGAGTTTCGAGGATTCTCTCCTTCTTTTCTCAGTGATCGTGATCCTGTTTGTGATGAGGAAACGCTACCAGAAAGACTCTTTATCCAACATGAAGAACAGCGGAGAGATCCATGAACAGCTGGTGACATACGACGAGGAGGGAGGTGGCGAGATGGACACAAACGGGTATGAAGATCTAAGATTTATCCTGATATGTCCTCACATAAAAACACAGAAAACCTGATCATCTAGTCATTTATTAATGAGGATTAATTCCTCTGAGTTCATTAATCATCATCAGGAACTAATCATAGAAAAGCTGAACACAATTAAACAACAAAACGAGGATTTTATTCATGCATAACTAGCCTCACTTTGATGAATTATTATTGACATTTTGATGAATTTGCGTCATTTTTGGTTCATTTACGCCAGATTTTGGTCTATTTATGTAATTTATAGACCGATTCTTATTATTTTCAGTAGATTTATGTCACTCTCAGGTCAATTTATGTCACTTTTGGTTTATTTATGTTCCATTTTGTTCAATTTATGTCATACTTTGGTGGAGTAATGCTGCTTCTTGAGATAAATGAGACAAATTATGAAACTGAGAGACAAAGTGACAAAAATAAGATGTATAAAGACAAAACCAAGACACAAAGCAACAAAAATTAGATGAACGAGAAACAAAATAACTAAAACCAGACTCTGAGGGTCATTAACCTCCCACATTAGTCTTTGTCATGGTCCCTATTGCTGCTAAACTCCCACAATGCTCTCTGCTTTAACATGAACTGCCTGTAGTCCAAGAAGACACAAAACGATTAAAATGAGATAAACGAGAAAAAAAGAGACAAAAATGATAAAAATGATATGCAAAACAAAACAAAAGAGATGAATGAGACAAAAAATGATGAAACTGAGACACAACACGACAAAAACATGACAAGAAACGACATAAAAATGACACCCAAATGCTAAAAACTACACGGAAGACAAAACGAGATAAATGAGACACAAAATTTCAAAAACAAGACACACCATGACAACGAGACACCAGTGTTCCTAGCCCTAATTAGCTCCTTTATGCTTTCAGTTTCTTGTTTTTCTGAGATCATCTCTGACTGTCCGTTCAGTTTTAACGGTTTTTCTCTGTAACTCTGTCCCCCAGCTACGACGTTTCCATCCTCAGCTCGGCCTGCAATGACGGCTCTCTGCTGCGCCACCAGAACCAGAACCAGAGGCTCTACGCCCTGGTCCAGAAGCCCAGCCAGCAGCCGGCCTGTAAGGGCGACATGGCCGCCATGATCGAGGTGAAGAAGGACGAGGCGGACCATGACCGGGACGGCTTCCCCTACGACACGCTGCACATCTACGGCTACGAGGGGCCCGAGTCCCTGGCCGGGTCCCTCAGCTCCCTGGACGGCTCCTCCACCTCCTCCAACCTGGACTACGACTTCCTCAGCGACTGGGGTCCCAGGTTCAGGAGCCTGGCCGAGCTGTATGGGGCCGAGGAGGGTCCCGACTTCTACCAGCAGTACTGACCAGGAGGAGGGTCCCGACTTCTACCAGCAGTACTGACCAGGAGGAGCCGCTATTTACAGTTATTTAGAGATCACAACCAGGGGGAGCTCTACGGCAACGTCACAGCCAATCAGACGGCTTCAGTTCTCCCTCTCAGCCAATCAGACGGCTTCATTTCTCCCTCTCAGCCAATCAGACGGCTTCATTTCTCCCTCCCAGCCAATCAGACGGCTTCATTTCTCCCTCTCAGCCAATCAGACGGCTTCATTTCTCACTCCCAGCCAATTAGACGGCTTCCTCTCTCCCTCTCAGCCAATCAGACGGCTTCCTCTCGTCCATTCCATTATTTTCCAGCTGTGACTGTTTTTGAAACCAAACCAGGTAAAATTTTATCTCAGCCTCTGAACTCCACCAGTTTATTTACTTCTGTCTCTTTTTTCTTCACTGTGGCTCATTTTTCTCTACGGAAACAAAAAAAAAATCAACATTTTTCCAAACTGTGCTGTAGATATTTAGTAGTTTTCTGCTGTTCAGCTGAAAACTCTCTGAATTTTTGTCCCCTGGCCGTCAGTCACACCTCGGTCAGTGAAGGCTTCACGGATGCATAAAGAAGCTCAGAATTTTTTTTGTTTTTCACAGATTCTGGTTTGAGTAAACGCTTTTTTTCTGTGAATTTTTATGAGACATGTTGAATATCTACCGGAAAAAAATGTGAGTATTTTATGACTAACATTTCCTATTGGTTCCATATTTGCTTCCATACGTACACTTCCTGCAGTTCAGCTGAAAATTGGATGAATTTTTGTCCGTTGGCTTTCAGTCACAGTCGACTCGGTCATAGTTTCCCAGATGCACAAAGAAATTTAGAATTTTTCCCTTTGTTAAAAATCTATTTTGAGCAAACACTTTGTTTTTGGTGATTTTTTTCTATAAGAAACATGTAGAATAAATGGATTTTGATGAAATATCACAGTTATAAGTTAAAATTTGTTTAAAAAAATGTGGAATCAGCTCATACAACACTGGAAAAAATATCCATAAAAACCCACATGCTATAAATATTTAATCTTCTTAATTTTTATGTCTGTACTTGCTTCTATACGTACACCGCCTGCAGTCCAGCTGAAAACTTCCTGGATTTTTGCCACCTGACTGACTCGTGGTTTTATGGTTGTGTTGAGGATCTTAGAATTTTTTGTTTTACAGAATCTGGTTTGAATAAACGCTTTATTTTCGGTGAATTTTTATATGAGACACGTCCAATATCTACCAGAAAAAATGTGAATTTGTTCCATACCTGCTTCCGTACTTACACTTCCTGCAGTTCAGCTGAAAACTCTGAATTTTTGTCCCTTGGCCATCGGTCACACCTCGATCAGTGAAGGTTTCTCGGATGCACAAAGAATCTCAGAATGTTTTGTTTTTCACAGAATCTGGAAGCAGAAAGCAGAACATTTTTGGTGAATTTTTAACTGAGACCAACGGCTTTGAAGAAAATCTGTATTTTTATCCTGGATTTGCTTCATTTTCTGATCAGCGGAACATAAAACACACGATGAGTTCAAGGACTGTTGGAAATCTGAAGCTTCTGTCTGTTTCTGCAGTCTGATAAACGTTCTAGTGATTTTTTGTGTTTCTGGGCTTCAGACTCAATAAGACATTTCACTCCTTAAATATGAAACTCTACTCAGACCTGAGATCTGAACATAAATCACTGTATTATTTTCATTATTTTTATTTTCGTGTTCTGGAGTCCTGCTGCTGATGCTGAAAGCTGCGACTGAAAGCAGATTCTTATTGATCCAGTCCAGCTCTGACGTGTTGTTTTGTGGTTTCTGTCGAGGCGTCTTCATGGGTTCTAGACGTTAAGCTGAAGGTTTCTCTGAGGGTTTCTGATGTTTCATCTCAAACACCAGAGAGACGGGCTTTTTTCTGTGATCGACTCGTTTCTCCAGTCCTGACTTCAGATCAAGTCTTTGACCAGAAAAACCTCCCATAAGAAGCTTCACTTACAAATGAAATCATTCCACCTTAAATCTTCAGGAACCTTCTGCTCTGATTTACTGGAAACTCTTTTATCACAGGTGATGAATATTTAAAGTGAGATCTGTGGAACTTTAGCTTCATAAACCATAATTTATTCAACAACATCTCAGGAACTATAAATGATAAAAATCTGAAAGTTTCTCTCTTATTCATCATCATGTCACTGATTTAAGAATCTGGAATATCTAAATCAACCCAAAGGCCACATAAATTGAATAAAATGTGATTTAAATCAGCCAAAAAGTGTCATAAATTGAATAAATCAACCAAAATTTTATATAAATCAACCAAAAGACGACATAGATTGAATAAAACATGATGTAAAACTACCAAACTCAACCAAAAAGTGACATAAATTCAAGAAATTTACCAAACCTTTAAATAAATCTACCAAAAGGTGACATAAATTGAATAAAACGTGACATAAATCAACTAAAAAGCATCATAAATTGAATAAATCAACCAAAAGATGACATAAATTGAATAAAATGTGACGTAAAACTACCAAAATCAACCAAAAAGTGATACAAATTCAATAAAACATGATGTAAATTGACCAAAGTTTAACATAAATCGACCAAAATGTGACATAAGTTCAATAAAACGTGACGTAAATGGGCCCGACTTTTACATAAATTGAATAAAATGTGACATAAATCGACCAAACTGTCCCAGATATCTTCCTAAACGTCCATTTTTGATGCATCAGAGCAGAAAAATGTGGATATTTCTGAGCTCTGTGTTGGTTTCTCCTGACAGGAAACAGAATTAGTCAGTTCCAGTTTTATTGGACAGAAACGTCGTCACGTCGTTGTAGAGACGGAGGTTGAACTCGTTGAGACGCTCAGGAAGCTCCGATGGCTTTAACCTCCTTTAACCTCCCATCCTCTGAGCTTTAGAGTCCCTCTCCCTCCAGGAAACCGACTCTCTGCTCGTCTCTCTCCAACGTCACACTGTTCAGAGTTTTAGCAGGAAAACGAGCCAGGAATCCGTTTAGGAACATTAGAAAATGTGGCAGGAACCGAAGAAACAGAACATTTAAGAACCTGGAACCAGTCAATTAGCAGATTAACGATCTGTTCTGGGTTTTATGTCATCCATCAAAACCACTTCATTCTACATCTTTTTTTTAAAAATCCAACCAGATTCTGTAAAAAGTCTAATATTTTCTGTTTATTTGGTTCAACGATGACGGAATCAGACTCAGCTGCAACAAAACGTCTGACTTTTCAGCTGAACTCAGTTTGTACATTTTACCAACCAGAATAAAATGCTGTCTCTATTTATTATAGATATTTAACTACTTATATTTTTAATTATTTTACATCCTCGACCCAAAAGTCGCCCCGAATCAATGAAAACATGATGATCATGAACCACATTATGACGTAAACTGACCAGCATGTGATGGAAATCCACTAAAACGTTAAATAAATCAACCAAAATGTGACGTTTGTCAACCAAATGGTGACAAAAATCAACCAAAACCCAGAACAGGATGTGAATATAACTAAACATGACATAAATTCAATAAAATGTGGCATAAATTGATCAAAATTTTACAGAAATTGAATAAAATGTGACATAAATCATCCAAAATGCCATATAAATTGACCAAAAAGTGACAAATTCAATAAATCAACCAAAATTTTATATGAATCAACCAAAAAGTGACATATATTCATTAAAACGTGATGGAAATGAACCAAAATTTCATGCAAATTGACCAAAAAGTGACATACATTGAATAAAAATTGATGTAAATCAATCAAAATGTAACATTAAACCAAAATTTTACATAAATTGAATAAAATGTGACATAGATCAACCAAGATATTATGTAAATCACCCAAAAAGCGAAAAAAATTCAATAAAACGTGACGTAAATCAACCAAAATTTTACATAAATCTACCCAAATTTCATGTAAATCAACCAAAAAATGACATAAATCAAATAAATTTACCAAAATTTTACATAAATCTACCAAAAGTTGACAAATTGAATAAAACATGACGTAATTTGAGCCAAATGTTATGTAAATCAATCAAAATTTTGTGTAAATCAATCAAAAAGTGACATTAATTGGATGAATCACAATGTGAATCAACCAAAATTTTATGTAAATCAACCAAAAATGACATAAATTCAATCAAAGGTGATGAAATTGGCTAAAATTTTACATAAATCGACCAAAATTTTTATGTAAAACAACCAAAAGGCGACATAAATTTAATAAAACGGGACATACAACTACCAAAATCAACCACAAAGTGACATAAATTGAATAAAACATGATGGAAATTGACCAAAATTTCATGGAAATTGACTAAATAGTGACATAAATTTAATAAAACGTGACATAAAACTACCAAAATTTTACGTAAATCAAAAAGTGACATAAATTCAATAAAATGTGACGTAAATCGATCAAAACATGCTGTAAAATCACCTGAAACTGGTATAAAACTGGATTTAATGCAACACCAAAGAAAAAACATAAAGTGAAGCTGAAATAAAGACGTTGAAGCTGCAGCATTTGATTGATCAACTATTGAATGAATCTCCATCTCTTTCAATAATCGATCAGCTTGAGGGACTTTTGGTGAACAGACTGTAGATTCTCTGATTCCAGCTTCATAAATGTGACTTTTTTTCTGTCAGTAAATTGAATATTTTTGCAGTTTTCTGGACTAAAACTCTGTTCCTTGGGTCATAAAGTCTTCCTAAATTGTCCCGCTGTTTGTTCTGTTGTGTTTTTAGGTTTTAAAACTGTGATTCTTTGATCGTAAAGTCTTTCTAAATGGTCGTGTTTTGAAGTTTTACGTCTAAAACCCTGACCCTTCAGTCAAAAAGTTTATTCTGTTGTGTTTTTACGTCTAAAACTGTGATTCTTCGGTCGTAAACTCTTCCAAAATCGTCCCGCTGTTTATTCTGTTGTGTTTGGACTCGACTCGCTGGAACTTGGTGAGATAAACGTTGGGAACAAAAGCAGGAAGCTCTCAGCGTTTTCCTGTTTGCCACCGAATCTCCTCGTCGGCTTTAATCAGCGACTCCACTTCCTGTCCATCTGTCGGCGCTGGCCCCGCCCCTTCCTGTCAACATTGTGCTCACTTCCTGTTTGAGCGGCGTACCAAACAATGAGCTGATGAGATTTAGAGCTGGAATCAGAAACTGTCCGATCGCAGCTGGAAGCTCAGAGAAACGTTAAGTTAATGTTTCCTTCAGGCGTCAGAAACGGACCTCCAAAAAAATTATATCTTCTCCATATTTTTCACCGTTTTCTGACATTCATCCAGAAACATAAATCGACGAAAACGTGGCGTAAATTGAACAAAATGGAAAATACATAGACCAAAAAAAATGACATAAATCAACTGAAAATGATGTAAGTCAGAAAAAAATGATATAAAACGATTCAAATTTTACACAAATCGACCAAATTTGATGTAAATCAACCAAAAACTGACAAAATTTGAAAAAAACTCGACGTAAACTGACCACAATTTTATGTAAATTGACCAAAAAGTAACACAACTTGAATAAATTGACCAAAAATTTATATAAATCTACCAAAAAATGAAATAATTTGAATAAAACGTGATGTAAAACTACCAAAATTTTATATAAATCGACCAAAATGTGACATAAATTGAATGAAACATGATGAAATTGACCAAAATTTTGCATAAATCAACCAAAAAGTGATATAAATTGAATAAACTGACCAAAATTTTGTAGAAATCGACCAAAATGCGACATAAGTTAAAGAAAACATGACATAAATCGGCCAAAAATTTACATAAATCGACCAAAAAGTGACATAATTTTGAATAAAACGTGACCTAAATTGACCAAAATTTCATATAAATGAACCAAAATGTGACAAAAATTTAATAAATTGATCAAAATTTTACATAAGTCTACCAAAAATGACATTAATTGAATAAATTGAACAAAATTTCATATTAATCAACCAAAATGTGAGAAAAAATTGAACAAGATTTTATATAAATCAACCAAAAAGTGACAGAAATTGAATAAATTGAACAAAATTTTATAAAAATCGACCAAAAAGTGAGTTATATTAGTATAATATTTAAACGAAACACGTTATTTTGAAGAAATCTTATGATTTCGAGCTCAGTTTTCTGGATGTTGTTGTAATTTTGGTGATTTCTGTCTGAGATAAATGGAGTTTTGGGGTTCGGAGTTTTAATAGAAGACCAGATTAATGACAATCTCCCTGAAACATGAGATCTGTTTCCATAATGAAGCTTCTTTTTCTGATTTGATGTTTTTCTGGAATCATCAGAACAGACCTCTTAGGGTGGGATTAAAACAAACGTCTGGTTAAAAAAAAAAGAACTTTTCAGTCATTTCATCGTGTTTTCATGTTTTATTTGTTAAAAATGTGCCTGATCGTGTTTTTATTTTCTCGTTTATGATGATTTCTGCCTGAATTTCTGTATTTAAAGGGTCGAAAACTTGACTAAAAGGCTGTAAAAACTAAAAAAGAAGAAGCAGAAGAGCAGGTTTGACGGATTTGATGCATGAATGAGTGAATCGTGTCGTTTTTTGTAATTATTTCCTGTTTCTGGGGTAAATACGGTGGAGGTGGAGCAACACGTGCCTTTATTCTGAAAGAACTCAAGTGTCAGACTGATTTTCTATCTCGTTTTTATGGTGTACAATAAAACTACTTTTTATTACGACTTTTTTCTAAGTGTAGAATTAAAATAAAGTCTTAAACATCTTGCTGACGTCGAGTTTTTACTTAAAGACAGGATGAATGAAAATCTGTTTGGTGTTTTTAGTGTTTTAAATTTGATTGAAAATAGAAATGATTGAAAAATCAAAGTGAATCAATAAATCCTCACACAGCTGGAACCTCAAGAAACATTAACTCACAAACCCACATTCATTGGAGATGTTTTGGCTCCCAAACATCCCAAAATATGTAAATTGACCAAAAGATGACAATATGACCAACTGACCAAAAATGTGACGTAAATTGAACAAAATGGAACATAAATTGACCAGAAGTGATGCAAGTTGACCTAAAAGTGACACAAATTAACTGAAAATCATGTAAATCAATCTAAAAATGATAGAAATAGATCAAAATGTGACATAAAATGACCAAAAATTACGGAAATTTACCAAAACGTGGCTTAAATTGAACATAAAACTGTTACGGTGAGTGCAGAGGCTCAGGTGCAGGGAAGAGATTACAGACACAAACAACGTTTTAGAATGCTTTTATTTACAACATGAGAAAACAACAACAACTCCAAATACCAGAAGCTAGAAAACGGAACCGGAAGAATATCCAACCTGACCCTACAGGATGGAGAAAGCCCCTCTAGTGGGCTGGAGGAATAATTGCACAAACAAAAGACCAATTACGAAAACCCACGTTTGGTAACACCAAGGCAGGAATCCCAAATAATACATAAAGACAAAAACAGCAGAATCTAATACTAGCAGTAATCCAGATAATAACCCCAGAACAAGAATAACTATTTACAAGACGACAAAGTTAACCAGAGGATACGAACTACGAACAACTGTAAATACTAACACTGATTAAACTGTAGTCTGGTAATGGTCAGGAACAGAGTTCAGAGTGAGGAGGAGACCAGGCTCGACCAGTCCAGGTAAGGATCCTTCCATCAGGTGTGTAGACCAGCAGTGGAACAGCTGGAGCGGAGGAACAGCTGGAGCAGACGAACAGCTGGAGCAGACGAACAGCTGGAGCGGACGAACAGCTGGAGCAGAGGAACAGCTGGAGCAGACGAACAGCTGGAGCAGACGAACAGCTGGAGCAGACGAACAGCTGGAGCAGACGAACAGCTGGAGCGGAGAACAGCTGGAGCAGACGAACAGCTGGAGCAGACGAACAGCTGGAGCAGAGGAACAGCTGGAGCAGAGGAACAGCTGGAGCGGAGGAACAGCTGGAGCGGAGGAACAGCTGGAGCAGACGAACAGCTGGAGCGGAGGAACAGCTGGAGCGGAGGAATTGCTGGAGCGGAGGAATTGCTGGAGCAGACGAACAGCTGGAGCGGAGGAACAGCTGGAGCGGAGGAACAGCTGGAGCGGAGGAACAGCTGGAGCGGAGGAATAGCTGGAGCGGAGAAAGCTGGAGCGGACGAACAGCTGGAGCGGAGGAACAGCTGGAGCGGAGGAACAGCTGGAGCGGAGGAACAGCTGGAGCGGAGGAACAGCTGGAGCAGACGAACAGCTGGAGCAGACGAACAGCTGGAGCAGAGGAACAGCTGGAGCAGAGGAACAGCTGGAGCGGACGAACAGCTGGAGCGGAGGAACAGCTGGAGCAGACGAACAGCTGGAGCAGAGGAACAGCTGGAGCGGAGGAACAGCTGGAGCGGAGGAACAGCTGGAGCGGAGGAATAGCTGGAGCAGAGGAACAGCTGGAGCAGAGGAATAACTGGAGCAGACGAACAGCTGGAGCGGAGGAACAGCTGGAGCAGAGGAACAGCTGGAGCGGAGGAACAGCTGGAGCGGAGGAACAGCTGGAGCAGAGGAATAGCTGGAGCAGACGAACAGCTGGAGCGGAGGAACAGCTGGAGCAGACGAACAGCTGGAGCAGAGGAACAGCTGGAGCAGACGAACAGCTGGAGCAGACGAACAGCTGGAGCGGAGGAACAGCTGGAGCGGAGGAACAGCTGGAGCGGAGGAACAGCTGGAGCAGAGGAACAGCTGGAGCAGACGAACAGCTGGAGCAGACGAACAGCTGGAGCGGAGGAACAGCTGGAGCGGACGAACAGCTGGAGCGGAGGAACAGCTGGAGCGGAGGAACAGCTGGAGCAGAGGAACAGCTGGAGCGGAGGAACAGCTGGAGCGGAGGAACAGCTGGAGCGGAGGAACAGCTGGAGCGGAGGAACAGCTGGAGCAGAGGAACAGCTGGAGCGGAGGAACAGCTGGAGCGGAGGAACAGCTGGAGCAGAGGAACAGCTGGAGCGGAGGAATAGCTGGAGCAGAGGAATAACTGGAGCAGAGGAACAATGCCAAATAATACATCTGCCATCTGGATGCAGAGTGATGAGGGTCTCCTCTCACCAGTGGGATGCTGCTGGTTACCAGACTGACCAGCTGTGCTTTGGAAGGGGAGGAGCTCACAGCGCCACCTGCTGCTCGCTGAGGACAGTAACTGCAGAACGATCCATGACAAAATCTTAATGGAAATTGACCAAAATCTGACAAATTTAACAAAATTTGTCGTAAATTGAACAAAATGGAACATAAATGGACCTTAAAATGATGTAAATCAACCAACAATCATACAAGTCAGTCTAAAAGTGATATAAATAGCCCCAAAAGTGATATAAAATGACCAAAACTAGGTCCAGATATACCAAAAATTACATAAATCAACCAATTTGTGACATAAATCTACCAAAATATGACATAAATTGAACAAAATGGAACATAAATTGACCTAAAAGTGATGTGAATTAACCAAAAATAATGTAAATCAGTTGAAAAATGATAGAAACAGAACAAAATGTGACATAAAATGGCCAAAACTAGACACAATCTGCAAATTTACCAAAACGTGGCATAAATTGAACATAAATTGACCAAAACTGGATTTTAATTGGTCAAATCATGATGGAATTTGACCAAAATCTGACATAAATTGAACAAAATGGAACATAAATAGATCAGAAGTGATGCAAATTGACCTAAAACTGACACAAATCACCTGAAAATAATGTAAATCAGTCTAAAAATGATAGAAATTGATTGAAACGTGATAGAAAACCAAAACCTGACATAGAGTTATGTCAGTCAACCGAATATTGACATAAATTAACCAAAATCTGATTTAAATTGGTCAATCATGATGGAATTTGACCAAAATATGACATAAATTGGGGCTGCACAGTGGGGTGGTGGTTAGCTCCGTCGCCTCACAGCGAGAAGATCCCCGGTTTGTGTCTCAACCTTCCTGCATGGAGTTTCCATGTTCTCCTGGACATGTGTGGCTTTTCTCCAGGTTCTCCAGCTTCTTCCCACAGTCCAGAAACATGCTGAGGTTAACTGGTGATTCTAAATTGTCCATAGGTGTGAATGTGAGTGTGATTGTTTGTCTGTACAGACTGTTACCTGCCCAGGTGTCTCCTGCCTTCACCCTCAGTCAGCTGGGATAGACTCCAGCCCCCCATGACCCTGATGAGGTTTAGACGGTGTATAGAGAATGGATGGATGACATAAACTGACCAAAATATGATGTAAATCGAACAAAATGGAACATAAATGGACCTAAAAGTGACACAAATAAACTGAAAATAATATAAGTTGGTCTAGAAATTATAGAAATAGACGAAAACGTGATATAAAATGACCTAAACAAGGTCCAAATCAACCAAAACATGACATAAATCTACCAAAATATGATGTTAATAGAGCAAAATGGAGAACAAATAGCCCAAAAGTGATGTAAATCATCCATCCATCCATTATCTATACACCGCTTAATCCTCACTAGGGTCGTGGGGGGGGGTGGAGCCTATCTCAGCTGACTCAGGTGAAGGCAGGGGACACCCTAGACAGGTCGCCAGTCTGTCGCAGGGCTACATACAAAGACAAACAATCACTCTCACATTCACACCTACGGGCAATTTAGAATGATCAATTAACCTCAGCATGTTTTTGGACTGTGGGAGGAAGCCGGAGTACCCGGAGAAAACCCACGCATGCACAGGGAGAACATGCAAACTCCATGCAGAAAGATCCCAGGTCTGAGCTGGGACGTGAACCAGGGATCTTCTAGCTGCAAGGCGAAAGTGCTAACCACTACGCCACTGTGCAGCCCTGATGTAAATCAACAGAAGATAATGTAAATTAGATGAAAAATTATATAAATTGACCAAATACTGACATAAATCAACTAAAACGTGCCATAAATCAACTAAAACATGTTAAAACATGTCATAAATCTGCCAAACTATGATGTAAATTGAACATCTGGATCTGGTTTAATAGAAAAACTGGAGGAAAATCTGTTTTCTGGCTTCAGAAAAAGTAGATTTGACAGAAAATATCCTTTAAAGTTGACAGAATAATAATAAAGAACTGCAGCTGAAAACACTGAAACCTTTTTATCATCATCTCTGATTAAAAATCAAATGAATTAAAAAACTAAAAGAGAAAAACTGTAGCTGAAGAGATTCAGATGAACTTTGTCTCCACCTGGTGATTCAATTCGGCAATTACACCCATGGGCTGCACAGTGGCGTAGTGGTTAGCACTTTTGCCTTGCAGCGAGAAGATCCCTGGTTCACGTCCCAGCTCGGACCTGGGATCTTTCTGCATGGAGTTTGCATGTTCTCCCTGTGCATGCGTGGGTTTTCTCCGGGTACTCCGGCTTCCTCCCACAGTCCAAAAACATGCTGAGGTTAATTGATTATTCTAAATTGCCCGTAGGTGTGAATGTGAGAGTGATTGTTTGTCTATATATGTAGCCCTGTGACAGACTGGCGACCTGTCTAGGGTGTCCCCTGCCTTCGCCCGAGTCAGCTGGGATAGGCTCCACCCCCCCCCCGCGACCCTAATGAGGATTAAGCGGTGGATAGATAATGGATGGATGGATAATAATCAATGAAGAGACTTTCTGTATCTTAAACAACATCAGTAGAATACTGATGAATAACTGATTTCATCTGAGGGCTGCTACAGTCCATTTTTATTTTAATTTTAATTTATTTTTTTCTATTTTTTAAATTTTATTTCAATTTTTTGTTTATTTTATTCATATATTTATTTTATTTCTATTTCATTTATTTTATTTGATTTCTATTTTTGTTTTATTTTGTTTCTATTTTATTGTATTTTATTTCGATTTGATTTGATTTCTAATTTAATTATTTTATTTCTATTTTTATTTTATTTCTATTTTATTTTATTTTATTCTATTTCATTTCAAAATTTTATTTTATTCTATTTAGTTTTTATTTTATTTACATTTGATTTTATTGTATTTTATTTCTATTTCATTTATTTTATTAAATTTCTATTTTTGTTTTATTTTATTTCTATTTAATTTTACTTTTATTTTATTCTAATTTATTATGTTTTTATTTTATTTAAATTTTTTCTATTTGTTTATTTTATTTGTATTATATTTTATTTTATTTTTAGGTTGATTCACCTGTTATCACCTGGTAACTGCCAGTCGGACTGTACCAACTCCAGCTGTGGGGGTCAGAGTTTGGTTTAAATATAAAATAATTCATTGATCTTAAACTCTGTGTCTAGATTTTTGTTTTAAATGTGTTACATGTCCTTTCTTTGCTTTAGAACCTGACTGAAATGTTGTTTTTGGTTCTGTTTGGTTTCTATCGGTGTTTCTGTTGATGTGGTTCAACCAGGAAGTGATCTAGATGTTCCTGTCTGGGTTCTTCTTCTTCTGCAGCTTCAGGTCACAACTTTAAAGTTTCTCTCACTAGTTTTGGTCTTTTTCTTTTAGCTTAAATGTAGTGTTTGTTCTGCAGATCTTCTGGAGTTCTCAGAGTTTTATTTTAGTTTCCAGGATTTATTTGAAGCTCAGCAGCAGCTGGACTCCTGGAACCAGAAAAACCTGAAGAACCAGAAGAACCTCAAGAACCTGAGGAGCAGAACCATGGAGAAGATTCTTCACAGAAGCTGCAGGAACCAGAAGAACAAACTCTGGATCACTGAGAGGAACTTTAAAAACCAGAAGAAGAACATGAAGACTTGAAGCTCAGAGATCATATTTTGGCCAGGTCCAGGTGAGTCCAGATGAGGTCCAGGTGAGTCCAGATGAGGTCCAGATGAGGTTCAGGTGAGTCTAGATGAGGTCCAGGTGAGTCCAGATGAGGTCCAGGTGAGTCCAGATGAGGTCCAGATGAGGTTCAGGTGAGTCCAAGTGAGTCCAGATGAGGTTCAGGTGAGTCTAGATGAGGTCCAGGTGAGTCCAGATGAGGTCCAGGTGAGTCCAGATGAGGTCCAGATGAGGTTCAGGTGAGTCCAAGTGAGTCCAGATGAGGTTCAGGTGAGTCTAGATGAGGTCCAGGTGAGTCCAGATGAGGTCCAGGTGAGTCCAGATGAGGTCCAGATGAGGTTCAGGTGAGTCCAAGTGAGTCCAGATGAGGTTCAGGTGAGTCTAGATGAGGTCCAGGTGAGTCCAGATGAGGTCCAGGTGAGTCCAGATGAGGTCCAGATGAGGTTCAGGTGAGTCCAAGTGAGTCTAGATGAGGTCCAGGTGAGTCCAGATGAGGTCCAGGTGAGTCTAGATGAGGTCCAGGTGAGTCCAGATGAGGTCCAGATGAGGTTCAGGTGAGTCCAAGTGAGTCCAGATGAGGTTCAGGTGAGTCTAGATGAGGTCCAGGTGAGTCCAGATGAGGTCCAGGTGAGTCTAGATGAGGTTCAGGTGAGTCCAAGTGAGTCCAGATGGGTCCAGATGAGTCCAGGTGAGTCCTGGTTGGAGGTTTCCCAGAAGGTGAAGAACTGTGAGGACCTCTAGTGGTCAGAACCAGAACTGAGCTCAGCGGGTCATCATGGAGAAGTTTCTGGTTCATCTCCACAGGAAAGAAATGCTGATTAAAAATTAATAATTATAATGTCTGTAAAAAGTCCAAACCTGTGACTAATGTCCACATCAAACATCTAGATTGATGAATAATATTTAATTCTGTTCCAACATGTGTTTGTTTGTGTCTCTGAACAGGTTCAACAGATATCTGAGGTTATTTTCACATTTTAGTTTCACCGTTCCAGTTTTCCATTGTTTGTTTTAGGGTTTTTTGTAACATATTTTTTCATATTTTTACATATTTTTTGTTTGGATTTTTTAACATATTTATCTGTTTAAATTTTTTTCATTTTTTTTAAATATAGTTTTCTAAAAATATTTTTTTAACATATTTTTTCAGCTTTTAAAGACATTCCTTCAAGTTTTTGTACCCTTTTTGTTATAATTTTGACATTTTTTTTCTGTTTTTTAAACAAAGGTTTCAGGTTTTTACATATTTTCCAGGTTTTTAGACATTCTTTTTTTTACACTTTTTTAAAGCTATTTTTTACATATTTTTTCAATTTTTTAACACATAATTTTTCACTTTTTTAAACATATATTTTTTAGTTTTTTTAAACATATTTTCATTTTTTTCTGTTTTTAAAATATTATTATTTTTTTTAGATATTTTCTTCTGTTTTTAAAACAATGTTCTTTTTAAAAAAATATTTTTTCTGTTTTTCAAAAATATATTTTCAAATTTTTTAAATGTATTTTTTCAGGTTTAATATATATACATATCTATACGCATATATATATGCATGTTTTTAATGACTGTTTTAAAACATTCTTTCAGTTATTTTACATTTTTTGTTAATTTTTTTGTACAAATTTTTCCATTTTTTTTTAAAAATAATTTTTTCAGGTTTTTTACATATTTGTTTCTGCTTCTTTTTACATATATTCTCGCAGGGGTTTTTTTAATATATATTTTTGTTTTTTTCCATATTTTTTATTTTTTTAAACATAGTTTTTCATATTTTTTTGACATGTTTTTTCTTTTTTTAAGAAATTGTTTCAGGTTTTGTAAGAAATATTTTTGTTAGTTTTTTAAACATTTTTTCAGTGAGTTTTTTTAAACATAGTTTTTCCATTGTTTATATATTTGTTCATAATTCTTACTTATTTTGTCTGTTTTTAAACAGATTTTTTCTGTTTTTTTAACATATTTTTTCTTTCTTTTATTAAAACATATTTTACATTTTTTTAAAAAAATCTAATTTCCATATTCTTGATGTGTTTTTTTAAACAATTTTTAAACACAATTTTCACTTTTTCAAACATATTTTGAATTTTTTTACATATTCTTTGTTAATTCTTTTTACATAATTTTTCAGGTTTTTTATTTTTTATTTTTTACATATTTTATTATTTTTTTTAATACTTGCTCTCAGTTCTTACATTTTTTCTGTTGCTTCTTTAATATATTTTTTCAACTTTTTACTTAATTGTTTTGTTTTTTAAATATTATTTTTCAGGGTTTTTTTTAAACATATTTTTTATTTATTTGTTTTAGTTTTTTAGCATTTTGTTTGTTTGTTTGTTTACATATTTGTTGTGATTTTTCTGGTTATTATTTATAATTTAAGTAAACAGAACAGTTCAGTAAAATATTTAAAAATGACTTTTAAAATGTTGATTATTATTTTAATGAAGGCATCAGCGAATTATTGAGTTTTAATTTATTCATCTTTATTTGTTATTAGATTAATATTTATGAACCGTTAAACCGGTAGATCTCCTGACTCTCCACTGATCTCCACCGACGCACCGGACGGAGCTCGGAGGAGGCGGGGAGCTGCCGCCGGTGGACCGGGACCGGAGGACGGTACTGATGCTGCGAGACGGGAGCGCGCACGGGAGCCCGCTCGGACGGTGTCGGTATCAGCGGGAGATTAACGGAGCTATTCTGAGGAGGAGGGCCGAGTCCCGGGAGAGGAGGAGGAGGCAGCACCGGGATGTAGGAACCGGAGCACCGACGGACGGTTCGGCAGGTAGGAGGCTCCGGTTAACGGGCAGAACGCTGGACTTACCGGTTACCGGGTTATGTAACGATCCGGAGACTGCAGCTTTAAACTGCTGCTGAGGAAACAAACCGGAGAATCACGGAAACGTCCCGAATACCGGAAAAGATCAGAATATAACCGAATTATTGAAATACAGACAAATCTGTCAGAAAATTAATGATTAATTATGTCCTTAATTAGAATAAAATCAGATTCATGAGTGGTTTTATTTATGGTTTATTTAAGATTTATTTATGGTTTATTTTAAGGTTTATTTATGCTGTAATTTATGGTTTATTTAAGGTTTATTTATGGTTTATTTAAGGTTTATTTATGGCTTATTTAAGGATTATTTATGGTTTATTTAAGGTTTATTTATGGTTTATTTAAGGTTTATTTATGGTTTATTTTAAGGTTTATTTATGCTGTAATTTATGGTTTATTTATGTTCAATTTATGGTTTATTTATGGTTAATTTATGGTTTATTTAAGGTTTAATTTTTGTTTAATTTATGGTTTATTTATGGTTTATTTAAGGTTTAATTTACGGTTTAATTTATGGTTTATTTATCTTTAATTTATGGTTTATTTAAGGTTTAATTTATGGTTTAATTTGTGGTTTATTTATGTTTAATTTATGGTTTATTTAAAGTTCCTTTAAGGTTTATTTATGATTTATCTATGGTTTTATTTATGGTTTATTTATGGTTTAATTTAAGGTTTATTTATGTTTTGTATGATTTCATTCATGGTTTATTTATTCTTTAAATTAAGGTTTTTATATGGGTTAATTTATTATTTAATTTGAAGTTAATTTAAGGTTTATTTTAAGTTTATGGTTTAATTTAAGTTTTATTAGTGGTTTAATTTATCGGTTCATTTATGTTTTCTCATGGTTTAATTTATGGTTTAATTTATGGTTTATTTAAGTTTTATTTATGAGTTAATTTATGTTTTTCATGGTTTAATTTAAGATTTATTTATGGTTAAATTACAGTGTTTCCTCTACATTCATTCAGCAGCAGCGGTCCACCATTCCTAAATCCCAGCCGCCGCTCCTTCCAATTTATTTCTTTTTTTTTGTTATTGTCGTAAATCCTCCACCGCCGCATGTCTCCACCTTCACAGTAGAGTTCTGCACTGTGTCAGGTTCTCACGAGTACTGAGGTAAACTACAGATAATATTTGTCTCAGTATCTACTCTCTGATACGTCGGGTTAATATGACGTTCATGCCTTGAAAGTGACGTCACGTCCAGCATCCAGGCAGCAGGTCAGAGAGTCAGAGGAGTTTCGTCTTGGAAAATAGAGCAGCGACTTACCAGAGAAAAGTTATTAGCTTAAAACAACTCATAATAGATTCTACAAGTTAAACAGACATTCTCTGAATATTGATGTCCAGCTAACGCTACGTAGCATATCGGTAACTTCAGTTAATTAGACCCGGTGCCAACTCAGTGTCGCTAACATGAGTAAACTATTGATAGCATTAAGCTAATAGCTACACTCCATGTATGAATAACTGCTGACTGCATTTTCAGATGAGCTTGTTCAAATATTATTTATTTATTTATTTATTTATTTTTACATTCAGCCATTTTCAACTGGCCATTCAATAAATAGGTTGTGAAGTAAAATCTACAGTAAAGTGTCATTTGTTTACGTTGCCACGGCTCCCAGAGAGCCTGCCGCTGAAAGAAATCCTGGTTGTATTTATGGTTTATCTATGATTTTTTATGAGTTCATTTATGGTTTAAGATTTATTTATGATTTATTTATGTTTTATGTAGTTTTTATTTTAATGTCTAGTGAAGGATGTTAACGCTGTAAAAACCAACGACCAATAAAACACAATTCTGAGGATAAACTGTAGAAATCTAGACAACTAACAGGAATATTTTAGCAGCTTTGGAGCCAAATAATAACAGAAAATCTCTATAAAAATAATATCTCCTGAATATCTGCAGGTTTTTTTTAATTAATTAAAGTATATTTTCTTTCCTTAATTTGAAAGAGACTGAGTTTATTTTTTTGTTTTTTTTAATGTCTGTTTGGGAATATTAACAGAATAATTAAAAACAACTAAATGGCCGATGACATCTCTTATATAGATTTAGATGTAAAATCATATATTTTGAAAATGCATTTTTCACATATTGAGATTTAATATTTTGTGTATTTCAAAATATGGGAAAAACCTGTAAAATTAAAATGAAAAACCTATAAAATTACAGATTTTTTTTACGTCTAAAAATATAATTTTGAGGTATTTGTAATTCTTACCATTTTCAAAAGCTGATTATAAATATAATAAATAAAATAACTTCCACCTGCATTATAATTCTGTCTACAAACTGATGAAATAATCCACTAACTCATGAATACACTGAACATTTTTATCTATCATTAATGACAACAAATATCTGTAAAATATTATGTTTTACTCATTTAAAAACTGTGATATTTTACAGTTAAACACTGTAAAAGAACCAGTTTCGGTCTGATTTTTGAAGCTAAGATGTAAACTACATATTTTACAGTGTTCTGTTGTACTTGCAGTACTTCTAGTAGTACTTCTAGTGGACGGTTTCCTTTCTCTATGTTCTCCTGCAGATCTTTTAATATTTCCAGGATTAATGCTGGACAGATGAAACCAGGAGTAAAGGAGATCAGTTTGGGGAAATGTTTCATCTTCTGTGGTTTTGACCAAACAGGAAGTGGATGTAAATAGAAAGCAGCTGGTGGGAGGAAGTTCAGCTTCAGCAGCTTCATTCTGGAGGTTTTTGGAAGCTCAGATTCCTCCCACACAGTTTGAACTGTTTCAGCACAAACACCGAGAGAACTGCAGAAGAACAAAACAGACATTCAGGCAGAAATAAACCAGAAACATACCAGAAAAAAACAGAAACCAAACAGAAACCAAACAGAAAAAAAACTGAATCCTGAACTGGAAACTGGAGATAAAAATAAAAGCAGCAGCAGGAAGAAGATCATCGATGTTAAAGAGAATTTTAGGTTTATTTTTATATATATATATATATATATATATATATATATATATATATATAGGTAATTACACAGCATCTTATTAATTTGATAATTTTTTCATATATATTTACTGATTCTTCCATCAGAATTTTATTACAACAAATACTACAGAGTTGTAGCATTGCAGTACTATTACTGTGTACCGCTGCTTCACACTCTGCTACAAACCGCTCCAGTGCTGCTGAAGGTCTGAGGAAGCCAACAGAACCACATCATCTGCAAAACGCAGAGACGAGATCCTGAGGTCCCCAAACTGGACACCCTACTCACCCCGACTGATCCCTGAGATCCATGAAGACCACATATAGAATCAGAGACAAGGAGCAGCCCTGGAGGAGTCCAACAGCCACTGGAAACGAGTCTGAGTCTGCCGAGTATGTGGACACAGCTCCCACTTTGGTTGTACAGGGACCCAATGGCTTGTATCAGCGAGCCTGGTACCCCATACTCCCTCAGTTCCCCCCACAGAGCCCCTCAGGGGACATGGACGTAGGCCTTTTCCAGATCCACAAAGCACATGTGAACTAGCAGATCAAACTCCCATGACCCCCTCAGCAGCTCCACCAAGAGTAAAGAGCTGATCCACCGTTCCACGACCAGGATGGAATCCGTATTGCTTCTCCTGAATCTGAAGTTCAACAATCGGTCGGAGCCTCCCTTCCAGCACCCTAGAGTAAACTCTCCCGGAGAGGCTGAGGAGTGTGATACCCTGTAGTTAAAACACACTCTCTGGTCTCCCTTTTTGAAAATGGGAACCACCACCGTGGTCTGCCACCCCACAGGTACCGTACCTGATGTCCACACCACATTGTAGAGACGTGTCAACCAAGACAGTCCAACAATGTCCAGAGCTTTCAGCCTCTCAGGGTGGATCTCGTCCACACCTGGTGCCACCGAGGAGCTTCTTAACTACCTCGGTGACCTCTGCCACGGACGTGGATGAAGATCCCCCCGAGTCTTCAGGCTCTGCCTCCTCCACAGAGGACGTCTTTACCGGGTTCAGGAGTTCCTCAAAGTGTTCTTTCCACCACCCAACACTGTCCCCAGTACAGGTCAACAGTTCTCCACCCCTACTGTAGACTGCCTGAGTAAAGCCCTGCCTCCCCTTCCTGAGGCGCCACACGGTTTCCCAGAACCTCCTTGAGGCCAACCGAAAGTCCTTATCAATAGACTCTCCAAACTCCTCCCACACCCGAGTTTTAGCTTCCACAACTGCTGCAGCTGCAGCCCTTTTGGCCGACCGGTACCTGTCAGCTGCTTCAGGAGACCCTCGAGCAAGCCATGCTTGAAAGGCCTCTTTCTTCATGACGGATTCCCTCACTTTTGGGTTGCCGGGACGACAGGCACCAGTGACCTTCAGACCACCAGCTCCTAACTGCTGCTTCTGCAATGGAGGCTTTGAACATGGACCACTCAGACTCCATGTCCCCAACTTCCCCCAGGATGCAGGAGAAACTCATCCAGAGGTGGGAGTTTAAAACCCCACAGACAGGGTCCTCCACCAGATGTTCCCAGTTCACCTTCACGACATGTTTGGGTTTACCAGGTCTGTCCGGCAGTCTTCCCCACCACCGGATCCAACTCACCACTAGGTGGAGATCAGTTGACAGCTCTGCTCTTCTCTTCACCCAAGTGTCCAAAACATACGGCAGCAGGTCTGATGATACGACTATGAAGTCCATCATGGACCTTTGATCTAAGGTGCTCTGGTACCAGGAACACTTATGAGAACCTTATGCTCCAACATAGTGTTTGTTATTTCCAGTCTATGGCTAGAACAGAAGTCCAATAACAGAACACCACTGGGGTTCAGATCAGGCCGTTCCTCCCAGTCTCCTCCTCCAGGTTTCTCCATCGTTGCCCACGTGAGCATTGAAGTCCTCCAGGAGAACTATGGAGTCTCCAGGTGGTCCCCCTTCCAGGAACCACCCAGAGACTCCAAGGAGGCCGAATACTCTGAGCTGCTGTTTGGTGCATAAGAACAGACAACAGTCAGAGACACTCAAACCTTCCACCGTGATAAGGTGGCGATTCATCGGGGGGTCCTTTTTCTTTCTTTCCTTCTTTCTTTTTTCTTTCAGCTGCACTGTTTCTGTGGATTCTAACGTTCTTCTTTTTTTCTTTCTTTTTCTTGCTGCTGCAGTCGTCTGGTTTCCTATTGAGATGTTCCAGTAGAACCAGTGGAACCAGTGGAACCAGTAGAACCAGTGGAACCAGTGGAACCAGTGATCAGGTTGATGCTGATGAAACTGATCTGTTCAGGTAAGAAGTTCTAGAATCTGTAGATTCTTCCAGCAGAATTACCTCAGTCTGTTACATTAAATTAAATCAAGGATAGTTATTGTTGTTGCGTTTCTACAACCAAACTTTGTTGACACTTTTAAAAAGCAACACAGTAAAACAAACAACTACAAACAGCTTTATTAAAACAAGTATTGAAAAAACCAAGCAATTAAAAATAAAAACAAGTGTTTAAAAATACAAACAAGTGTTGAGGACCAGGACCCTACCAGATGTTGGACCTCCTGTTGGACCAGGTCTCTCTTGGTTCTGTCTGTTTTTTCTCTCAGTCTGGTGGTTTCTTCATGAGTGAACATTCCTTTAGCTTCTACTTCCTGTTGTTTGTGGTGGTTTGTCAGTAAAGGAGTGAGTAGAAGCATAAGCTCGTAGGTCCTGGTCTCATCTTATTTGTCTCTGAGGAGTTTTCAAACTGAGGCTTTAAATGTTTCTGAGTCCAGCTGGACCTGAAGAATCTCCTCAGAGCTTTTCTCTCATGGTTTATTCATGGAGGACCTGAGAGGACCTAATTATAGATCAGAGCGGCTCAGTCAGGGGGTGTTCTTAGAGGACATCGCTATGAAAGACGTCCTCTAAGAACACCCCCTGACTGAGCAGTGTGTCCGTCTGTCCGTCTGTCTGTCCGTCTGTCCATCCGTCTATCTGTCTGTCCATCCGTCTGTTCGTCTGTCCATCCATCTGTCCGTCTGTCTGTCTGTCCATCCGTCTGTCCGTCTATCTGTCTGTCCATCCGTCTGTCCGTCTGTCTGTCTGTCCATCCGTCTGTCCGTCTGTCTGTCCGTCCGTCTGTCTGTCTGTCTTGTGTCTGTCTGTCCGTCCGTCCGTCTGTCCGTCCGTCAAATGTGGTTTTTATTAAAAATTGGAAAAAATTGGTTCAAAATGACAAAAGATGTTCAAAATTACACAGAATTGTCCCAAATGTATTAAAATTTGTATGAAACATGACAACAGCCTTCCAAAATGACTCAATATTTGCCCAAATTACTCCGAAAATGTTCTAAAGGACCTGAAATTTTGTCCAAAATGACTCAAATTGTCCAGAATTTGTCAAATCTGGATTTTCTTCAGACTGAGACACCAGGATGGATGTAAAACTTATCTGGGGTCAGTTTGTACCAGAACTCAGATGTCTTTTTCCTCCTAAATGTCATGATTCTATCTACTGGACTGATGAAGTTCTGAAAAAAATCCACGAAAAAGTGATAAATCTGGACCCACCTCTATGGACTTCAAGGACCTGGAATGTCCTAAGTAAGACTAAACTTAAAGACAGTTGTCAATAGGTCTACTCTAGAACTTTCTCCAGGGGACGTTCTCCTCTATGGACTTCAAGGACCTGGAACTCTGGAAATATTCCCAGTCTGAAGGTAGAACTCTGATCATTGATAAAGTTGCTGGAGATAAAGAACCGGATGTTCTGAGGAGGTTCTGGGGGACTTTAGGAAGGTTCTGTGGCTGTTTGCTTCGGTCTGAACATGAAACAGAGAAAGGATTTGTCTGTTTTGTGTCTGAGAAGAAGCAGAAATCATGGAGATGGAATCCAGAAGTCAGTGATTAGTTCTGGACCAACACATCAGAACCAACAGATCGGTGGAAATGAGCTTCTCAGATTCTCAGTCACAGCTGGATTTACAGCTGGACTCATCTGCAGCGTTTATCGACCAATCAGAGCGGGATTCACTGTGAATTTGGTTCCTGGCTCAGAATCCTGCTGAGAGTGATTCAGGTCTGAACAGCAATCTTCATTTCTAGTCATCATTTATTAATGTTCATATGAGTGTGGAGACAGAACAACAACAAACAATAACAATAAACAAAACAACAAAAAAACTAACTATAACAATAACAACCACAACAGTGTAGTTGTTGTTTGTTACGACAGCAATAACTCCAACAATAACAATACAAATAACAATAACAATGGTAACAACACACAACAAAAATAACAATAATAAAAACAATAACAACAACATCAGTACCAATGACAACAACAATAACAAGAATAACAACAACAATGACAGCAATAATATCAATAACAACAATACTAATAACAACAACAACAACAATAAAAACAACAGTAATAATAACACCTCTAACAATAACAACAACAACAAGTATAACAACACCAATAACAACACAATTCTTAATTTCCCCTGGAGACAAATGAGGTTTTTCTGAATATGAATAGCAATAACAACAACAATAAAGCCGTGTGTCCACTAGATGCGATTTTCCCACACAGCAACACACCGCACCTGAAAATCACACGGGCGGTCACTAGCGGACCACAACATGGTCACATGACAGCTCTGGACCAACAGCAGGCCGCTACGTGGTCACGTGACCGAGCTTTCAGATTGACGGTCCGGCAGATGAGTCGGATAAACACAGCGGCTCTGCCGTAAACTTTCCCTTTTATTTTGAAAACACTTCAGTGAAAAGTATTTCTGAAAGCATTTGAGGCGAGAAATAATCTGCAGCAGCTGAATGTAGAGGCCATGATGCAGACATAGATAGACCCAGTCCATAGGTCCAGAACTGGCTGATAAATGGTTTAATTCTGGTGATTTTCTGTCTGACTGTTGGTCAGTTGAGTCATTCGTGGCTTCAGTGGTCCTGAACAGTTCACAATCTTTAGTTTAAGAATGTTTTTGGAATAAATGGTTTATATTTGGCCCATTTCTAAATGAGACGTCCAGAATGAAGTGATTCTGATTGAAGGTCAGGATCTGAAGCTCAGGTTTGGCTGATTTTCCTGCTGGAAGATGCAGCTGTTCTTTGTGTTTTTAGCTTCTGGCTGATTGGAGTCAGCTGAGGAAAAATATCCAGTTTTTATCAAATGTGGTCAAAGAAAATGTTTCATTCGTGGCTCATTCGAGTGGATTTAAGTCATTTTGATCAAATATAACCAAGTTAGTGTCAGATTTGGTTCATTTTTCCACATGATTACCTCCTCAGAGAGTTCAGACCCTCTGGTTCCTTCTGCTTCCAGTTCCTTTCTGATAAATGCTTTTATTCTGGGATGTAAGTCTAGAGAACCTCCTGGAGTTCCTCCTCAGCCTCACCTTCCTCTCAAAGTGACTTTGCTGCTGCTGGACGTTGGTTTGGTATTGAGGAGGCTGTAACTCATAATGACAGCTGTCAGACGGAATCAGAGCGGCGCTTTGATGCTCGTCTATAATGTATGCAGCCGATGTACGAAGAGAGTCGCTGCATTCATCAGAAATCAGACTGTGCAGAGTCTGATACATAGAAATATACAGACACATGTTCTCCCATATACAAAAGACATAGATTAATCTACTGTCTATATATTAATATACTGTATATATAGGATGTACACTACCAGTCCAAAGTGTGGACACACCTTCTCATTTAATCTTTATTTTCATGACTATTTCCATTGCAGATTCTCACTGAAGGCATCAAACTATGAATGAACACAGATGGAATTATGGAGGAAATAAGCCAGAACAAGTTTTATGTTTTAGATTCTCTGATTACTGCTTTGCACACTCTTGGTATTCTCTGGATGAGCTTCAGATTTAATTTACGGTGTGTTGTAGCACAGTCCAGTGTTACCATTGAAGCAGTGAATGACCTCCAGTCAGCTGAAGGTCCAGGAATCGACTCTTCCCATCTTCTACATGCTGAACGAGGACGTTGAAGCTGCGAACGGTGAACTTTAGTGGCAAGCTGTCGGAGAGAATCAGCTCTTCAGATGTTTCATTATAAATGATCAGAAACCATCCCAGACATCAGAGTGACCAGAAGATACCACTGGAACAGTAGATGGTTCTGACCTGGACCCTTCATTATCTCTGAGGAGAACATCAGAAAATTTCTTCTGATGAACTAAAACAACAAATTTAAATTTACTTTATTGAAGATTCAGCTCCACAGCAGAAACTCAGTGAAGTGGAGTCCAGGTGTGATTCCAGTCAGTACAACTGATGAACATGGTTCTAAATGAGCTGAGAACAGCAGAACCTTCTCAGTCCTGGACCTATGGACTGTGTCTATCTATGTCTGCATCATGGATCAACATGGAAAAGAACTGCAGACTCTGAAAAATGACATGTTTAAAATTACCTAAAATTAGTCCAGAATTACCAAAGATCTGTCCAAAATGACTCAAAACATGTTCCACAGTGACTGAAAACGTGTCAAAAAAAAGGAATAATGGTCCAGAATGATTCAAAACATTCCCCAGGTGACCTAAAATTAGACTAAAATGACTCAATATTTGCCCAAAAATCCAACTGAGAGACAAAGATGGAAAAGGATCCAGGAAGATTCAGCACTAATCAGGTGGTCTAGAAGGAGTCATAGTACCACTAATCAGGAGGTCTAGAAGGAGTCATAGTACACTAATCAGGAGGTCTAGGAGTCATGGTTCCACTAATCAGGAGGTCTAGAAGGAGTCATAGTCCCACTAATCAGGAGGTCTAGAAGGAGTCATAGTACCACTAATCAGGAGGTCTAGAAGGAGCCACAGTACCACTAATCAGGAGGTCTAGAAGTCATGGTTCCACTAATCAGGAGGTATAGAAGGAGTCATGGTACCACTAATCGGGAGGTCTAGAAGGAGTCATAGTACCACTAATCAGGAGGTCTAGAAGGAGTCATAGTCCCACTAATCAGGAGGTCTAGAAGGAGTCATAGTACCACTAATCAGGAGGTCTAGAAGGAGTCATAGTACCACTAATCAGGAGGTGTAGAAGTCATGGTTCCACTAATCAGGAGGTATAGAAGGAGTCATAGTACCACTAATCAGGAGGTCTAGGTGAGTCACAGTACCACTAATCAGGAGGTCTAGAAGTCATGGTTCCACTAATCAGGAGGTCTAGTAGGAGTCATAGTTCCGCTAATCAGGAGGTCTAGAAGGAGTCATAGTTCCACTAATCAGGAGGTCTGGGAGTCATAGTACCACTAATCAGAGCTCCTAAAATGACTCCACAGACAGTGAACTACTTTCTCCATCCAGCTGTAAAAACAGACGGCAGCTGCTTCAGACTTGGTTCAGGGGTTCTCCATGGAAGCCAGAGTTAGTGTGAAGCTCAGACAGTGTGAAGGAACCTTCAGAACATCAACCTCTATGGAGGGAGGACCAGAACTAAACCTGGTTGCTGCTCAGAACTAAACTTCCAGATGAAAGTTTGCTGAAGAACATGAGAAGAAGCCTGATGGATGTTGGAGAACATTCTGTGGTCAGATGAAGATCAATGAGTTGGGCTCAGATGGAGTCCAGATGTTTGGTGAGAACCTGACCAGGACTACCACAGTGGATGCAGAGTCCTAACAGTGACGCATGGAGGTGGAAGTATGATGATCTGGGGCTGTATTTTGAAGACATTTCTAGATGCATCATGAATCCAACAGAACATCTTTGCTGTCTTTTAGAGCAGAGATTTAGTTTAGTTTCACAGAATCAGATTAAATGAGACGCAGAAGAATGTTTTGTAATGTTGAAGGACTTCTAGGTTTTCTAATGTCCCTTCGTTCATTTACACCTTTTTTTTCTAACTGGATATCAGATGAATATTTTTACACCCTGAGGCTCACGTGCAAACTGAAAAAATAAAAGATAAAGTGTTTCCAGGCTGCTTCCTGTGCAGCTGAGTCCATCCCTCAGGGTTTAAACACCATCAGCTCCATACAGCCTCCTCCAGCTCTGGTTCTATTATGGTCTGTCTGAAGCCACTCTGAGGTGAGGATGATAGAATTCAAACAGTCTCAAAAGAAGGGAATTTCCTCGTCTGTGATGAAACAAAGCAGGTTTTAAAGTTGTGTTTTCTGTTAAATATCACCACAATGACACCATTTATCAGCCAGAACCTGTAAAAACATCTTCCTGATGGAACTAATTATGTCTGATTCTGTCAGGAAAAATGATCTGAACATCACAGTGTTTAATCCAAACCACGTTATTTTACAGGTTTCATTAAAAAACCCATGAAAACACAACGTCTACACCGGTTAGATTCTATAAAAAGTATAAGTTCAACTCAGCAAAATCATGAAGCCATCAGTGGCTGAGCTGAGAATTTATTAAAGAAAATGAACTGGAACTTAAAGCTTCCATGAATAAATCATCAGAAGCTCATCTCAGCCACCTGCACTTTAATAGTTTCTGTCATTTGTCTCTTAAGTCAGTCTTCACAAACTGATTTTTAACTTCAGTTGAGCAGAAAACCCTCAAATAAACCTGCTTTACTTACAGCAAACCACAACACAACCAACACACAACGTTGAGCTGACATGAGAGGATGGAGACAACAGACCAAATCCAGAGTTAAACCTGAAGTTATCTCGTTAACTTTAGGTCCAGACCTCCAGGAATCCTAATAAACCCCTCTGATCTCCAGCCTGCTGCAGAGAACCAACTAATCCACATGTTGACTTTATCTGAAGCATCAGCCTCCAAAGCAACCAGTCAAAGCAGCGTTTCTATAAAAAATGCAGCTCAAACACACAGGACATCTAACGAACAGCAAACAAAGCCCTAAAAGAGAACAAACAGCTGCCATAAACTGATCAAACCATCCTGGACAAGCCTCAGTAGTCACAAAAAAAACAAAAACACACAAAAAAATACCTTGCAAAAAACTTCACAAAACCTTAAAAAACTTCACAGAACCTTAAAAAAAACTGAGGTTCAATGTTCCTCTGAGGTTAAATGTTCCTCTGAGGTTAAACGTTCCTCTGAGCAGTCCTGTATATTAAATTCAGTGACTTCTGGCTGCTTCCGTCCTGCAGTGAGCTCCAACCAGAGCCATGGGGAGTTCCCAGACTGCCGGAGCCAGAGGGAGTCTGGAGAGGAGGCGTCGCTGCTGGTGTCTCCTCTGGTGGTGGCCGGCATCGTTATAGGCCTCGTCCTCTTCCTGTCCTGCATCACCATCATCGTCGGCAGCCTGAGGAAGGACAGTCGCCTCCGAAACCCTCAGCTTAGAGCCAGCTACGGTCAGTACATCCTCTGATCCATATACTGATCAATAATAAATAATCAAGTAATCAAAAATCAATAATAATCAATGACACACTGGCTAGCTAATGATCAGTGATGAGGTGACAAACAGGAAGTGATGTCGCCTGATGGATCTGGACCACTAATCAGGAGGTCTAGCAGGAGTCATAGTACCACTAATCAGGAGGTCTAGCAGGAGTCATAGTACCACTAGTCAGGAGGTCTAGAAGGAGTCATAGTACCACTAATCAGGAGGTCTAGAAGGAGTCATAGTACCACTAATCAGAACTGCAATGGTCGTTCTTCTAGGCACTTTGCCAGTAAAGTTTGCTGAAGAACATGAGAAGAAGCCTGATGGATGTTGGAGAATATTCTTTGGTCAGATGAAGATCAATGAGTTGGGCTCAGATGGAGTCCAGATGTTTGGTGAGAACCTGACCAGGACTACCACAGTGGATGCATGGTCCTGAGAGTGAAGCATGGAGGTGTTAGTGATCTGGTTTAATGTGTCTTCATCAGTTGGACAACTACAGTCATTATAACATCAAGTCACTTTGAAATGAGAAAAACTTGGAATCTTTCAGAGATATTTAGAGAATTTATATTCAATATTTGTTATGCTGAAGCTACAGTTTGAGAACACCCACATCTTCATGAACACATAATTTGCTTTTAAAGTGTTTCCCAGGTTTTCCAGGAAAATGAAGATATTTGAAGGCACTAAAATAAAAGTGAAAGTTGATTTCAGGGATTTCAATGGTTGAACAGATGAAACTAATCCCATCGTTTACTTGATGGTCCTGTGAAGCTCTGAAGGAACGTTCATCAGCTGGACTGAGCAGAGAAAGCTGAGATCCTTCACCCTGATTATTGTCATGTTCTTTCCAGGACCAGATGGTCTTTCCTTCGGAGGTTCTGCAGGAGAACTGAGGTCCAGCTGCCTGGAGGACTTTCCTTCTGGTTTAGACTTTGACTCTTACAGAGAGACTCTGTCCCAGATCAACACCCTGTATCTAGACTCACCTCCACGGTAGGAACCGTCCTGTTCAACACAGTAAGGGTTGATGATGAGGTCTTTGGTGTTCAGGCTCCAAACTTTATTAATCCTGAATGAAACTCTCTAAAACTTTATTTATCCTGAACGAAACTGTTTAAAACGTTATTAATCCTGAACAAAACTCTTTAAAACTTCACTAATCCTGAAGAACTTCGTCTTGGGCTAGAGGACTTATATATGGATCCCATCATCCAGGTGAGCTACAGGAATGCCCAAACCAGTCCAACACCAGGTGAAATAAGTCTAAAACCAGCAAAGGCCAAGTTCAGAACTAGATTAAATCCATGTCGAACTCAATCCAAACCCAATCCAGTCTAAGTCGAAGTCTATGGCCAGTCTAAAACCAATCCAAAACAGACTAAAGTTTAAAAGCAAGCAAAGATGTAGTCTTAAATGAACCTAAAACCAAGACCAGGTCCAAAAACTAGTCCAAAAATAATAAACCAGTCTAAAACCAAGTCTAAAAACAAATGCAAAAGCTGTCAAAAACTAGTTAAACCCTTTGAAAACCAGTCTCCAAACCAAGACCAAAACCAGTTCAAAACTAGTCTCCAAACCAAGTGCAAAACCAGTCTAAATCCAACTCTACAACCAGTTTAAAACCAGTCTTAACTTTTTAAAACCAGTAAAAAGGTAGTTCTACATGAGCCTTAAATGAAGACAAAGACCAAAACCAAGTCTAAAACTAGTCAGAAAACAGAAAACAGCCATAAACTAGTTGCAAATCAGTCTAAAACCAAGTTTACAACTGGTTTAAAACCAGTCTTAATGTATTAAAACCAGTGAGTCCAAAGCAAGTCTAAAACTAGTCAGAAGCCAGTTTAAAATCACATTTAAAACCAGTCTAAAACTAAATGCAACAGCCAGTTTAAAACCTCTCAAAAACCATCCAAAAACTGTCTAAAATTAGTCAGAAACCAGTCTTAAAACAGTCTAAAACCAGCCAAAAACTAGTCCAAACTGTCTAAAACCAAGACTAAGACCAGTCTGAGTGTAGGTCTAACACTGATCTAGAACCTGTCCAAAACCAGTCAAAACTGTGGTTTAGAACCTGTTCACCACTAGTCCAAACTAGTCTGAAACCAAAAATAAGAACAGTCAAAATGTAAATCTAAGATAAATCTAGAATCAATCCAAAACCAGTCTAAACTCTAGTCCAGACTAGTCTAAAACCCAGTTAAACAATTCTAAAACCAGTCTGCTTCAGCATTTGAAGAACTGCTTTTAAACAGAGAAGCCATGAAATGAAATCTGGAGTAAAGTTCCTCCAGTTCCTTCAGAAGCTTCGTTCTCCAGTCCGACCTGCTTATGATTCATTTATTAGAAACGTTCCTGAACAAATCAGTGCAGAGTTAAAGAGCCTTTAAAAGTCAGACTCCTGCTGGTTTAAATGTCAGCAGCTTTAATAATTCACTCAGATCCTCCTGCACAGCTTCAGGTTTCACCAAGACCAGTCCTTTTTTCAGTCTTTCTGTTATTCAAGACGTTCCTTCAGCTCTGACTGCTGATGGGGAGTTGGAGGAGTTTAATCCCACCTTAAATCACCTGCTTCCTGGTTCGTTAATGATCTAAAACTAAAAAAAAGGTGTCAATGTGGTGAAACTACCTGCTGAGGAAGATCAGGACTCAATTATTTATCAGGAGTTTAAACCACAACATATAAATCTGGACTGAAAACTTCAGATTAGTCATATGGAAATAAAACAAAAATATAGTGTGCAAAAATTTAAAAAGTAAAAACATAAGACATATAGAGCAATTTTTAAAATTTCAAATGCAGAAAAATACAAAATGGGAGGAAAATATGCAATATAAAACATTTATAGTATGCAAAAATGTAAAAAGAAATGTATGAAATATATAGTCTGCAAAAATGTTAAAAACTATTTTTAAAAAAGGTAAAAAAGAATGCAGTGTTAAAAACAGTTTTGTTTTTTTAAAAAGGAATGTAGAAAATATAAAGATTGCAAAATATGAGATAAGTGATGAAAAAAATTTAAATGGGAAAAAATGTAAAGAAAATTATGTAAAACAAATAGTTTTTAAAAAATATAAAAAGGATGTAAAAATATACAGTGTGCAAAAATGAAAAGTCTCTATATTGTAAGAAATATATAAAAAAGTTCAAATATAGTATGTAGACAGAGTGCAAAATGGGAAGAAAATATGCAATTTGAAACATTTATAGTACGCAGAAATGTAAAACGAAATATAATTTAAAATATACAGTCTGCAAAAATGTTTTAAAAAATTTAAAAAGATAAAAACATTAAGTGTTAAAAAATATATTTATTTTAAAAATGGGATGTAGAAAATATACGGAGCACAAAATGCAAGATAAAAGTAAAACAAGTACATTTTTTTTTAAAAAACTGTCAAAAAGTAGAAAAATACAGTGTGCAAAAATGAAAAAAATGTATATAGTGCAGATATATATATTTTAAAAAACAAATATGTGCACTGTTTTGTGCTCTGTATATTTTTGTACATTCCATATATATATATATATATATATATATATATATATATATATATATATATATATATATATATATATATATATATATACATATATATATATATATATAAATAAAAAATAAACACTGAATATTTTAAGCTTTTTATTTCCATTTTTGCACACTGTATATTTTACATTATATTTCTTTTTACATTACATCATGTTTAAAAAATAATAATGTCAATCATTCAGTATGTCAGAAGGACTTATGGAAGAATGACTGTATATCTAAAAATATCAGCATAAGATCAGGAGTAGACATACACATATAGACAGATATTATAAATATATTTCTCTGTCCTACATGAGGCTGAATCTGCTGCATGTGTTGGTCTCAGGTTTAATCTGCTGCTGTAGTTCAGGTAGATCTATCACTTGGAGGGAAACACCTGGAACCTGCTCTTTACCTGAAGCTCAGCCTGAATGTGGGTCAAAGACCTGCAGATTCAGCTGGAACCAGATTTATGAATCTGAGAAAGATTTATAATAAACACTTAGAGACAGGAAACAAGAAAACAGCAATAAAAATACAGGATTAAAGGAGCTCAGAGCCTCAGAGGTCTGGACCAAACAACAACCAACACACACATTTCTATACCTGCAGACCCACAAAACACTTCAAACACACTTTGTTTACCATAAAGCTGTAGGCTGACGTCTGACAGCCAATCAGCTGCAGGGAGCCGAGTCATGTGACCCTGATATTTATGTATTTAGTCACAGATGGTGGAGGGAAACTCAGATCAACAGATCACCTGCTGAGACTGTGAACGCCACACTTCCGACACACAACCACACACACACACACACACACACACACACACACACACACACACACACACACACACACACACACACACACACACACACACACACTCACACACACACACACACACACGTGCACACAGTCTGAGACAAAAACTCACACTGATGAATCAGCAGCTCACCTGTGGAGACTGAAAGCTTCTGTTTCCTCCCAGGGAGAC
The DNA here is from genome assembly GCA_027123335.1 of Amphiprion clarkii. Taxonomy (NCBI): domain Eukaryota; kingdom Metazoa; phylum Chordata; class Actinopteri; family Pomacentridae; genus Amphiprion; species Amphiprion clarkii. The sequence goes on along the minus strand of CM049582.1, from coordinate 583,716 downwards.
ACACACACACACACACACACACACACACACACACACACACACACACACACACACACACACACAACACACACACACACACACTGACCATATGCTTCCCTCTTTGTCTGTTTTGTGTTTCTGAAAGCGTCACAACCATCTGATGAACTGCAGCCAGAGGTCCTCCTTCACTGATCTCAGTCACATGACTTACATCTCTATCTGATCAATAACTGATCATTACTGATTAATAACTGATCAAAAACTGATCAATAACTGATCAGTAACAGGACTCATGACATGAAGCACGGTGGTGGCAGCATCATGAATGAAGCACGGTGGTGGCAGCATCATGAATGAAGCATGGTGGTGGCAGCATCATGATATGAAGCATGGTGGTGGCAGCATCATGATGTGAAGCACGGTGGTGGCAGCATCATGATGTGAAGCACGGTGGTGGCAGCATCATGATGTGAAGCACGGTGGTGGCAGCATCATGATGTGAAGCACGGTGGTGGCAGCATCATGATGTGAAGCACGGTGGTGGCAGCATCATGATGTGAAGCATGGTGGTGGCAGCATCATGATGTGAAGCATGGTGGTGGCAGCATCATGATGTGAAGCACGGTGGTGGCAGCATCATGATATTCCTCAGCAGCCGGTCCTGGAAGGCTTGTACCGGTAGAGGGTAAATGAATGCAGCCGAGTGTAGAGAAATCCTGGAGCAGTCAAAGATCCTTAGAGACGTTTGAAGACAATAAGGTGGAAGTTCTGGAGGAGTCAAAGTCCAGACCTCCATCCAGCTGAGAATTAGAAAGGTTCTTTTGTTCAGGATCCCTGAGGAACCCGGCAGAGTTTAACAGTTTATACAGAAGAATGTTCAGACTGATGGAGACCAACAGGACCAGAAGGTTCATCTACTGACTGGAAGGAGGAGAGCGCTGATGGAACCACTGGTTTTAAATGAATTCATTGGCGTTATTTTATAGAAATCAGTTTTAACTTTGACCTCCAGTAGATCATTGTTTTAAAGCCAGATTAACCGTCGCTGCTTCAGGGTTTAAACCTCCAGGATTAAACGGTTTCTGAAGCCTCAGCTGTGGTTCTGAAGGAAGCAGCAGCAGTTGTGTAACTCTCAGCTCTCAGGGGAGATAAATTATTTTCAGCAAACATTCTGAGGACATCAGAACACGTTCATTATCCAGCCTGAGGGGTTTCAGAAGAACAAGAAGCTCCTCAGAGGATTCACAGTTTGTTCAAACACCTCAGACACACTGAGCGGCTGCAGTTCACACCTCAGCAGGAAATAGTCAGCTCTGAGGAACATCTGAAACCATCATCAGACCACAGCAGGACTTAAAACAGATGCAGGGTTGTTTAAATCTGCAGAAAATCAAACTGAAACAGCCAATAAAAAAGCAGCCTGATCAGATGATCAACACAGGTCATCAAGTAAACGCCAAGGAAGGAAGGAAGGAACGAAATAAGGAAGGAAGGAAGGAACAAACACAAATAAATAAGTAAAACAAACAAACAAAAATAAACAAAGACAAAATAAACTAAATAGCTGTTTGTTTGTGAGTCCTGATAATTAATGATTGTTTGATGCTGATAAATGATCACATATAAACTCTCCATATGTTGATGTTTATATTTGTATAATTCTTTATGATGCTTATTATATTAGGTTATTACTGTATTATTATATTTATTAACTGGCTTATTATATTATTATATTAAGTTATTACTATATTATGATATATATTAACAGGCTTATTATATTTTTATATCAGGTTCATTATTATGACATCTTTTGAACCAGTTAATTATAATCTTCTGTATATTTTCTGTATTACCCGTGAACCTCTGCTATGCTGTGTTATGTAAAACCTACTTCCTGTGTTCTCTCTGTTCTCTGTAGTTATGACGAGTGTGTCGGTCCTGGTTCCCCTCAGATCTACCTTCCTACCGATGACCCGCCTCCCTACTCCCTATTGGACCCCTGTCATGAGGCGTCGGAGCAGGAGGTGGAGCTTCCTTGTGACTCTGGTCTGGACCCGCCCCCTTGCTGTGGTCAGAGCTCAGCCGGCGCCGCCTGGTTCTCCCCGACCCGCCACCCTCCGGACCACATCTCCTCCATCTCCTTCCCGCTGGAGGCGGCGCCGCCGTACGAGGCGGTGCTGCAGGGACCGCCCCTCTCCCTGGGGCCATGTGACCTTTATAAACACCAATCAGAGAGGAGGGACGACGGCCAGCAGCTGCCAGCCAATCACATCCTGTAGAACGTTAACGGGCTTCCCCCAGCTGTGACGCCAGACAGACGCTGATGAACGAACCGTCCTCAGCTTCTTACTGTTCACCACCGCTGGTTCTGGACAGACTTCTAACTGTCTGAAGAGCTCCGACCTCCAGACACAAACTTCCTGCTTCCTGTCGCCTGGTTCAGCCACGTTCTGACTGATACTGTTTACTGTGTTAGAACTGATCTGAGGTCTGAGTTCAGGTGTTCATCATGGTGGAGATCACAGAGTCCGAAAGAGGATTGAGAGCATCGCAGGGTTTAGTTGACCTCAGAGAAACCAGGTTTACGTCTCTGGTAGATGATCTGTGGTTAGAAGAACTGAACTACCTGAAACCATCCTGAGGCCTGAACTATGACGTCCCTTCAACACATCCAGTGTTTCTTTATCTGACTTCACTAAAGCCGAACAGCTAAACCAACCAATCAGACAGATCAGGTTTCTGAATGAAGCTCATTTAACATAAAAAGATGTGATGGATTCAGGTGTAGAAACGTATACTTCCTCCTAAACCAAACAGTTGAGCTGCTTCCATGCAGGTTTCTTCCTTCTTCTTCCATTTAATGATCATCAGACAGCTTTAAACTTTAACCTGGATCAACGCTGGCTGTTTTATCTGGAAGGTTTTCAACATATTGAGCTAAAATTTAACAGATATCTTCATAAATATCAATATTTTATGCTGTAAAAATATCAGGCAAATCAGTTGACAGTTTGATGATTTAAGGTGGAATGGCACAACAAACTTAACCTTGTTGGGATGGCGTGATCTTTATGCTCTCAGCTGATGGTTGGAAACAGAAAGAACAGAAAGAAACACTGCTCAAACCAATGAGTAGAGTCCTAGTTTTAGCTTCCAACAGCCGTATGAAGCCATATGGAACACTGGAATAGCTTTAAATCTCTACAGCCACAGTGGAGGCGTAGTCCTGACAGTGAACACCTCCGTAAATCCAGTTGGTCTGGACCAGAGCAACACTTCAGGTTTTACTTGTGATTTATTGGACTAGCTTTGCTAATTCCAACGTCGCCAACTTCACATCCTGCTTTGTAGTTCAGGTCTCGTTCAGGGGAAAGAATCGTCCGCTATCCGGGTCGGTTTGTTTGTTACGTCCTTTAATAAACGTGACGGAGGACGTTGTTCAGTATCTGTAGCATGTGATCACCAGACTGACGGAGGTTCTGACGGTGGTGACTCTTCCTACCAAGGGCTCTGGTTTTCTCCCAGCAGCATCATGTAGCTCTGAGCCTGAAGGGGCCGAACCGATGCAACCGACAACAAGCACTAAACTGTAGAAAACTCTCACATTGTTCACTCAGACATCTTCTGCCTTCATTCACACTGAAAGAATTAACGTCACAGATGTTTAATCGTCATATAAAAGATAAATATTCCTGAGTGTCACCTGATTAAAACTGCATCTCCTCTGAATTACTGCAGTATTTAGAGTATTTCTTCTTCTGAACGATCAAGAACAAACACTTCCCAAAATAGAAACTGATCCAAAGATATTCTGTTGGGTTCAGGTCAGGACTGTCCAGGTGCAGAAGCTCTGGTGTGATGTTGTTCTCTGGATGTTCTCCTGCTAGAATATTCCTCTTCTTCATCTGGTCAGCCAGGATTCTGGTTCATCCTCAGACCTTCATCTAGAAATGTCATCAGCACCTTCTGACCTCATACAGCTCCATATCATGACACTTCCACCTCCATGCTTCACTGTCAGGACTATGCATCCACTGTGGTAGTCCTGGTCAGGTTCTCATCAAATATGTGGACTCCATCTGAGCCCATCTGACCACAGAATGTTCTCCAACATCCATCAGGCTTCTTCTCATGTTCTTCAGCAAACTATCATCTGGAAGTTTAGTTCTGAGCAGCAACCAGGTTTAGTTCTGGTCCTCCGTCCATAGAGGTTGATGTTCTGAAGGTTCCTTCACACTGTCTGAGCTTCACACTAACTCTGGCTTCCATTGAGAACCCCTGAACCAAGTCTGAAGCAGCTGCCGTCTGTTTTTACAGCTGGATGGAGAAAGTAGTTCACTGTGGAGTCATTTTAGGAGCTCTGATTAGTGGTACTATGACTCCTTCTAGACCTCCTGATTAGTGGTACTATGACTCCTTCTAGACCTGATTAGTGGTACGATGACTCCTTCTAGACCTCCTGATTAGTGGTACTATGACTCCTTCTAGACCTGATTAGTGGTACGATGACTCCTTCTAGACCTCCTGATTAGTGGTACTGTGACTTCTTCTAGACCTGATTAGTGGTACTATGACTCCTTCTACACCTCCTGATTAGTGGTACTATGACTCCTTCTAGACCTCCTGATTAGTGGTACTATGACTCTTTCTAGACCTCCTGATTAGTGGAACTATGACTCCTTCTAGACCTCCTGATTAGTGGTACTATGACTCCTTCTATACCTCCTGATTAGTGGTACTATGACTCCTTCTAGACCTCCTGATTAATGGTACTATGACTCCTTCTAGACCTCCTGATTAATGGTACTATGACTCCTTCTAGACCTCCTGATTAGTGGTACTATGACTCCTTCTAGACCTCCTGATTAATGGTACTATGACTCCTTCTAGACCTCCTGATTAATGGTACTATGACTCCTTCTAGACCTGATTAGTGGTACTATGACTCCTTCTAGACCTCCTGATTAATGGTACTATGACTCCTTCTAGACCTCCTGATTAGTGGTACTATGACTCCTTCTAGACCTCCTGATTACTGCTGACTCTGTGCTTCTCTGGTTTTTAGTTGCTCACTGATCTTCCTTTATCTTTTTCCATCTTTGTCGAGTCTCTCAGTCAGATGTTTCTCTTCCTCTGTTCAGTTCTTTTCCATGTGGATCCATGATGCAGACATAGATAGACCCAGTCCATAGGTCCAGAACTGAGAAGGTTCTGCTGTTCTCAGCTCATTTAGAACCATGTTCATCAGTTGGACTGACTGGAATCACAGCTGGACTCAGTTTGGTTCTTTGAGTTTCTACTTTGGAAGCTGAACTTTAAATAAATATAGATTTTACTACTGAGAAACATGCAGTTATTCAGAAGCGGAGCAGTTTAGAACTGTCTGACAATGATCTAATTCTGCACATGGTTAGGGTTTTCTCACTTCTCTTGTTTACTCTATTTTCTGGCCATGAAGGACTTTAGAAATAATTTCAGTAAAATCTTAAAACTGCCGCTGTAGTGTCGATAAAATGAGAGCAACGAGTTCATTTTTATTGGTTTTAGTCGGGAATCTTTAAATCTGCTGAAAGACAAGAGCAGACACAAGATGTGAGTAAAATAATTCAGCGTGAAACTGGGCAGCTTCCAGAAAAATCTACATTTTGATTAGACTTTAATTCGACAAATGTAGGCAGAGTCAGTTTCCTGAATCAGAAGTATGTTCAGTTTTTATGACCCACAGTCAACGTAGCCACCAGTTCAGAAACTAAATCCTGAATGTCCAGTTTTCTGTAACCACAAACCAGGAGGTTAATGCTAACTAACAGAGCTTAAAGTAGGGAAACATCAGGAGGTGGTTCATCCTGGAGACACTGAATCCTGTAGAACATCATTAACTAATTAATCAGCCAGGTTTCTGAAGCAGCCCAGCTTCACTAACTACCATCTGAAGTCTTAGAATTAGGTTGTGTTTGTGTTCCTTCATCTAGAAATTAGTCGCTGTAAGACGTAGTTTGTGTAGAAGATGTTTGATATTTTAAAATCCTCCCGACTGTTAAAGGAAAAGAGAATTTACTGATTTTCTGAGTCCTGGAAACCTGCTGGATGCATTTATAGGCCTGTTTCCTTTAAAAAATCACCAAAATGACACAAGAAGCAGTAAAAACAGAAAGAAAACACAACAATCTGCCAGAAAAATTAAAGAAATCTGAGCTGAAAACTGCAGTATTTCATCAGAAGCATTTTATTCTATGCATCTCATTACAAAAGAACTTGTTTCCTCAAAGTAGATGCTGTTAAAAACTCTTCTGTGCAGTCGGACACGAACTGACATCTTAATTATCACCGTTTCAAACTACACTGCCTGCAGTCCAACCCTAAAACTCTCAGAATTTCTGTCATCTGATTGTAAGTCTCAGCTGAGTCACTCTCATCCTCTCAGTTGTACCGAGGAGTTCAGAATTTTTAGTTCTTTTCAGAATTTTGTTCAAGCAAAGGGTTGATTGATGATAAGTTCAAGGACCGTCAGAAAAACCAATTAACAGGAAATGATGTACCAGCGTATACAATAAAGGACAAACATTTCCTGTTAATTTGCATTTTTTGTTTTGTAAAATTAATTATTGGCATTTTTATGTATTTATTAATTGATTTAATTTATTGATGAAAATCCATCATTTCCTTCTGTTTTTTATGTTCATGAATTGTGTCTTTTTGGTGATGTTTGTTGTCTGTTTTTAAACTCCACAGCAGGTCAGGTGATTAAATAACCTGCAGCTGTTTCCTAACATCCCATAATGTTGAGATTTATTATAAAACGATATGAATTCATACAGTTTCCTGTCGATCAGATTCCTGACTTCCTGTAGTTTGTTTCCTGACTTCCTGTGATTTGTTTCCTGACTTCCTGTAGTTTGTTTCCTGACTTCCTGTAGTTTGTTTCCTGACTTCCTGTAGTTTGTTTCCTGACTTCCTCTGGTTTGTTTCCTGACTTCCTGTAGTTTGTTTCCTGACTTCCTGAAGTTTGTTTCCTGACTTCCTATAGTTTGTTTCCTGACTTCCTGTAGTTTGTTTCCTGACTTCCTGTAGTTAGTTAATACATTTTAAAATTTTAGATATGCATGATTTTGTTGATATGTACAATTTTACCTTTTTTCAAATATCTAACAATAAAAACACGTTTTCATTTTTGAAAAATTAATAAAATTAAAACTGTGCTTGTTTTCTGGTAATTTACAGGTCTGTTTGTTTGTTTGTGTCAGGAAAAATCTTCAGTGGAGTCCTGATTTCTCCACATTAACACTCAGAGTCTCTCAAGGCAAAGCAAAGTTTTCCTGGTTGAAGGAAACAACATGAACAGAACAGCGTCTGACAGTGACTGATAACAGGTGGAACACTTCAGTTTTTCTAGTGATGTCACCAGTCTCTGAGCAGACAGCTTCAACCGGCTGCTCAGAGACTAACCTGTTATATTTTTATGGTCAAAGTTAATCATGGAAATTTACTGAGTCCGTTGGGTTTCAGGAGTTCACAGTTCTACAGTAGTTTGAATCATTAAGAGCGTTTAATCATAACCGACCCGATCAGATTCCTCACATTTCAGATGTGAACCCGCAGAGTTGCACAACAGCTCAGGTGTTCAGGTGTTTGTTATCCAGGTGAGTTTTCAGTCTTCAGGTGAGTTCTGTCCAGGAGGATGAAAACTCTGGGTCTAGTTCTGCTGCTGGTTCTGGTGGTTGGACTGATGGCAACACCTGCTGGTCACCATGACAACGCAGCAGGTAAGGGCAGTGTGTACGTGTGTGTGTGTGTGTGTGTGTGTGTGTGTGTGTGTGTGTGTGTGTGTGTAGTGTGTATATGTGTGTGTGTGTGTGTGTGTGTGTTAGTGTGTATATTAGTGTGTGTGTGTATGTTAGTGTGTATATATATATATATATATATGTGTGTGTGTGTGTGTGTGTGTGTGTGTGTGTTGTGTGTTAGTGTGTATATTAGTGTGTGTGTGTGTGTGTGTGGATGTTAGTGTGATAGTGTGTATATTAGTGTGTGTGTGTGTGTGTGTGTGCTAGTGTGTTAGTGTGTATATTAGTGTGTGTGTGTGTGTGTTAGTGTGTTAGTGTGTATATTAGTGTGTGTGTGTATGTTAGTGTGTATATATATATATATATTATGTGTGTGTGTGTGTGTGTGTGTGTGTGTGTGTGTGTGTGTGTGTGTGTGTGTGTGTTAGTGTGATAGTGTGTATATTAGTGTGTGTGTGTGTGTGTGTGTGTGTATAACTGCAGTCTCTGATCTTCTCCAGTTTTTCCGGAGGACGTTGCCTTGAATCATTTGCTGAAAGGAGAAAATCTTCCTGAAGCTTCACCTGCACAAAGTGAAAGGTTCACTCTCTTTGTTTGCTTGTTTGTTTGTGTTAGTTATTTAGTTTGTGCTCAGGTGTATTTTTATGTAGAAATTCTTCACTAACGTCTCACTGAGGAAACTGATCCAGTTGTTTCACTCTGTAAACAGCTCTGAAACCAGTCAGATGAGCAGAACAATGTTGATTACCTGGTTACCATGGTGACGGTCAGTGGGCGGGGTGTTACCTCGTTACCACGGTGACCGTCTGTGTTCCTGACCAGATGTATTAACCCTCCTGTTGTCCTCATTTACAGGCACCAAAAAATATTGTTTCCTTGTCTGAAAAAAATCAAAAAATTATGCAAAAAAATTCCCCAAATTTCTGAATATTTGCAAAACCTTCGGGAACAAAGTTCCAGCAATTCCTTAAAAAATTCCCTTAAAAGTTTAATTTAAAAAAAATTAAAAAAATCCCCCAAATTTGGCAAGAAAATTCTTGTAAATATTTTCCAAAAAATGAGTAAAAATCTTCCAAAAATCCTAAAAATATCTAAAGTGATTCCATATATATCAGTAAAACTTCTAATATTTTCTTTAAGAACATTCACAAAAAAATCAAGCAAAATCCAGTGAAATTTGCTGGATTTTGGTTGATTTTTTTGTGAATGTTAAGAAACATTTTTAACATTTCTTTTTTTCCACCAAAAAATGTTCAAAATTTCCCCAAGAATGTTGAAAATGTGGACATCAGAAGTTGTACTGTGGAAATATATTTTTTCCCACATTTTCAAACTTTAAAACGGGTTAATTTGACCCGCATGACGACACGAGGGTCAAAAGTTGCACAAACTTTATAGGAACGTTAATGGAAATTCTTCAAAGGTTTCTGCATTATTTAAAATACACAGAGACACAAAACTATCAGAAATTTACAGAAGACGACCTCAAACACAAAATATTTTCTAAAAAGATAAAAATAAAACAAAAAACCCACAAACTGAGCTCAGAAAGGCAGAAGTTCCAGCTGAGGTTCTCAGATGTTTGTCAGTTTTTAAACTATAAAAATGAGACTTTTCATGTTTTTACTTCTGAACTCGTTCCTCCTTCATGGAACCAAAGTTTCAGCAGCTTGTTTCAGGAGGAAGCTCTGAGCAGCTGCACTGCTTTAATTCAATTCAGTTTTATTTATATTGCGCCAATTACAGTCAGATTGTCTCGAGACGCTTTATAGAACTCAAGGACCATAAAACACACAGTATAATACATGCATGATCAGACAGATGATACATGCAAAGTACAACTAACATGGAAACTGATTATAGTTTACTGCTATGGTGTACAGCTCTGGCATTAAATATACTACATATATAGCTGGTGGTAAATTCAAGAATATGTAGATGAGCAAATCAAGTATAGTATAATATCAAATATTTAAACAGAATCTGGTTTGATTCTGCTGAAGACAAAAATATAAAAAAACTCTTTAACTCAACAACAACAACAAGCTGCAGCTTTAAGGATTTGTTTGTTTGTTTGTTTGTTTTGTTTCTTCCCTCGTTTTTCTCAACTCTTGTTTCTTTTTTTCTCTGCAGTATAAAATCTGTTGGTTTCATGTGTTGTTTTGCTCAGTGACCACTAGAGGGCAGCAGGAGTACTGCAAGCAGATAGTAGTACTTCTAAAGGTTTACTCTACTAAAATACTACCTTCTGTCCACATACTAGTACCTTTAAAAGTTTTCTACCTTCTGTCCTGTAGTTTCTGTATTTACAGTATTTATATGATTATCAGGTAACTTTTACTTTTTCTCTTCCACTTTACTTTTACAGTATTTATACTCATGCATTTTCTTTTTACTTTGAAAACTGAGTTAGTATTTTCATGCTCATGTACTTTATAAAATCTTATTAAGTTTTTACTTTATTAATACTGTTAGTACATTAATACTCAAATACAGAGATTTTTATTTTAAAACTTGTTGTTCATGATACAAATTAGTTTTAATATTCACTATTTTGCTTTAATTTAATTTGTTTTTATAGTTTTTTGTACTTTTATATTCATATATATTTTTTATTATTTTGCTTCTTTTTATTAATTTTTTATGTATTTCTGATCTATTTTTACTGATTTACTGATGTGATATTTTCATACTTTTGTGTTTTATTTTCATATTTTTCCTGAATTTATACTCATATTTTTTTTTTTTTGTTTTGTTTGGATTTATACTCACATACTTTAATTTTTACTTCATGTTTTAGTAATTTTACTGCATTAATTCTCATATTCTAGTTTTTTTTAAACCGATTTATTTCATTATTTTCTCTTAATTACTGTTGGTACAATAAAACTGTCATGGTTTGACTGCAGTACTGTATCTGATTACTGCAGTACCGTATCTGATTACTGCAGTACTTTGTGTGATTACTGCAGTACTGTATCTGATTACTGCAGTACCGTATCTGATTACTGCAGTACTTTGTGTGATTACTGCAGTACCTGCGGGGCTCCTCCCTCTTTTAACTTCACTCAGGTGTGACTGAAGCTGACAGGTGTGTCTGAGGCTCCGCCCCCCGCCGGCAGCTTTAATCGAGGCTGAGCAGGTGAGGGTCAGACAGCAGCTGGATTTCTGAAGGACCAGAACTCAAACCAACTCTGAAGATGCTGAACGGTTCCGAGCTGCGGAGATTCTCCGAGTTCAGCTTTGAGCGGCGGTTCGATGAGCGGGAAGCGATCCGGTGGATGCAGCTGCACTGGTGAGGAAATAATCACAATAATAATAATAATAATAATAGTAATAATAATAATAATAATAATAGTAATAATAACAATCTGGAGCTGCTCCGAGACGCTTGTAGTGAAGATTTAAATCTGCTGAAGATCAGAAATAAAAACTGGTGTTTGACGAACTTTCCGCTCCGGACTCCATTCAAATATCGTCTATTTTTATTTTTCCTTTATTCTACTAAAACGTGGCTCCGGTCTCTGTCGGTGTAAACTCAGTTTCGGGATGTTCGGAGTTCCTGCTTTGATTTGGCTTAAACCCAGAACGCCGGAGGTCTCGGTTTTCAGCAGAGTTTCACCTGAACCGGTTCACCTGGAACCGAAATCCTCCGCTCAGAGCCGAAACCTGTATGATCAGACAGATGGAGGAGCGGCGGTACGGCGGCGATCAGCGCAGACTTAAGCTCGATTTGTCGTAATAAAAAAACACGTTTAGTTTGAAGTTGTTGAAGCCGAACGGAGAGGATCACGTCACTGGTTCAGAAAACAGTTAAACTTCTCAGGTTTGAGTCACATCTGAGCTCAGAGCGGCGACGAACCGGAGAACCGGACGGTTTGTTAACGGGGTCTGGTGAGGCGCAGATTTAGGCCAAACTCACCACACTTTCTTTCTGAATTGAAGGAATCTGAGAAACTTCCAGATTCCTTTTGTGATTGAAATTCCTCAGGTGGAGCTCAGGTGAGGCCCGGTGACGTCACGGTTCCTCCCATGATGATGAAATGTGAAAATATGTGGAAGAAGCTCAGACATATTTCAGAAACTCTGAATGAAAACTTCATAAACCTGATCATGGATGTTCTCTGGTTTCTGTTTCTGATTTATTTTATATTAAAATTAACAATAATAATTTAATAATTAAGACCCTGAATATCAAAGAGCCACAAAACCTGCTGCAGATGAGTCACAGTGACGTCACAGGGCGGAGCTCCACAGGTGCGTCGTGAATCAGTCAGCTGTAGTTCAACTTCATATTTTATCATTAAGTCACAAACAGAAGCACTCATTATGAATAAAAAGATCTTTTCATGCAATAAATTAAAATAAATCAGAGTTAACGTCTTTAATTTTAACTTCATTTTATTTTTAATTTGGTGGAAAATGTCAAATACTAACAACCAGGACTGAAAATGATGATTAATCAATAATAACAGTAGAGGAAGTATTCGGAGAATAAAACTACTGCAAAGTAAAAATACTCAGTTACTGCAGGAAACTCCTCCTTCAGTCAAAGATTCACTTCATCAGATGTGTTCATTTAGTTTATGGAGCTTTTTAAGTTATTTACTTGGAGAAGTGGAGAAAGAAAGAAAGAAAGAAAAATAGTTTGACAAAAAAATAATTAAAATACAAATGCCAAACATCTTTTGCAAAACTGTTGAATAAATAAATAAATAAAAATAGAATAAAGCTCCAACACAAAATTTCAATGATGCATATCGTATCTAAAATTTAAAAACTAAATACAATCAATCAAATATCAAAAAATCAAAATGTAAATATTAAATACATCAAAAATGTCTAAATACATTTAAATATCAAAAGTTTCTTAAAAATTACATGTCAAACCTGCAGCTGTCCGATAAATGGTGGATGAAGATGAGTATAAGTACTCAGTTACTGCTTCTCCTGGAGTAAAAGTACTCGGGTTCTGTTTCTACTAGAGAAAAAGTACTCGGTTACTCAGTACCTGTGTATTACTTGAGTAAAAGTACTCGGGTAATGTTCCTACTAGAGCAAAAGTACTCAGTTGCTGTTTCTACTAGAGTAAAAGTACTCAGTTACTCAGTACTTTGTGTCTCCTGCAGGTCCAAGTCCTTCCTGTTCTGTGCTCTCTACGCCGCCCTGGTGGTCGCTGGACGTCACTACATGAAGCCTCGACCCAGAATGAACCTGAGGCTGCCGCTGGTCGTCTGGTCGCTCAGCCTGGCCGTGTTCAGGTAAACACACCTGGAGATAACACACCTGGAGATAACACACCTGTAAACACCACACCTGTAAACATCACACCTGTAGACATCACACCTGTTACACCTGTAGATATACCTGTACCTATCAGCTGTAAACACACCTGTAGATCTACCTGTAAACATCCCACCTGTAGATTTAATCTAATATTGAACATTTACTTAAATCTTAAACCTTTTTAAAACATTCCTGTTATTTTGTCAGTTTGAATCTTTCTTTAAAAACTCTCGACACAATGGCTGCAGCCGTTTCCACGGCGACGCCTCCTCCTGACAAACGCAAACGTTGGTCGTCTCCGTGGTAACCAGCCGCCCAGAGCTCAGGTGTGTTTGGTCGACTCACCTGAGAAACGTGCAGGAGAAACAGCAGAGAATTTACCAGAAACAGTTCTCAGATTTCCAACTTTCAGATGGTTTTTTAACTCATTGTTTCATTAAATTCATTTTATTCCGTCGGCCTCATTAAAAATCACCCAAAAAAAAGAGTTTACTGGAAGCAGGTTCTATTACAGGATGGAAAGGTGACGGGTTTTATTTTTGTTTGTGGTCAGTTTGTGTCTCTTTGTGTTTTTTAGTTGTTGGTTTGTGTGTTTTTGTGACCAACAGCAGAACTAAAGATCCAGGAAGGTTTGAGGTTTTCTTCACTTTTCTTAATAAATCAGCAGCAGACTGAAGGTTTTACACTCATTTCTGGTTCTGATGTTGGTTCTTATGGTTCTACGGTTTGTTCTGCTGCAGCATCGTGGGTTCTGTCCGGACCGGGTCCTACATGTTCCGCATCCTGAGCTCCAGCGGCTTCAGAAGGTCCATCTGTGATCAGAGCTTCTACAGCGGACCAGTCAGCAAGTTCTGGGCCTACGCCTTCGTCCTGAGCAAGGCTCCGGAACTGGGTCAGTAAGATTATTATTATTATTATTATTATTATTATTATTACTATAATAGTAGTAAAAGCAAAACGCAGAAAAGTGTGAATAGAAAAGGACCAAACACCATTTATCAGCCAGAAACTGAAAAAACCTGAAGAATATTCTCCATTTTTCAACTTTCCAGCAGTCCTTGAACTCATCGTGTGCTACTTTTGATTTATTCAGGAAAATTAACCAAATATAAATCATCAAAATGACTTTATTCTGCATATTTCATTTTTTTAAAAAATTCCCCAAAAATAATCTGTTCAAGCTACAGGTTTAGAGGTTTACAGGTGAGGCCAGGTGAGCTGGTGGGCGGAGTCTGACGTGCCTTGTCCTGCAGGTGACACGGCGTTCGTGGTCCTGAGGAAGCAGAAGCTGCTGTTCCTGCACTGGTACCATCACATGACGGTGCTGCTGTACTCCTGGTTCTCCTATAAGGACATGGTGGCGGGCGGCGGCTGGTTCATGACCATGAACTACGCCGTGCACGCGCTCATGTACAGCTACTACGCCGCCCGCGCCGCCGGCCTGCGCGTGCCCCGCCCCCTGGCCGTGCTCGTCACCGGCGCCCAGATCGTCCAGATGCTGATGGGGCTGCTGGTGAGCGCGCTGGTGCTGGGATGGATGCCGCAGGGCGACTGTCCGTCACGCCTCGACAACGTGCTGTGGGCGGGGCTAATGTACCTGAGCTACCTGCTGCTCTTCTGCAACTTCTTCTACCGGACCTACCTGCAGCCTGGAGGCAAGACCAAGAGCCAGTAGGGGGCGCCGCCGAGCATCATGGGAGGTCTGCTGCTGCCACCTCTGGTTCTGGATGTAAAGATCTGCTTTAAAGGTTCAGAACGGAATAATTGAATGTAGAAACAGCTGAGAGGAGATAAACTGGATGATGGAGGAAAGTTTCTCCTTCAGTTTCTCAAACATTTTCTGTTTTCAGCTTCTTTTTTGGTCAAACCTTCTTCATTTAGCAGATTCAGAAGATTTTAAAAGACATAAAATGATCAAAACTGGATTAAAAAACGTAATACAAAATTTGACAAAAAATTACCATACAAACAGTAAAATGTCTTTTTACACTGGGTCTCAGTGATTCTGGACATAAAACTGTCAAATCATCTTTTCCAGGTTCATAATTTGTTATTAATAATAATAATAATAATAATAATAATAATAATTGAATGTAGAAACAGCTGAGAGGAGATAAACTGGATGATGGAGGAAAGTTTCTCCTTCAGTTTCTGAAATATTTTAGGTTTTCTTTCATCAGACTTCCATCATGCAGCAGCTTCAGAAGATTTAAAAAGACAAAATGATCAAAATTGAAAGCTGGAAAATATTTCTCATTTTATTTTCTTAATTTTCTCTTTAATTTCTAAAATGAATCTTGTTCCTGATCAGAAGTTTTACATGTTCATGTCTGTTTTTTTTCTCTGCAGCTGAGAAGCAGCCAAACCTTCCTGATAGTTTTCTATTTATTTATTTATTATTGATTATTGGTATTTATTGGACGTATGAAGGCGCCTGATTGGCTGCTGGAGTCTCCTCGGTTTGTTCACGTTTATTTAAATCCTCACAGGTTGAAGGTTTTTGTTTGTTTCAGCAGCTGCAGCACTCAGACCAACTTTATCATTATTATTTATTATCATTAATTTATTAATGTTATTATTGATCAGTTTGAGGTGTCTGATGGAGAATTGATCTGAATTTGGTTCCATGGGAAATGATGACGATCAGATATTTTCTGGATGAAAACACAAAAACACTTTTTCATGTTTAAAAATATTTTATTTATTGTTTGGTAAAAATAAAGTTTTAGTTTTTAAACGTGTTTCATGTCTTTATTTTGTGTTTTTGATTAAAACCAGCAGATTTCTATACAACCAGATGAGTTGGATTTAATTTTATGATGTTTTTTTTTAGCAAACATACAAACAAAGCAGGGAAACAAAAGGAAAAAACAAGAAATAAACTTCGTGGAAAAATGCACTTTTTATCCATCTAACTCCAAATATCTAAAGTTGAATTTTTATACCAAGAATATCCAAAACTTTCAGTCTAGAAAAATCCATTCAGTTCTGAGAACACAACAGGAAGAACATCACACAAACACAGAACAGATCGTTTTATTGTTTATCTGCTAATGTTGGTTTATATTTGTTGGTTAGCTTTTCAATGCTGATGTTTACTGTTAGCATCTGTTCCCTCAGTGCTATGTCATGCTTTTGAAGACATTAATAATTTCATCAGTTAAAAGGTTGCAAATAAGTTCATAGTGTGTAATTAAATAAGTTGATTTCAGGTTAGGGCTGCACAGTGGCGTAGTGGTTTTTGAATGTCTGGAGTGTTTTTCATGGCCTCCTTTACATTACTTCATCATATGGCACGTTTTTACGACATGTTTGAAAAATCGCATTTTTTTTCGACATAGTATAGTAAGGCGTTTTTTTGCGCCAAAATTCATGATGATTTTTTTTTGAAGAAAACCTTTCTGGAGTGTTTTTCACGGCCTCCTTTACATTATTTCATCATATGGCACGTTTTTACGACATGTTTGAAAAATCGCATTTTTTTTCGACATAGTATAGTAAGGCGTTTTTTTGCGCCAAAATTCATGATGATTTTTTTTTTCAAAGAAAACCTTTCTGGAGTGTTTTTCACGGCCTCCTTTACATTATTTCATCATATGGCATGTTTTTACAACATGTTTGAAAAATCGCATTTTTTTTCGACATAGTATAGTAAGGCGTTTTTTTGCGCCAAAATTCATGATGATTTTTTTTTCAAAGAAAACCTTTCTGGAGTGTTTTTCACGGCCTCCTTTACATTATTTCATCATATGGCACGTTTTTACAACATGTTTGAAAAATCGCATTTTTTTTCGACATAGTATAGTAAGGCGTTTTTTTTGCGCCAAAATTCATGATGATTTTTTTTTCGAAAGAAAACCTTTCTGGAGTGTTTTTCACGGCCTCCTTTACATTATTTCATCATATGGCACGTTTTTACAACATGTTTGAAAAATCGCATTTTTTTTCGACATAGTATAGTAAGGCGTTTTTTTGCGCCAAAATTCATGATGATTTTTTTTTCAAAGAAAACCTTTCTGGAGTGTTTTTCACGGCCTCCTTTACATTATTTCATCATATGGCACGTTTTTACAACATGTTTGAAAAATCGCATTTTTTTTCGACATAGTATAGTAAGGCGTTTTTTTGCGCCAAAATTCATGATGATTTTTTTTCAAAGAAAACCTTTCTGGAGTGTTTTTCACGGCCTCCTTTACATTATTTCATCATATGGCACGTTTTTACAACATGTTTGAAAAATCGCATTTTTTTTCGACATAGTATAGTAAGGCGTTTTTTTGCGCCAAAATTCATGATGATTTTTTTTTCAAAGAAAACCTTTCTGGAGTGTTTTTCACGGCCTCCTTTACATTATTTCATCATATGGCACGTTTTTACAACATGTTTGAAAAATCGCATTTTTTTTCGACATAGTATAGTAAGGCGTTTTTTTTGCGCCAAAATTCATGATGATTTTTTTTTCAAAGAAAACCTTTCTGGAGTGTTTTTCACGGCCTCCTTTACATTATTTCATCATATGGCACGTTTTTACAACATGTTTGAAAAATGGCATTTTTTTTCGACATAGTATAGTAAGGCGTTTTTTTTGCGCCAAAATTCATGATGATTTTTTTTCAAAGAAAACCTTTCTGGAGTGTTTTTCACGGCCTCCTTTACATTATTTCATCATATGGCACGTTTTTACAACATGTTTGAAAAATCGCATTTTTTTTCGACATAGTATAGTAAGGCGTTTTTTTTGCGCCAAAATTCATGATGATTTTTTTTTCAAAGAAAACCTTTCTGGAGTGTTTTTCACGGCCTCCTTTACATTATTTCATCATATGGCACGTTTTTACGACATGTTTGAAAAATCGCATTTTTTTTCGACATAGTATAGTAAGGCGTTTTTTTTGCGCCAAAATTCATGATGATTTTTTTTTCAAAGAAAACCTTTCTGGAGTGTTTTTCACGGCCTCCTTTACATTATTTCATCATATGGCACGTTTTTACAACATGTTTGAAAAATGGCATTTTTTTTCGACATAGTATAGTAAGGCGTTTTTTTGCGCCAAAATTCATGATGATTTTTTTTTCAAAGAAAACCTTTCTGGAGTGTTTTTCACGGCCTCCTTTACATTATTTCATCATATGGCACGTTTTTACAACATGTTTGAAAAATCGAATTTTTTTTCGACATAGTATAGTAAGGCGTTTTTTTTGCGCCAAAATTCATGATGATTTTTTTTTCAAAGAAAACCTTTCTGGAGTGTTTTTCACGGCCTCCTTTACATTATTTCATCATATGGCACGTTTTTACAACATGTTTGAAAAATCGCATTTTTTTTCGACATAGTATAGTAAGGCGTTTTTTTTGCGCCAAAATTCATGATGATTTTTTTTTCAAAGAAAACCTTTCTGGAGTGTTTTTCACGGCCTCCTTTACATTATTTCATCATATGGCACGTTTTTACAACATGTTTGAAAAATCGCATTTTTTTTCGACATAGTATAGTAAGGCGTTTTTTTTGCGCCAAAATTCATGATGATTTTTTTTTTCAAAGAAAACCTTTCTGGAGTGTTTTTCACGGCCTCCTTTACATTATTTCATCATATGGCACGTTTTTACAACATGTTTGAAAAATCGCATTTTTTTTCGACATAGTATAGTAAGGCGTTTTTTTGCGCCAAAATTCATGATGATTTTTTTTTCAAAGAAAACCTTTCTGGAGTGTTTTTCACGGCCTCCTTTACATTATTTCATCATATGGCACGTTTTTACAACATGTTTGAAAAATCGCATTTTTTTTCGACATAGTATAGTAAGGCGTTTTTTTTGCGCCAAAATTCATGATGATTTTTTTTTCAAAGAAAACCTTTCTGGAGTGTTTTTCACGGCCTCCTTTACATTATTTCATCATATGGCACGTTTTTACAACATGTTTGAAAAATCGCATTTTTTTTCGACATAGTATAGTAAGGCGTTTTTTTGCGCCAAAATTCATGATGATTTTTTTTTCAAAGAAAACCTTTCTGGAGTGTTTTTCACGGCCTCCTTTACATTATTTCATCATATGGCACGTTTTTACGACATGTTTGAAAAATCGCATTTTTTTTCGACATAGTATAGTAAGGCGTTTTTTTTGCGCCAAAATTCATGATGATTTTTTTTTCAAAGAAAACCTTTCTGGAGTGTTTTTCACGGCCTCCTTTACATTATTTCATCATATGGCACGTTTTTACAACATGTTTGAAAAATGGCATTTTTTTTCGACATAGTATAGTAAGGCGTTTTTTTTGCGCCAAAATTCATGATGATTTTTTTTTCAAAGAAAACCTTTCTGGAGTGTTTTTCACGGCCTCCTTTACATTATTTCATCATATGGCACGTTTTTACAACATGTTTGAAAAATCGCATTTTTTTTCGACATAGTATAGTAAGGCGTTTTTTTTGCGCCAAAATTCATGATGATTTTTTTTTCAAAGAAAACCTTTCTGGAGTGTTTTTCACGGCCTCCTTTACATTATTTCATCATATGGCACGTTTTACGACATGTTTGAAAAATCGCATTTTTTTTCGACATAGTATAGTAAGGCTTTTTTTTGCGCCAAAATTCATGATGATTTTTTTTTCAAAGAAAACCTTTCTGGAGTGTTTTTCACGGCCTCCTTTACATTATTTCATCATATGGCAGGTTTTTACAACATGTTTGAAAAATGGCATTTTTTTTCGACATAGTATAGTAAGGCGTTTTTTTTGCGCCAAAATTCATGATGATTTTTTTTTCAAAGAAAACCTTTCTGGAGTGTTTTTCACGGCCTCCTTTACATTATTTCATCATATGGCATGTTTTTACAACATGTTTGAAAAATCGCATTTTTTTTCGACATAGTATAGTAAGGCGTTTTTTTTGCGCCAAAATTCATGATGATTTTTTTTTCAAAGAAAACCTTTCTGGAGTGTTTTTCACAGCCTCCTTTACATTATTTCATCATATGGCACGTTTTTACAACATGTTTGAAAAATCGCATTTTTTTTCGACATAGTATAGTAAGGCGTTTTTTTGCGCCAAAATTCATGATGATTTTTTTTTCAAAGAAAACCTTTCTGGAGTGTTTTTCACGGCCTCCTTTACATTATTTCATCATATGGCATGTTTTTACAACATGTTTGAAAAATGGCATTTTTTTTCGACATAGTATAGTAAGGCGTTTTTTTGCGCCAAAATTCATGATGATTTTTTTTTCAAAGAAAACCTTTCTGGAGTGTTTTTCACGGCCTCCTTTACATTATTTCATCATATGGCACGTTTTTACAACATGTTTGAAAAATCGCATTTTTTTTCGACATAGTATAGTAAGGCGTTTTTTTTGCGCCAAAATTCATGATGATTTTTTTTTCAAAGAAAACCTTTCTGGAGTGTTTTTCACGGCCTCCTTTACATTATTTCATCATATGGCACGTTTTTACGACATGTTTGAAAAATCGAATTTTTTTTCGACATAGTATAGTAAGGCTTTTTTTTTGCGCCAAAATTCATGATGATTTTTTTTTCAAAGAAAACCTTTCTGGAGTGTTTTTCACGGCCTCCTTTACATTATTTCATCATATGGCACGTTTTTACAACATGTTTGAAAAATGGCATTTTTTTTCGACATAGTATAGTAAGGCGTTTTTTTGCGCCAAAATTCATGATGATTTTTTTTTCAAAGAAAACCTTTCTGGAGTGTTTTTCACGGCCTCCTTTACATTATTTCATCATATGGCACGTTTTTACGACATGTTTGAAAAATCGAATTTTTTTTCGACATAGTATAGTAAGGCTTTTTTTTGCGCCAAAATTCATGATGATTTTTTTTTCAAAGAAAACCTTTCTGGAGTGTTTTTCACGGCCTCCTTTACATTATTTCATCATATGGCAGGTTTTTACAACATGTTTGAAAAATGGCATTTTTTTTCGACATAGTATAGTAAGGCATTTTTTTTGCGCCAAAATTCATGATGATTTTTTTTTCAAAGAAAACCTTTCTGGAGTGTTTTTCACGGCCTCCTTTACATTATTTCATCATATGGCATGTTTTTACAACATGTTTGAAAAATCGCATTTTTTTTCGACATAGTATAGTAAGGCGTTTTTTTTGCGCCAAAATTCATGATGATTTTTTTTTCGAAGAAAACCTTTCTGGAGTGTTTTTCACAGCCTCCTTTACATTATTTCATCATATGGCACGTTTTTACGACATGTTTGAAAAATCGCATTTTTTTTCGACATAGTATAGTAAGGCGTTTTTTTGCGCCAAAATTCATGATGATTTTTTTTTCGAAGAAAACCTTTCTGGAGTGTTTTTCATGGCCTCCTTTACATTATTTCATCATATGGCATGTTTTTACAACATGTTTGAAAAATGGCATTTTTTTTCGACATAGTATAGTAAGGCGTTTTTTTGCGCCAAAATTCATGATGATTTTTTTTTTGAAGAAAACCTTTCTGGAGTGTTTTTCATGGCCTCCTTTACATTATTTCATCATATGGCATGTTTTTACAACATGTTTGAAAAATCGCATTTTTTTTCGACATAGTATAGTAAGGCGTTTTTTTGCGCCAAAATTCATGATGATTTTTTTTTCAAAGAAAACCTTTCTGGAGTGTTTTTCACGGCCTCCTTTACATTATTTCATCATATGGCACGTTTTTACGACATGTTTGAAAAATCGCATTTTTTTTCGACATAGTATAGTAAGGCGTTTTTTTTGCGCCAAAATTCATGATGATTTTTTTTTCAAAGAAAACCTTTCTGGAGTGTTTTTCACGGCCTCCTTTACATTATTTCATCATATGGCAGGTTTTTACAACATGTTTGAAAAATGGCATTTTTTTTCGACATAGTATAGTAAGGCTTTTTTTTGCGCCAAAATTCATGATGATTTTTTTTTCAAAGAAAACCTTTCTGGAGTGTTTTTCACGGCCTCCTTTACATTATTTCATCATATGGCATGTTTTTACAACATGTTTGAAAAATCGCATTTTTTTTCGACATAGTATAGTAAGGCGTTTTTTTTGCGCCAAAATTCATGATGATTTTTTTTTCAAAGAAAACCTTTCTGGAGTGTTTTTCACGGCCTCCTTTACATTATTTCATCATATGGCACGTTTTTACGACATGTTTGAAAAATCGCATTTTTTTTCGACATAGTATAGTAAGGCGTTTTTTTTGCGCCAAAATTCATGATGATTTTTTTTTCAAAGAAAACCTTTCTGGAGTGTTTTTCACGGCCTCCTTTACATTATTTCATCATATGGCATGTTTTTACAACATGTTTGAAAAATGGCATTTTTTTTCGACATAGTATAGTAAGGCGTTTTTTTGCGCCAAAATTCATGATGATTTTTTTTTCGAAGAAAACCTTTCTGGAGTGTTTTTCACGGCCTCCTTTACATTATTTCATCATATGGCATGTTTTTACAACATGTTTGAAAAATCGCATTTTTTTTCGACATAGTATAGTAAGGCGTTTTTTTGCGCCAAAATTCATGATGATTTTTTTTTCAAAGAAAACCTTTCTGGAGTGTTTTTCACGGCCTCCTTTACATTATTTCATCATATGGCACGTTTTTACAACATGTTTGAAAAATCGCATTTTTTTTCGACATAGTATAGTAAGGCGTTTTTTTTGCGCCAAAATTCATGATGATTTTTTTTTCAAAGAAAACCTTTCTGGAGTGTTTTTCACGGCCTCCTTTACATTATTTCATCATATGGCACGTTTTTACAACATGTTTGAAAAATGGCATTTTTTTTCGACATAGTATAGTAAGGCGTTTTTTTGCGCCAAAATTCATGATGATTTTTTTTTCAAAGAAAACCTTTCTGGAGTGTTTTTCACGGCCTCCTTTACATTATTTCATCATATGGCACGTTTTTACAACATGTTTGAAAAATCGCATTTTTTTTCGACATAGTATAGTAAGGCGTTTTTTTTGCGCCAAAATTCATGATGATTTTTTTTTCAAAGAAAACCTTTCTGGAGTGTTTTTCACGGCCTCCTTTACATTATGTCATCATATGGCAGGTTTTTACAACATGTTTGAAAAATGGCATTTTTTTTCGACATAGTATAGTAAGGCATTTTTTTTGCGCCAAAATTCATGATGATTTTTTTTTCAAAGAAAACCTTTCTGGAGTGTTTTTCACGGCCTCCTTTACATTATTTCATCATATGGCATGTTTTTACAACATGTTTGAAAAATCGCATTTTTTTTCGACATAGTATAGTAAGGCTTTTTTTTGCGCCAAAATTCATGATGATTTTTTTTTCGAAGAAAACCTTTCTGGAGTGTTTTTCACAGCCTCCTTTACATTATTTCATCATATGGCACGTTTTTACAACATGTTTGAAAAATCGCATTTTTTTTCGACATAGTATAGTAAGGCGTTTTTTTGCGCCAAAATTCATGATGATTTTTTTTTCAAAGAAAACCTTTCTGGAGTGTTTTTCATGGCCTCCTTTACATTATTTCATCATATGGCATGTTTTTACAACATGTTTGAAAAATGGCATTTTTTTTCGACATAGTATAGTAAGGCGTTTTTTTTGCGCCAAAATTCATGATGATTTTTTTTTCGAAGAAAACCTTTCTGGAGTGTTTTTCACGGCCTCCTTTACATTATTTCATCATATGGCATGTTTTTACAACATGTTTGAAAAATCGCATTTTTTTTCGACATAGTATAGTAAGGCGTTTTTTTGCGCCAAAATTCATGATGATTTTTTTTTCAAAGAAAACCTTTCTGGAGTGTTTTTCACGGCCTCCTTTACATTATTTCATCATATGGCAGGTTTTTACAACATGTTTGAAAAATGGCATTTTTTTTCGACATAGTATAGTAAGGCGTTTTTTTTGCGCCAAAATTCATGATGATTTTTTTTTCAAAGAAAACCTTTCTGGAGTGTTTTTTCACGGCCTCCTTTACATTATTTCATCATATGGCACGTTTTTTTACACATGTTTAAAATATCTTTTTTTTTTTTCGACATATTATAGTAAGCGTTTTTTTTTTTTTTTTTTTTTTTTGCGCAAATTCATGATATTTTTTTTTTTTTTTCAAAGAAACCTTTTCTGGATGTTTTTTTTTTTTCACATGTTTTTACATTATTTTATCATATGGCATTTTTTTTTTTTTATTTTTTTTCAATTCATTTTTTTTTTTTTTTTTTTTTTTTTTTTTTTTTTTTTTTTTTTTTTTTTTTTTTTTTTTTTTTTTTTTTTTTTTTTTTTTTTTTTTTTTTTTTTTTTTTTTTTTTTTTTTTTTTTTTTTTCGACATAAGTATAGTAAAAGAGAGAGGAGAGGCGTTTTTTTTTTTTTTTTGCGCCAAAATTCATGTGTTTTTTTTTTTTTTTCAAAGAAAACCTTTCTGGATTTTTTTTTTTTTTTTTTTTTTTCTTTTTTTATTTTTTTTTTTTTTTCTTTTTTTTCTTTTTTTTTTTTTTTCATTTTTTTTTTTTTTTTTTTTTTTTTCTTTTCATTTTTTCATTTTTTTTTCTTCATTTTTTTCTTTTTTTTTTTTCAACATTTAATTTTTTTTTTTTTTTTTTTTTTTTTTTTTTTTTTTTTTTTTTTTTTTTTTTTTTTTTTTTTATTTTTTTTATTTTTTATTTTTTTTTTTTTTTATTATTAATTTTTTTTTATATTTTGTTTTTTTTTTTTTTTTTATTTTTATTTTTTTTAATTATTTTTTTATTATATTTATTTTTTTTTTTTTTTTTTTTTTTTTTTTTTTTTTTTTTTTTTTTTTTTTTTTTTGTTTTTTTTTTTTTTCTGTTTTTTTTTTTTTTATTTTTTTTTTTTTTTTTTTTTTTTTTTTTTTTTTTTTTTTTTTTTTTTTTTTTTTTTTTTTTTTTTTTTTTTTTTTTTATTTTTTTTTTTTTTTTTTTTTGCTCCCTTTCCTTGTTATGTTTTTTCTTTTTTTTATTCCTTTTCTTTTTTTTTTTCTCATTTTCCTTTTTCTTTCCTTATTTCTCCTTTGTTTTTTTTTTTTTTATTTCTTTTTTTTTTTTTTCTTTCCTCATTTTTTCTTTTTTTTCTATTTCTATTTTTTTTTTTTCTTTTTTCTTTTTTCTATTTTTTTTTTTCCCTTTTCCAACTCGATTCTTTTTTCACATCTCCCATCTTCCCCTTGTTCCCATTTTTTTCCTCTTTTTTCTTTTTCATCCTTTTCATTTTTCTCTTTTCTCCCCTCTTTTTTCATTTCCATTTTCTCTTCATTCCTCCCCTTTTCCACTCCCCCCTTCATTCTCCCCTTTTCTCACTCCACATTCATTTTACCTTCCCTTTTTCTTTCTTTCAAAGGCAATCCCTTACATGTATTTCAATCATATATGGCAAAGGTTTTTTTAAATATATAATTTATTAACATGTTGAAAAAGGTTCCGCAATTTTTTTTTTTTTTTTTTTTTCAACAACAATAGTATAGTAAGGAAGGGGAGAAGAGAAAGAAGAGAGAGGCTTTTTTTTTTTTTTTTTTGTTTTTTTAAGGCTTTTTTTTTTTTTTATTTTTTTTTTTTTTTTTTTTTTTTTTTTGCGTTTTTTGCGCGCAAATTGTCATGAATGTGAATTTTTTTTTTTTTTTTTTTTTCCCTTTTTTC